>JANFCV010000015.1:2400000-3000000 GCA_024500475.1 Phthorimaea operculella | reverse complement strand
GCCGCTAGTTATAGATATTTTAAAACTTATTACTACGAGACGACGCGCGAGGCGATGTTTATTACCTACTTGTATCGGACTTTTCTATGCCCGTGGTTGCGGACGACTACGGGCACAAATTAGGGAAACAGCGCGCGGGGCGACTTTACAGATGGCTCACTCAATACCTACTAGCGACGATTTTAACGCTTACTGACTTAAACCGGAAATAACTGATATGTCAGGGGAATTCAAGGTAATAGTCCAAGCGACGGCAGGTCTCAACCATATCGCGGCAGACCACGACCAATCCGAAGTACTAGAGCTCCTCTACCCGTACATAGCTAAAATATTTTATTCTTTTGTGAGATATGGTTGAGACCTGCCGTCGCTCGGACTATAACTCCGAAGACGATTGCCGCGAACGTCACATTTCTTGGATTAAAATTGGCTAAGAATCATTATTTTGAAATACTTCTTTAAGATTTTTGACAGCTATGTAACAAGTGACAATCACGGAAATCCAAAATAGGGTCGAGTGAACCATTTGAACTCTCTCTATTTTGTGCTAAGGGTGCATAATGAGTATTTTTTTTTGTGGAATATGCAATTCTGTATGCACTATTGTCTGCGCGTCGCATTTTATGCTTCCGAACCGCACAATGCAATCTCCTTACACTCGTTTCGAGTGACAAAATAACAAAGAGAGACGTCTGCATTCCTGTACTCTACAAGTTAATGCAAACTACGTAGAAACTACGTCTACTTCTTGGACAAGAGCGAAATTGACTAGACTACGAAACCCGACTACGAAATGTTTCTTTTTCAATGGTTTGAAAACCAATTTAGAAGAATAATTAAAATCGAACTTTTTACCATATCCTGTCGGTTACAAAGTCCACTAGCAATCCTATAAACTCTGGTGTTAGAATTGTCCAACGGCATACGAACATGATTTTGTAATTATTAGGTAAGTTCAGGATCAATTAAAACTTTGTTATCAAGAGCACATTATTAAAATAACCCCCCTTTCATTTTCTGGGAAAACAGGGCAATAAATATTTTTAGATGACACATAATTTAGGACAAAGTGTAATAGTGATTTAGGACAAATTGCAGTATAATCCATTCGGCCCGATCCAAATCGAAATAAAACACCGAGGCAAATACTTAGTAAGTCTAAATAAAACATACTTAATAAAAAGGCACCTAATCAAATTAATACCAATAAAACAAGCAAATACAAGTAAAAAGTTGACCCTTTCCCTTGGGTTTACCGTCGTCGGGTAAAAAAACAAGGAACAACTCAACACCCAGGAAGGCAAGGAACAGGAACATTCAGAAATTGTCTTCATTTCCCCAGGAGTGTTCCTGCCTCGCCTCGCGACGCCTCGTGACAAAAAGAAACCTTTGAGGTGCGCTTCCTTTCAGCACACAGCCTAAGACTCGAGAAATGTAGACAGAGTTCTGTTAGAAACAAAATGAAGGCACAAACATGATAAAAACAGGATCATCCAGAAGGAGTGTTTCTGCCTCGCGACAAAAAGAAACTTTTGAGGTGCGCCTCCTTTCAGCATACAGCCTAAGAACTAAAAAATGTAGACAGAGTTCTGTTAGAAACAAAATGAAGGTACAAACATGATAAGAACAGAAACATTCAAGAATTGTCTTGCCCCGGAGTGTTTTTGCCGCGTTTGTTAGAAACAAAATGAAGGTATAAACAAAATGTAAGATTTTTTCTTATTCAAATAACAATTCGCGTGCTTAGGTACATGCTGCTTTACAAGCTTAGCAGTAACATACATAAAATCTTTAGATATAACTACATATTTTGATTGTGTGTGGTACCTACTCCCCCATTTAATGAAGAAGAAAAAGTGCTTAGATGTACCTAAGCCGACATCATAATAAATTATTTTAGCCTGTTCTTTCATACTGATGATTTGTTAATCACACTTTGCGTCAATAAACAGGTATTTTTAGCGCATGCGTCTGTCAACAGCAAGAAAACAAATTCCCCATACTATAAATACGAACGTTGACGCAGGAGCACCGCGTATGTTTGCGTTGGTCGTCACTTGTCAATCGCAACATCAGTCGCAACATTTCAGATAATGAAAACATTGGTACGTAGGAATTATTGGTAATCATTATTCAAACATTTCGAACTATACGAAGGTGTGCGTTACGATTCCCTCTACGGTTTCAATTCCTCTGAGTTTGCTGATCAAAAGCGGTTGGCATGAAGGAAACTACATAACACGGCAATAAGCTTCTTAGCGATGACGCTTCTTCTGTGATGTTATGCGTTATGCGAAGATTTTTTTAATGATATTGTTTGCTAATTTGTTTTTGTGCGCTAAATCCTGTTACGTATTGGCTTAGTATTACGGCAGGCCACAGATAGGCCGCAAGTGTCGAACTTGCACCTTTACTACATGTCATAAAATAAATAATTAAAAAAATTAAAAAACACGCCTGCGTTTGTGGGAAGAATTGATCTGAAAAGTAAAAAACAAGTTTTAGTTTGTGAAAAATTTGGACGAGATACTTGGCTTGGATTGTTCTTCTATTTGGAAAATTGACGATGTTTTTATTAGTATCAAAAACATTCTATAATATGAATAGTTATCTTTACCGTACATATAGGTTCAATATTATGTTTTTTTGTGACCAGACTTTACAATGCAAACGGGGGATAGTTTTCGAGATTGTAACGTGATTGTATGACAACAAACTATCCCCCGACTGCATTGTAAAGTCTGGTCACAAAAAAACATAATATTGAACCTATATGTACGGTAAAGATAACTATTCATATTATAGAATGTTTTGATACTAATAAAAACATCGTCAATTTTCCAAATAGAAGAACAATCCAAGCCAAGTATCTCGTCCAAATTTTCACAAACTAAAACTTGTTTTTACTTTTCAGATCAATTCTTCCACAAACGCAGGCGTGTTTTTAATTTTTAATTATTTATTTTATTTACTACTTTTAAATTATTTAACAAGTAAAAATTTGTTCGCTTCTTCTGTTTTTCTGTGGTCTCCGGTGTTGGTTCATCATACTAGTCATCATGTGAAAAATCTGAACGCTTCTATTATCACCCCTATGTAAGTTGTACATTCATACCAGTCATCCTGTAAAATCTGCGCTTTTGTATTGTCTTTCTATGAGGGGCAAGCCCCTCAACCCCGATGTTGGTCCTACATTCATACCAGTCATCCTGTAAAAATTTGCGCTGTTGTATTGTCTTTCTATGAGGGGGGCAAGCCCCCCTCAACCCCCCGATGTTGGTCCTACATTCATACCAGTCATCCTGTAAAAATCTGCGCTGTTGTATTGTCTTGAGGGCAAGCCCCTCAACCCCCGATGTTGGTCCTACATTCATACCAGTCATCCTGTAAAAATCTGCGCTGTTGTATTGTCTTTCTATGAGGGCAAGCCCCTCAACCCCTGATGTTTGTCCTTCATTCATACCAGTCATCCTGTAAAAATCTGCGCTGTTGTATTGTCTTTCTATGAGGGGCTTAAGCCCCTCAACCCCGATGTTGGTCCTACATTCATACCAGTCATCCTGTAAAAATCTGCGCTGTTGTATTGTCTTTCTATGATGGGGGCAAGCCCCCCTCAACCCCCCGATGTTGGTCCTACATTCATACCAGTCATCCTGTAAAAATCTGCGCTGTTGTATTCTTTCTATGAGGGCAAGCCCCTCAACCCCCCGATGTTAGTCCTACATTCATACCAGTCATCCTGTAAAAATCTGCGCTGTTGTATTGTCTTTCTATGAGGCAAGCCCCTCAACCCCCCGATGTTGGTCCTACATTCATACCAGTCATCCTGTTAAAATCTGCGCTGTTGTATTGTCTTCCTATGAGGGGGGCAAGCCCCCCTCAACCCCCCGATTTTGGTCCTACATTCATACCAGTCATCCTGTAAAAATCTGCGCTGTTGTATTGTCTTCCTATGAGGGGGGCAAACTTCCCTTAACCCCTGTGTTGGTGTTTAAAGCCCCTTCACATTACTGTGGTTTCACCCACGTAGTATTCTCGCGGTACAGGTGCGATACCGTCGCGGTATTTGTATCGATCGCTGTTATGTGCGGGACGTCCATGCGAACACCACGGCGGTATTGCAACGGTACCGCGAGGAGAACACCGCGTACCGCGTAACGCAGCGATACCGCTGCAATGTGAACGGCTCTTAATGCATACTAGTTGAACTGCCCATAACTGATATAAACTACTTAAATGATAACAGATTTGGATTTTAAATGGGTTATTTTATTGACTACAAAATCTAGACTACATACATTAATATAACATAGCAGTTCAGCTCATAAAGAAGTTGCGTTTAAAGTTTAAGTAATCAACATTGTCTTGATACCGACTGTCTTTATTTTAATCAACACTCAAGTTTTTGCTGACCAGGGCCTGCGCTTTCATGTCTTCAATTGGCAGTAGTAGTATTTTGAAGAATACTTTACCATGAATAAAGTATCCCGGAGACAGCTGCTCTGCAATAAAATCATCATTGTTTGGTCAATGTTATAACAACCTACGTAATCTACTAACAAACAATGTAGCTATCAAAGTAGCTATGCATAGAAACACCAGCAGTAGCTCGTATATGTAATGATAATGAAGTAGGTACCAGGTGCCTAAGATATATCTGCTGGCATTGCACATTGTGTATGAGCTATTTTTATGCTTGCTTATTAGCCATAAGTATAATAATAAGTATAACTAATTACCTGATACCGAGATGCCTTTGAATATTTATATGTTTTGCATTACAAAAGCATCAAGGCTGGACATCGGGATAAGAACTCTGTGCCATTCGTAAAAACTATCAGCGTTATTTTATCTATAAGTTTGGAATGCTCGTTTTATTATTAATTCATTATTTTTCAGTATTTGTTTAAATTTATTTTATTTTGCAACAACAAACGTAAATATTTTGTATCAGTGACATAATTAGAACGTCAACTCAATCAATGACAGCGACATCAAACTTCAACAGATTGTGTGACATGAATTTTATAATAAGATTTGGTCAAAGAGTTTTATTTACGGTGGTTGCTATCCCTAATTAATAAAATTAGAGATTTTTTCTAGTTATCCTAAGGTTTAAGACGAGAAAACCTAGCCTATGACACTCAGGATGGTGTAAGGAATCTTCGCATACTACTCCCATTCAAATCTGTTCAGTAGTTATCGAGTTATAGTGGGTTATAGCATTGCACATATATACATACATACATACATACATGAACCCTGAAAACATTACACTCCTTTTTTTGGTTGGGCAGTCGTGTAATAAATAAGGTAATATTCTTATTAAATCAAATGTCACATTATAAGAATGAATGAATTGCTCCACCAATAAATACAATGACGATGATGGTGATGGATGATAATGATGTCACATTAATATGACGTAAACTTTTTAATTAATTACTTAAATTCTTTTAACTTCTCCTGTGTGGGGGGCGTACTACCTATATAAGGTCCTATTAAAGTCACTGCATATATTTTAAGGGCATGCGTAAATATGTATAAGAAAAGCATCTAAGGCATTTAAAAAAAAATCTACACGCTTGTTTATATACAAACTTTTTAATTAATTATGTGAACATCCTTTGACTGACCCGACTGACGTTCCGCCACGTAGACAGGATTCATTTACACGGCACGCACACTAACAACCAACCAATCACAGCACCTTTTTTTGGCGAGTAATTTAAATTCATCGAAGTGTGTGTTTCTAGGACAAACAGGGTGCACTTTTTTCGTTTTGTTCTTTTTTTTTAAAGCAATTTTCTCGAAAACTAGCGTGTAGATTTCTTTAAAAATTTGCCTAGTATATGCTTATATTTTATTTGATCTGCTCCTAAAATATTTGCAGTGAATTTAATAGGACCTTATATACTTACTTACGTTCTCCTAATGTATGGTTATCACTGACTTAACAAATGCCACCACTAATAGGTACCTAAGTCGCAAAAACTGTCCGCTATAACTATAACTGTTTTAGCTTTTGTACAAAGAAATTCAATAAATTTCGTGGAACGTTGAATAAAAATGGAAATTCTTGTTAGTAAGATGAAGAATTAAAAATTCAGAAACTCCTGACCAAGAAATTCTACGGAATTTGAGATAAAGTAGTTTTATAAAAGTCAGCCGAATTTGCGGATAATGTAAAAAGTATAGGAAAACCATTTAAAGGAACTTTGTAGTCTTGTTTTCTATATTAAGCCAGCGTTATAAATAGATATCAACTATCTATCTTTTAATGGGCAGGTTCAGGGTATCTACTTGATGATTTCTACGGTCTACCTGTCGATATATCGCATTTACAATGTGGAAAATTTTAGTAAAAACTCGAGTAATAATAATTAAAATCAATACTTTATTATATTATAAATTTGATTATAAAAAATTATAAATAAAACAACAAAAGATATCATAAATAAATCGCTAAAATATGGCAAGTAGGAATGGCAAATAAGATTTGCTAGTGGTAGTACATACAGTAAACATAGGAACAAAAAAAAGCCTTACATTCTTATTTAGTAAAAGCTCGTATAAATATTTAAAATACGTATACCTATAACATGGATATGGGTCGACATCGATATAGCGTTGGTTCAAAGTAGTTTGAAATTATCTTCAATGTGAAAAAAATACTTGAAAAGCCACAGGTTGAAATCAGCCACAAGTTTCTCTCTCCCCGATGAACTTGCAAACGAACTATGAAGTAAGCCTCGGAGATTCCTTTGAAGACCACCTGCAGTAACTTTCTCATCAAAGCAACTACTTTTGAAAAGATTTTCTACAGCCATTTTTTAAGAATTTGATGTTGTTACTGACTATATTCATTGAACACGTGTAATTTGAACCATAATTTATTGTCCTGCCCATAGGCTAATTCATTTGAAGTCGGTATAACTGAAAATGTAGAGGTATTTTGATAATATAGATATTGTAATTTGGCCAATTTGGCTGATCTTCTAATTTAGCCTTCGGTCGAAAATTAAAATAAACATACCTATTACGAATGGCAGTGACAATGCATTATCTTTTAAACAAAAACAATAATCATTCAAATCAAATCAAAACCGGGCATGATCGGATCGCACAACAACCCTCGGCTACGACTCTATAGGTAGGTACTAGGTACATATATATAACATAGACATTATGTTTCCCTTTTCAACGCAGACGTAAGCTACGTAACATAACTAACCTCCTGATAGGAACCAACTGCTCCATGCCACGGGGCTTACCGCACGCCCTGTTTGCTGATCCCTCCGCCTCATAAATGTCTTTGCTCTGTGGTTGTCCCGGCGTCGTCTCCCCTTCGCAAGGGCACTAGAGAATTTGCAGAAGGTTCGCTCGCCATTTTCTCGATAATTTATACCTGTACGATAGGGTTGGTACTTTTTATTTCTGAATTTTGTGAAATGAGGTAGTTAGGAAGGTTAAACAACTTAGGCGCACTAATCACTTAAACAGGGTGTTAATTTATAATGCGTGCCATAGCTTCAGGGTAGGTTTAGTTTAGTTTTTTTTTGTATAGTTTTGTTTTTCTGGTAATAAAATAATTTTGATTTTGATTAGTATCGATAAAGAATGCCGTGAAAATACTAAAAAATATCTTAGTCATAATTTTTTTTCTACTTGGCTGTCATTTGATTCAAATGCCTGTATCTCAGTCGAAATTCGTTCAATCTCAAAGTTGTTTAGACGAGAGTACTTATATGGGCACTCTAAACAACAACAGTGTGTTTTTTACTTGTTTTTTTTTTTCAATATTTTTTACGGTATCCTTAATCGATAATTAACCTAGTACCTACCCTGAAGATATGGCACGCATTTAAATTAACACCCTGTATAGGCAGGTACTAGGTACATAACATAGATATTATGTTTCCCTTTTCAATGCAGACGTAAGCTACGTAACATAACTAACCTCCTGATAGAAACCAACTGTTCCATGCCACGGGGCTTACCGCACGCCCTGTTTGCTGATCCCTCCGCCTCATAAATGTCTTTGCTCTGTGGTTGTCCCGGCGTCTCCCCTTCGCAAGGGCACGCAATAGAGAATTTACAGAAGGAACGCTCGCCTTTTTCCCGATTTATACCAACACCATAGGGTTGGTACTTTTTCTTTCTTCATTTTATATTATGAGTAGCTAGGAAGCTTAACCAACTTAGGTGCATTATTTATATTATATCATACTTATTACTTACCTATACTAAAGCGCATAACAAAATAATCTTCCTTCTGAGGCAGTCAGGTAAATATTTGCACTTGCAACCTCGGTACCGATTTCTTGTCATTTATATTTCAATGCAGACGTAAGCTACGTAACATAACTAACCTCCTGATAGAAACCAACTGTTCCATGCCACGGGGCTTACCGCACGCCCTGTTTGCTGATCCCTCCGCCTCATAAATGTCTTTGCTCTGTGGTCGTCCCGGCGTCTCCCCTTCGCAAGGGCACACAATAGAGAATTTGTAGAAGGACCACTTGCCATTTTCCCGATTATGTATACCTACACTGTAGGGTTGCTACTTTTCTTTCTGAACTTATGAAATGAGGTACCTAACTTAAACAACTTATGTGCATTACTAACATTATACTAAGACACATTACAAAATAACCCTCCTTCCGAGGCAGTTGGGTGAAAATTTGCCCTTGCAAGTCGTCATTTAAACACTGTTGACACTATGAACTTTGTAGGTTAGACGGTTTGGTTTCGCACGTAAACAACGGCGTGTGTGTGATTAAGTGTAGGTAGTGACGTTTCCTCGTACCTAGCCGTCTCTCTGTATCGGGTTCCCCAAATACTTAGGTACTTTGTGGCAAGGGGCCATATTATCACAAGATCGCAGGCAATTCATTCCACGCAAATTGGCTATTCATCCCCCACATAAGCGTGAATTATAGAGTACAGATAAACATCTTTTGCAGCAACAAAATTTTAATTTTCTCCCCCTTAGGCGCTTTACACACAAGTCCATTTCAACGTTTTTATTGCACTACGTAACGTAACGTATGCGTTGGGGCAATACAAATACCGACCTTATTCTCATACAAATATGGTTTATGTCAAATTTTCTGACAAAAAATTCTTCCGTCAACGCAGCGTTGTGCAATATTTTTGCGCTAACGGATGCGTCTGTCAAACGATCTTACATAAACCGTATTTGTATGAAAATAAGGCGAAAAACCGAATTTATCAAACGCAACGGCTAGCGCTGCGCAAAAATAACGCACATACGGACATTAAGTATGTGTGTAAAGCACCATAATAAAATTACGCCTTTACATGTTAGAACTCTCCAATTTACATACATTTTTGTTGAGCCAACGGTCGCTCTGCGGTGAAAAATCCGCCTGAAAGTTGCAAAGAGGCAATTAATTTAGTGAAGTGCTTTCAACCGCTTAGACCGACACCACCGGTAATCCGATTATATTTTCAAGTTCAAATGTAGCTAGATATTACGCTCTACGAGTATCTATCTACCGAAAGTAACGAAAAGGGTATAACAAGCCGAAAGGAGGTCAAGGTACTCACGAAACTGAACAACTTTCCCCATGGAACAAGGGACGAAATGTGAAAAAAAAAATTTGGACCTTCCATACAAAATCGCCGATCAGCTGATTGATTTACTATCTATGGGAGGTCCAAATATTTTTTTTACATTTCGACCCATGTTCCATGGGGAAAGTTGTTCAGTTTCATGAGTACTTTGACCTCCTTTCGGCTTCCTTTCGGTTACTCCCGGTATAATTGGGGGCACCAGTCGTACCCCGCCGAGACGAGCCAAGTGTACCTATTGTGGTTTTGTATGGAAGGTCAAAAGTTTTATTTTTACGACAGCTAAAATATTTTCTTATGGGAAATTGTTCAATTTCATGGTTTGAATAGGGGCATTATATTCGGTATTCGGAGAGCAGCCCCTTAGGCGCAAGCTCCACAGAGTGGACGTGAGACGTATCTAAGACGTAAGATGGCATCTGTCAAACAAGCGCTCGTGCGACATCGCAACATTTGAAACCGTTTCCGTATCAAATGTATGAAATAAAAGAAACAAAGTGGTCTTTGCCCCTTACATACCTACACCCCGCCGTATAAGTATTAAGAGATATTTAAACCATCCGCATAAACCGCAGCGTAATTTTGAACTATCCCCAAAAGGCCACTATTGTCTTTTATTGGCCACAAAATTGGGTGATTCTAAGCATAACTCATTCATTATTGAATAGAAGGTCCGGCCAGGGCAGCCGCAGTTTATTTTCCCATAGGATATTTATTACTTGGGTAATTCGTGGTATCGACAGCAGTGTAAATTACTACCGTGCAGGGGGTTATGTTATGGCGTTTTTATGATCTGTCGGCGGTTATATATTCAAATTAGAGTTTACCGCCTCCTTTAACAGTAAACCCTTGAACCATTAAACAACGGGAAGGGTTTGTGAGAAAAGGGTTACTGTGGTAATTTTATGGGAATAATTTTGTAGTTGTGTACAATAGCACACAATAGTGACATTTCAGAGGTACGGTTCTATCTGCACTCGCGAGATGTGAGACATAAGGCTCTATCTACACATGAGACAGATGATGATGATGCCAGCTATGATGCCGACCGTCGAGGATGAGTTGGCGATGTGACACACGTCTTACTGATGTAGACTGCGCCTTTAATATCAAATATCAACAGATATTTACACTGTCTTAACTGTCGCGAGCATAATTAACTTTTTATTTGAGTTGACAAACTGTAATAGAGAGTTCACATCAAACCGACCTTGGTTTGATTCACCCTAAAGCCAACTACCTACTTAGTTCAAACTATTCCCACACGACGGATAACTATCGTAGATCTCTACTTTGAGACTAATTTGACATTTTTCGTCGTGAAAAAGGTTGTTGCTCCAGACAGTCAGCCGTAATAATTTAATAGCCTTTGCCTTGTAAAGGAAATACCCAATTTTTCAAAGATAAGTATTTATATTTGATTGTTACGGAACAACTGATGTTTTGATAGACCCGCGTTCAAATGAATTGATGTTACTTTTAGTGGTAAGACCCTAATTCGAGAGCTTTCAGTCAAGGACGATCTAAAGCCGATTTGAGCTTTGCTATACCTATTGTATAACTAAATGAAAAAAAACTGTTCCATAATGAATAAAGGGGTTCGCTTGACCCACTTTTCAACCAATGACTTGGCTATGGGCCAACGGGCCAACTATGATAGCCAAGGGCTTTTGACAAACCGACACTGATTAATAATAAAACAATAGGTATATTTAAAAATGATGACTTAAATTGAACTTTTCGCACCATCAGTGTCAAGGTATTTTAGCAATATTTATCACCTTGGATGAAAAATTGGTCTCACGAGCGGCAGCGACTTTATCACCTAAGGACTCTAAACATATTTCCCAAGAACCCGCGCTCTCATACGCTCTATACATCCTTAAGAGCGCTTGATAGATACACTTTATTTGTCCAGTTTTAGTTAGCCGTTGTAAGATAGGCCGCATTTGTCTGCTATCTCACCTGTTGGTAAGTGATGATGCAGCTGCTGTTAGAACATGCTTGTCTAGGTAGTGCCTATTACTCGTGCCTTGAAAAGGCCCAAGTTAATAATGTTCCGTAAACAGATCCGCCGGCAGGGAATTCCACTCCTTAGCCGTTCGCATGACGAATGTTGAAGTAAGACGCTTCGTGGGAAGGAGAAGGAGAGAGTGTTGTACGTGTGTAAAACTACGTCTACTCTATTGTTATGACGTAATGATTGATAAAATCTGTATAACCACAAAGAGTTTTTAAACTTGATTGAAATTGCGATCATGCAAAATGTAAACGTAATCCATGATTAAAAACAAAATTACCCACTCCAATTAACGCTCGAGTAACTTTCATTGCATTTCTTTTTTAAACCAAAGTATCGCGTTACTACAATAGTATAGTACTATATTTTCTGATAACAAACATAAGAAGCATGTGCAGTTGTAAAAATACCTTCAAATGTACGTAAATTTACAATTCATTTTTTAATTAGATAAATTACTTTTGATTTATTTTCTTTAACATTTGTAAATTGAATCAGCTGCAAGGCCATTGTGTATTCACCCAAAAGTTGTTGAATTGTTGAAAATGTTGAAATGTTCAATATAATGAAATACTAACATTTTGTGTTATATTTAATAATAATGTCAATTTCAGGGCTGGTCTATTTAACGGCGATATATTGCTTAGCGTCTAGCGACGCAAGGCCTCGGCAGCTTAAGAAGAATAAAAAATCAAATGAAATTAAACTTAGAAAAGTACGCACCACACTACACCCCGACCCTCGCAATGACGAACTTATTTTCATCGCGAACCCAGTCGAAGCCAATCTTCCCGGACACTGGATACCAAAAAGCATCCTCAAGGCAATTATGGAACGTACAACACGAAGAACTACCACAAGAAAAAAACCACGCAAACTTACCTATAAATTAACTACCACAACAACGAAAACGACTACAACAACGACGACGACGACAACCACCACGACTGTACCACCGACAACAACTACAACAACGGAACCGACGACGACGACTACGACTATACCAACGACAACGACTACAACGACGGAAGCGACGACTACACCTGAAGAAACGACTACAACTACAACGACGGAAGCTACGACTACACCTGAAGAAACAACAACAGAGGAAACGACAACAGAGGAAACAACAACAACGGAAGCGACGACTACAACAGAGGAAACGACAGCAACAGAAGCGCCGACTGAGGCTCCAACTATAACAACAACGCCGACCACAACGACGACGACGACGACGACAACAACGCCGACGACAACGACGACGACAACAACGGAGCCGACGACAAAGAAAAAGAAAAAGAAGCAGCACAAACCAACTGATGACCATGAAAATGACAACACAAAATAGAGAGTTGCCGTCTCCCTAATCTGTGATGATAATTTAGGTAAAATTCTCTGTCTCTCAACACCCAATGCATAACTACTCAATGCCTCGCGCTCGTCTCAAAAGCCGGAGTAGTATTATGAGATGTACAGTGGCAACAGCAAGATCGTCAAAAAGAGAGCAGCTATGGGAATCCCGCTGGGTTTCCTTCACCGTCCGAAACTCTGCCACCGGGACGTAAATTACCGTGGCAAATCTGGTAGTCCAACTAGTTATGAACGCAAGTCGCTATCGAGAAAATATGGCAAAGTGGGGCTTCACCGACTAAACGCAAGTGCAATGCAACTGTGGAGCCCAATCTCGCTCTTTGGCGCACCTAACATCGTGCCATCTTCTGCCAGTCTCTTGCAGCAAGGAGGAGTTGAACTTAGCTACAGAGAATGTCATTGCGGTCGCCAAATTGTAGTTTTTAAATATGGTCTGTTAACACAAAGAAGGAGAAGGCTAAATTAAATGGCTTAAGATCTTTTGAAGAAAGGTGTACTTTCCTTAACCAAGAACAAAATACTATTTATAGATAAAGAAAGATTGAAGAAAAATGCGCTAAACCCAACGTGGCGAAGGCGCGTTATTTCAATTTGTCAATACGGTCAATATTAACAATTTATAGACAACACTTAATATATTGCAATATTTTGTTTTATAAAGTTTATTTTATAAGAAAAATAATAAAATCATGGCTAATTTGTAAACTTGAACGAAATTTCAATCACGTTGTTTTGGTCGGATGGTAGGTATATTTTGACTTGCCCAATATCCTTTTTTCGACCTATATTCCTCATGAGTTTGCTATCGGTTATTATTATTTGCCGTCCACGTAATAAAGCAGGCCTATTTTTTAATTTTGTTCGTTATCACCCAGCGCGTCTTGTGTTTTGGGTATCGTTTTTATCACTTGTAAAATTACAACCTGTAGTGGTAGGTATGAATAAAATGTGCAATAATGTTGTAGGTAAATGAAAAATGTGCAAGAAACAGGTATCGTAAATCAGCTGAAACTGTTCCAATGGGACCCATCGCTCTTACAAAAGTATACAGATTGCATGCACTGATTTATTTATTACTATAGCTTTCCGTCCGTGGTTTCACTTGCAACATCTTTTAACAATTAAGTATTTTTTGTGAGAAAGAGTATTACTATTTCCGTTACTTCTTCCAACGAACAAGTATCACTTATTTTATTATTTGTATGAGAATAAGGTCGAAATTCGTATTGTTCCAACGCATGCGTTATGCAGCTAAAAGTGCCTATAATTGCCAGCAAACCTACCCATTTAAGCCTACCAACTTATACTTCATTCTCATACATATAGGTACTAAGAAAAACCAATATAAGTAGGTCCCTTAAATAGGTAGGTGGATTTGCAGGCGATTCTACCTAGATTATAAAGTAGTAGTGACGATGACGACAGATTTTCGACCAATATTTTAATTACATTTCTTTTATGACCGGCAAAGGCTCGCATGTTGTCAGACAAATATTTGACCAAGATATTGGATCGTGGACGAACGTATTTAACACTTTGAAATTTACATGCCCTTGTGTATGCAGTTCCACGTGTGCATGAAAAATTCTAAGTAAAATACGTCTACGATCCAATAACTTGTTCTAATATTCTCGACTGGCATATCATTTTTCGACGCAGCGTGTATTATGAGGTCATCTTTGGTCCCGGATCGGCAATATGCCGCAGAAAAATGCGGTGCAAGTGATAACTAGCAAACCGATTGGTTTTCTAAAAACTTGTATAGCCATTGTAACCGTTTCGGGTGGAACGTGAACACTGTGTATAACAGAGCTGCGCTTGATATTGGAATTCTGCGCCTGATACTCAGAGCAAGCAAATTATTCACAGGGAACCCTACTAACAACCAGAATGATAAGGTTTCGTTGTTTCGTTTCGTTACACGACAAATGCTTTTTCTGTTTCAAAATTGAAATGGTTCTCTCGAGTTTAAGTAAGATCTACCTAATAGATACCTACATTGCGGAAACTAACTCCATTTGGGGCAAGATGAATATGAACTTTTTTGTCAATGGGATGAACATAGAATTTATTGCCTAATTTTGTCCCAACCTCAACCTGAACTTTTTTGTCAATGCGATTACGGTAACATCACTAAAAGGAGTTATCTGCTCCGGCTGGCTCTGGCGCCCACGAGTGATTTTTCACGAAATGAAAGTAGATTGATTGTCGTCCCAGGTGGCCCTGCATATTGCATCTGGTCATTTGCTTCTCCTGTATTGACGCTTAGCAAGCGGATCGACGAGCGCAGTGCAATATGTTGCATTCAGAGAGAGCGATGTTGTCCATGGTCAAATGGTTTTAATTGGTCACTTTTTACCATACTCACGGATAGAATCGGGGTAGGCAGGCACTAGTGTAGCTACACATGTCTTCTTTTTTGGCTTCATTCTGGGGCTGAAAGGTTCCTCTAAAATGCTATCTAGTTCTGTGGCCTGCTATTACAATTTATTCAACGCGAGGCCAGAGCGATTTCGCGCATGTGCTAGTAGTGTTGTCTGTATATGAGATTTTTTGTGTATTTTAGATAAGTAATAGACTTAGTCCAAAAAATCAGTCGTTATCTTATCACTTTTCAAGTCCGTGAATTATAACCAGTGGCTAAGTAGTTTTGGTTCGATGCGGATGTCATAACTTGGTCATTAACCTATCTATTTCTTCATTAATTAAATCCTCAATACTTACAAAAATAATCTGAGCACTAAGGTGGTTGTATTAATTATCTGTGTAATTAGCTAGCGCTATAGAAAAAAAAACATATCATGTAGCCTGTAAGGATAATACAGACGAAGTATTATTATAATTTAGCTTTTTATTACCTACTGTTTGAATGAAATGATAATGTATCCTTCAACTATTTTCTCGTTTTTTGCTACTGTTTTTAAAATGATCACTACTTTCCCTTTTTCAAACGGCCATTTGTATGGCAACTGATCAATTGCAGGTGATACCGAAGAAATGTTGCTGAAGCTGTATGAACCCTGAAAAAATTCATTACCATTAAAGAAATTACAGCCAGTAACCTTTTCAGTTATAAGGGTGGCCAGCAAGTAACCTTTTCAGTTATACGGGTGAAAAGACAAGGTTCAAAAAGTCAATTTGGACAACTTTTTCCCGGGACCTAAGTAAAAAATATCACATGTAAAAAAACGGCTTACAAAAAAAAATCAGCACTATAAAGGTAGGTATGGCAGTTTTTGAAATTATGATCAAACAAAATTTATAGAAAGCAAACTCTACACAGACAATAAAATTTTATTAAAATACATAGAGTACAAATATTGGAGAGGCAAGAAAATTATTATGAAAAATTAATGCGTGCAAATACTGCACAGGCAATAAAATTATAACAAAAATCATAATTACAGTGTAAACCTCTCATAGACCTCTGTTGTCGGTAACCTAGTAATCTTGTCGGAGGTTCAGTATTTTATTCGGAAGTTTGATATTTTTTATGTGAAAATGTAATTTTTTGTGTTCGCCATAGGTGTCTCTTTTGACGGGTATACTTACGTTTCGAACGGTAAAGCGATGTGATGTAAATTTTGGAAATAAAATAAGTTTTTTAAGTCGGATAAAAAAATCTGCCAGGATTTCGGATGGCCACTCTTACAATGTTATGACCTCCTAAACATGATCTATCGTTATAGCATACATTCAATCGGTAGACTTATGAGGTAAGACTTTGTCAATAGGAGCTTAGTCTATTGCATGCCACCGAGCCACAACCTAATTTAAGACGTTATCACGTCAAAAATATAGGTAGGTACTTACTGCGTACAAGGGACAGGTTATGCCAGTCATCTTTGCGATAGGGCTCATAATTGGGTCCTTTGTCGCAAAGTCGCAAAACCCAAACCTCATCTCGATGAAGCTCCGTCTGAATTCGTTGTGAAGGTATTCATAGAAAATCAGTTCCATCTGCAAACAATATTATTGATAAACAATACAACTCTGATACCACGGTTCATCGGGTCGTTGGACGACTTAGTGTCCCACACGAAGAGAGAAACAGAGCAATAGGTACTTGAAAGAAACATACGCTACCTTTGCAATGCTTAAGTCGAGCGTAATAGGATTTCGTGATATTTCATATATTTTATTTACCTACCTAAATTTCACTTGTACCTCTATATTTTATAAATTAGGTATTTTCTCTAGCGTCTACACGATCAATCTTAATAGAAAATTTCATATTATTAGGTGCAAAACTAACGAAGGTACAAACAGACACACAGATAGAGTTAACAAAATGATAGGTAAGGGTTTGCAGTTAGACAATAAAACCCAAAAAATGTTGCTATTTCCTGATATCACATATTATCATGACAGCCCATCGCAGTCCACGGCTGGATATAGGTAGACCTCCTCCAGGGAACGGCACTCGATACGTTCTACGGCTACCGCTCTCTTTAAGTCATCGATCCGTCAGGCCGGTGGGCGTCCAACACTAAGCCTGCCGAACCTTGGTCTCGACTCGAGAATCCGCTTACTCCACCGTCCAATGATTCTACGACAAAATGTGACCAGCCCACTGCGACTTCAGCATGCTACACTTCCAGACTACGTCCGTTACTTTGGTCTTTTGGCGGATAATCTCGTTCTGGACCGTATCCATTAGCGAAATCTCTAGCATAGCCCTTTCCATAGCTCTCTGACTGACGTGTAGCCGATGGGCTATAGGTATGGGTGTCGCCGCTTACCGTGACATTATTTGTCCATGTTTTAATCAAAGTGGCATTCACATTGAATACGTAAATCCCGTGTCTTTTCTGCCTGCGGACACTGGCATGGACGTCGGTTATATATTTCTTGTTCGTCTCCGTTACTTTGGTTCGTTCGAAAATCAGTTCCAAGCCCTGTAACTAAATATACATAAATACATATAAGGCGTGAACCAGTCCATGAAACTGAACAGTTTTCCCCAAAGAATATAGGTCGAAATATGAAAATAAAAATTTGGACCTTCCATTCTGTTCCAAACAAATTGACTCGATCGGCTGGTAGGTATATTTTGTATAGGAGGTCCAAACATTACATAATCGATCTATGTTCCTCGGGGAAAGTTGTTCAGTTTCATGGGCTGGTTCACTCATTACAATATTTGCAGTTGATTTTTTTACATCCTGTATATCACGCGTATATCCCTTGCGGGGTAAGCAGAGCGTAAACGGCTTCAATACACGACCATTTACACCACGTTTGACAAACTTGTGAGAGTCATTCAGAGGACTGTGTATCACCATAGTGATAGGTTGTTAGCCTATCGCCTAAAATTGCCAAACACATCAATTCTCAAACCTCATACCTAGTCACTTCTTACGACACTCACAAGGAAGATATGGCAAATAGGTATCACACGGCAAATAGTACTTACATTTATAAAATAATGTAACATAAAGTACAAAGTGAACACTCCTATTGAATGCCTCATTGTAGCACTAAGCAGGTACTAAACTACTAAATACTATTTTGTCAAAATAGGTATACTTACGTACTAAATAACGTTTGGTAAATAGCTATTTAATTTGTAGATATCGACCTTTAGGTACGATTAAATACAGCAGTCGATTTGAACAGTACTTTTATCTCGATGATATCCGTGCCCGGCGTGAATAAGTTGATAAGTCGAGATGTATGATATTTTTTTTATTAGCTCAACCGCTTTCTTTTGCTATGAAGTTGTATGTCACAAAAAATCATCTCGATATGTTCATTATAGGCCAAGATATCGTATTCGTTAATAAGTAAATAACTCTGTTTTTTGCGTTATTTTGTTGACAACACTATTTATCAAGGTATAATTTTACAAGTTTTGTACAAAAATAAGAACATGTTGATATGTCAACTTATTCACAAACACCATATGCATGTTTAAAGTTTGATATTTCAATTCACTCATTTAGAAATGTTTCACACTTAAAGTGTGTAACTTGATATGTTAATTTGTTTAAATAGTATCTTTAGTTTTACATTTGATATGTGTATTTGTTTAAATATTCTCTTCATTCTTAAATTTGATATGTCAATTTGTTTAAATTGTATCTTCAGTCTAACCGTTGATAAGTCAATTTATCTAAATGGTCTCTTCAGTCTAACATTCGATAAGTCCATTTGTTTAAATAGTCTCTGCAGTCTTTACGCGATATATCAATTTATGTAAATAATCTTTCGAGTAGCTACTCATATAGTTTCTCAAACCTTCCCACAAAAAAGCTAGACTAGCGCGTGTTTAAATTTTAAATACTATACAAAAAATTGGTACGCCAGACAAGCGTTCAACGTGTGTCTAACTTTTTTTGTGGTAAGGCCCATAGTTTCTCAAATCTCAAAAGGGTTCACAAATAATATTTATTTTTGTCCCAAAATTAGTTATGACCGAGATAAGCTTAGGTAACAGTAGTTCAAAGTTCATTGAACCTTACTTTAGCATCACAAAATCTATGCCTAATGTTAAAATACTTTAACTATAGTCCTCTTCACTTGCTTTAACAAAAAGTTATTTCTAACATTTCTCTCTCAAGGTCGTTAAAGTGGCTATACTCACTTGACTATTCTATGACTTCGAGCAGCTCTGACGAAGAGGTGGAGGCTGTGACGATGTGTCGCCGAACGACATGGCTACGCACGACATTATGAAGTCAACCAGCATTTGGGCGTAGAAACCAAATGTTGGTTGACTTCCTAAGCAAGCAAAGTTCTTTTGTCCCGGTATGGACACCTTTTTTCAGAAAAAGCTCCAACAGAATTGGAACTAAAAAAGCCCAGACTGGAGGACAAAGAGTGAGATTCAGTTCATCATGACGGATAATAGGCACATATTTAGGGAAGTGTCTGTAATTATTAGGTTCAATACACGGGTAGACACTAAGAGGGTATCCTAAATAAATATCAACTTCAAGTGGAAAAGAAGTCTCATGATGAGGCCCGCTCTCCATCCCAACCTTCTCCAAGCCGGACACAAGTTCCAACACTAAGACCTCCTGGAGACACTATAAATGCTGACGAGAACTTAGAAGGCATAAACAGGTCTATATAAGAAACAAGAGTGAGGCACATTCACAAAGGACGAAAAGACAAAGTCCAAACTTTCAGTGAGACCTTGGAACTGATGCGACTTATATGAGAAACACCAGAGGATGCTTTTCCAGAAAAAGATGCTTCTGATCTTTTCATAAAAAGATAGAAAAGAGTAGAGAGACAGAAGCATGGTGAGACGCGACCTCCGAAGCTCAAACACTCTTACAAGAGGCAAACGCCGGACAAAAGTCTTTACTAAGACACTGGGAAGGAATCATGTAGCAAAGTTAACTGCCTTGAATGGTGATACCGTCACATCAGTTCCAGGGGTTCTCGCTGAAATTGAGGACTTTAAGAAAAACCTTCCTCTGATGCGACAGCCTACAAAGCCCTCTTTCCTTACGGACAATCTCCCGGACGTAGATATAGCCGGAATCGAGTGATCTGAGGCAGTGTAATAATAGGAAGGCTCCCAAGGAAGACGGAGTGCCCGTGCTACGCTGCTTAAAGCTAGTGGAAAAGGCTATTCAACTTCACAATAGCCAATGGGACAACCCTGAAGGCGGTGAAGGAGCAGACACATTCACAAACACATTGAGCCGATCAAACTACTGGGCAAAACGTCTATAAGCTTTTCATGGCCGTAATCGTCTGACGTCAAGACTTGACATCTTCCGGCCACTGAAACGTAATGGCTTCAGCACTGTGAACCACATCCATACTGTACTGCAGGTCATACAGAAGTCAGAAGAGTAAAATAGCCAATCGCTGGTTGTATAAATCAGCGACGATGACCTAAACCACATGAAGATCATCTCCATGGCCATGACTCAGCAAGCGCAGCGTTGGACGCCCTCCAGCCAGATGGACCGATGACTTAAAGAGAGTCGCCAATAGCGACTGGAAGGGAAAAACGGGAGATCGTGACTTGTGACATAGACTGGGAGATTGATGCCAACAGCCACAACAGTCAACTGCTGGACATGGTTCTCCCCCTATCAGAGGGTATTTCCATACTCACCACGCTTGGCAGGCGGATTGGCGAGCGCAGTGCAAGATGTTGCATTGACAAGAAACGTTGCTGCCCATTTGCTGGATGATTATCCCTTAGTCGCTTTTTACGACACCCACGGGTAGAATTGGGGTGATGCTATTTTAAGCCGGCATCACACGGCATAAGATTGATGAGATTCGCTTATTTCAAGTAACGTTTCATATTAACAACAAGGTTAATAAGTGAATATGTCGTTTGTGAAAATTGTGAACATATGGATAAGTCTAGTTATACAACTATAACAGTCAAAAAACACCATTGATAAGTCTATTATCTCGTAAAGTAAGCTTTTATTCAATAATTGCTCATTAACATTTGATTTATCTCTCAAAATAATAGCTAGATCAAGAAAATTTTTTGCATAGAACAAAGAACTGGATTTAGGAAATAAGTTCAAAACCTTAAAATCGCTCTCCTGTAAAATCATCATTTTAGACATATCAACTTATTCACGCCGGGCACGGATATTATGCACTGATTAATAGTTAGGTAGTTAGGGTTGTGCTAACGATATACCTAAATTTATAAATAAACCTTTTTCATCAGTTCAACAAATATACATATTGTTTTATTTTCTTCTTCTAAATAATTTTAATTTTAATAATTAAACTAAATGCAACTGGTTTTGAACATCACGTTTCGGCATTTGTTTATAAATGTATTTTATTCTTTTTAAATAACTATTTTGTTATGCGGCATCCCTAATTAGTTTGACCGGTCGGTAAAATGATTAATTATTTTTTTTGCGGTGTAGTTTTGATTTCAGGTAATGATTTAAAATAGCAGTTGGCGGGTCATTATTTGTATTTAAGGCTAGAAACACACGCAACTTCCGTTTGTGCGTTATTGATCCGATTCTTCATCCTACCTAACGGATTATGTCAAATGGCATCGCACAACGCTGCGTCGACGGATGCATGTCAAACCGTTTGACAAAACCGTATTCGTATGAAAATAAGTTTAAAAATCGAACAGACGCCTCTTCGCCTCATGTCTTGCGTCTCACATATGGAGTTAACGCCTTTCGTGTTACAATTACTGAGTGAATATTTGCACGCTACTCTAGAATGTACAATCCATATCGAAACGCGACAAACAAATTTTGCATGACGACATTTTATTGCTTGCAAAACGCGTTCAGGCCGTAAATATTTTGAATCAGTTATGTATGGATTTAACATTCAATTTGTTACCTCAGAGGGGAAAATGACAGAAGATGATACTGAAAGAAACCTGCCCTCTGGAGGTCCTTATAAGTTTAGTAAAACAGTTAGACTGTTTACTTAGAATTGAAGATGGCCAATATTAAGTGTGATCGTCTATTGAGTTAGGAATACATTGCGTTAAAGTAGTGACTTGTTAGTTCTTACGAAGTGGAGCAGTGTTTTGCTTGAGATGTATAAGGAGGAAACATTTAAGTTTAAATACAAAAAAAAACTACAAGAATACGGGGCTCCCATCCATCCTACACACCCGTCCGAAAGGCCAAGACGCATTCATACGACTTTCCTAAACGACCGAAAAATTTTGAATTACACGACGCTCTGCATATTGAAGAAGAAAACCAAAAGATCAAATACTCCTAATATTATGAAAACTAACGAAGTTAATTGTGCTCCACTAGGAAGCAAGTTAAAAGGGGTCTAGGTTGGGAACCAGGTCGGAGATACCTGGTCCATGGCAACCGGGATAGTCCCCGTGGCCAACCAACCCGGATTCCTACCTATCTAAGCCTACCTAACTAGCTCAAAGTCAAAAGACTGAGTATCCGCGTACCCTAAGGCCAAAAGGTATTTTGGGGACAATCTTCTACAAGAAACCCAGAAGGTGAACTGTAGAATAATGGGTGGGTGGCCAAACCCTTCGTGTTGTGTGTCTTTGTTGAGGTATGGAAGCTTTCCCTCTAAGGCACCAGGGCCGGGAAAGCTACGCACCTCAACGCGGGGTAGTCTGAACTAGACCATGTATAGTAAATTATGCTTGCAATACCAACCCAGGAACTTAGAAGTAGATCTTGTAATACTAGGTGTTGTGGCAACTAGCATTACCTCACACCCCTAGTCCGAGAACAGGTATAGAGTGTAGCGCTTACTCTACAGTTCAAATCAACCTCTGTACGCGCGGTGGCACTTCACAGCATACATACACAGGTTAATAAAATTTAATATTTAAATTAAATTAGAAAATTCGACAGTCCCCCTTTTAAAATTTGTTAAAACAATTTTTATTATAATTTGGAAGATTAATCCGATTTAAGATATATTAATGTTATAAAAAAGGTTGTAACGTTTGGAATAATTAAATCATTAATTTACAAAGGCATTCCTAGCTGAAGAGTAAGAAGATCTTGGCATTGAAGTAAGTATGTTGTGACTGTCCTTCATCCATATCCATTCACAGAAAACGTTCATATATCAGCATCCATGAGTCTCCTAGATAAAAGATATAAGGTTGAAAACGTTCACTCCTTTCCTTTCTTTCCGATTTTATCAAAATATTCCCAATTCCAATTCAGAAAAAGGAAATCTCAACGTTGGATTATTATCTAATCTAAATATAAATAAAATTGAAATCATAATTCAAAAATAAATTAAAAGAATTTGTACTTACATTTTTCTTCTTTTAATTCACTCCTATAAAACACGAGTATATTGTTGCACTCACTTTCAAAGAATGATATAATTGCTTGTTGTCAAAAGGCCGAGTTGACGCAAATTTTCAAATTTGAAATAAAAGAATTATAAATAAAACTAGACATCTGAATGTCAAAGTGTCAAAGATAGTTTATTAAAGAAAGAATAAAAGTGTCAAAATTTGAAATATTTCAAAATATTTTAACTTAAGTGTCAAACTTGAAAACCCTTGAAATATTCTATGTTAAGTGTCAAACTTGAAAACCCTTGAAATATTCTATGTTAAGTGTCAAACTTGAGAACACTTGAAATATTCTATGTTAAGTGTCAAACTTGAAAACCCTTGAAATATTCTATGTTAAGTGTCAAACTAGAAAACCCTTGAAAAATTCTATGTTAAATGTCAAACTTGAAAACCCTTGAAAAAATTCTATGTTAAGTGTCAAACTTGAAAACCCTTGAAATATTCTATGTTAAGTGTCAAACTTGAAAACCCTTGAAAAATTCTATGTTAAGTGTCAAACTTGAAAACCCTTGAAATATTCTATGTTAAATAACTAGATTGTAATATCACACAAAGGAAACCACTCAAAAGTAAAATCTAAGTAGAACACTTTAGTTTCTCAAACTTAAATTACACAACACTACACTTGCACGATACCTCCAGCTCAACGTTAGGTTCGGGAACCGTTGCTCCTGCGGAATATGACACGAAAACCAAAGGGTTCACAGGACGTTACACGTACAATAATAAATTAACACAACGTTACACTAGTTGTATGTCACTCGCACAATAATGAATTCACAAAACATTACACACGCAGATTGTCACTTGCACAATAATAATTTCGCAAAACGTTAGACACACGGGATGTCACTCGCGCAATAATAAATCGCAAAATGATGTACACGCGGATTGTCACTCGCACAATAATAATTTCGCAAAACGTTAAACACGCGGGATGTCACTCGCGCAATAATAAATCGCAAAATGTTAGACACACGGGATGTCACTCGCGCAATAATAAATCGCAAAATGTTAGACACACGGGATGTCACTCGCGCAATAATAAATCGCAAAACGATAGATTCACGGGATGTCACTCGCGCAATAATAAATCGCAAAACGATAGATTCGCGTAACACATAACTTTACGATCACTTTGCCTAAGCATTAATTTTGGAATTTCCTTCACGCTTATTTGATACAAATGGTAAGTAAACACTTACGTCTGCAGGTTTGGATCTCAAACCTGGCATTCTCAAAGTAGTTGCCCCATCATAATCCAGTTCTGTATACAGGACGATTTTTCATTGTTACGAGACATTTTTACTTCTTCCTTTACTCTGAAAAATACGAACAATATTAGTATTTCTTATATAATATAGATAAAAACATAATTCTAGAAAGTTACAATAAACAATTTTTTTTTTCAAATTCACGTATTCCAATTTCATACCACCCTTTGTTCGATCTCCGCCCTACAAATCCAAATGAGATTGGTCACTTTATAGGAGCACCCTAGCAGCGATCTGCAATAGAAGATATTACTCCATTCTATCTTTCCTAGATATAAAAAAAAATACTTATCTTTAAAATAGAATTTCACAATGCTCCCAGGCAGGTGGAGCACCTCCAGTTTAGCAGTTTTCACCATTTTTGACTTTGTTGAGCACTGAAAACACGTTTTTTTTCAGTAGCTCCATTTTGCTCCTTCCTTCAACACACCCAAAATTTGACTCCATCTTTCCTGTTCCAAAACTGTCAGAAAAACTTTCAAACCCAAAACGTCACACACATTTCAATTTTCTATGCCGCCTACAACATTTGTCGCCTTATACTTTGACATGAAGTCTTCATAAAGAAGTTCCTTACTCCAACACGGAATATAAAACCAAAATTAGGGTTCGATCGGTCAAATGGGTCAAATATTTAATGTTTTAGCAAGATAAACATTTTCAATTTTTATGTCGAACGACGTGGTTCTCTACAATCCTCCCCCAGATTTTGGTTCTATTCCCATAGATTCAAAATCTTATACCTCAAAGAGAGCTAGTCGTTTATCATAAAAATAAAAGAGGAAAAAATTTAAAACTTTAATTATAATTAGAAAATTAACAAATATTAAATATTTATCTCAATCATTGACAATGCTAAATGGGTTTCTCTAAACATAATATCGAGATAAATGTATCGCACTAAAAGTTCCTCGAACTGTTAATCTATCTGGATCAACTAAAACATAAATATTTCCAGGCTTCCTAATTAAAACTCTATAGGGACCTTCGAATCTAAGTTTAAACTTTTTGAATAAAGATTTCCTAGTATCTGATTTATTTAATTTTCGAATTTTCACTAAATCTCCCACTTGAAATTCTATCAATCGATGTGTCTTATTATAAAATTCCCTTCTAATTTGTCCTGCCTGCCTTAAATTTTCCTTAACCTCTTCTCTAATAGTCTCAACATCCCTAGTATTTTCAAAATGAGGCAAAACCCGATCAATGGTTAACCTGGCCGAACTCCCGAAAACTATTTCCTTTGGGGAATATTTTGTCGGATTGTGATAAGTGTTGTTATATAGCTCTTCAACATCTCCCAAAATCTTGTACCATCCTTTATGATTATGATGACAAAAAATACGAAAGTATTTGGATAACTCCTTATTCACCCTTTCTGTAGTATTGGGTCTCGGATTCCTAATCGAAGTATAAAGTGCACGAATTCCCAATTCTCTTAATCCAGTTCTCCATATCATACTAATAAATTGTCTTCCATTATCTGTCATAACTATTTTGGGCTTTGTTTAGTTTCGTATCAAAAACGGTTTCGTACCTTTTTGAGCGGACGGTGCTGGCAACACTTTTCGGTCCGCCCCGTCTGTCATCTTTACGCTAGCGTTGTTGAAGCGAATTTTAGTTTTAAGTGGTGTAAAATTAAGGTGTTTTGGCGGTTTTCTCGTGTGCTATTTGCCACAAGCCATGGCTTCCCTGTGCGGTGGGGAAGTGAACCAAGTGAATTTTGGTTTCGGCTTTTTGATTGAGGCCAACGTGGTCGCCGGTAACATAACCTCACTTTGAGTCGTCGCTCGTCGTCGTCGTGGCTGCCGATAGCTACGTATTTTAATTATAAATGATTGGAGGCCAACGGGGCCGATTTCTCATTCGGAGAGAAATCTTTTAGTTATTTTGTGTTAAAAAACATTATGTGATGTCGAACTGTGAACTGTAGTGCAAATTGGAGGAAAGGAGTTCTAGAACGAGCGGATGTTCCAGCGCTGTGAGTTTAGGTTATTCCCTATTCCTGCGCTCCTAAAATATCCTGAATACCTGATTCCTGTCATACTTAAACTCACAAAGAAACGGCATCATCGTTTGCTCGGTAAGCAATTCGTTGCTGGGCCCTGTTTAAGTAGATTTTGGAAACAAGAATTTCTCGGCCGGAAACTTTCCGGAACAAAATTCTCTCATTAAATTTATTTTATTTAGCTATAGTAAAGAGCACTACGAATCGTAGTCAAATGTTGTTCGAGGCTGATCGACCATTTAGTTTTAGATTTTAAGATAACTTTAATTTGCTTCCACTGCGCTAAGATCAGCTTCGGAATCAAACATTTTTGGTAGCAGAGCGTGGTTGCTTTATTGCAACATAGTTAGCCGTAATTTAGTATTAAGCGTGTTTTTATATTACCCACATATTTTTTTAATTTTGGAAAATATTGTTTCGGTTTTTTTGTGACTGTATTGTTTACCTAGTGAACGGTACCTTATCGGTAAGGTCTAGGCCAGTCAACTAACATTTATTTTGTGGTATTTGTTTATTGGTTTTTCGTTTTTATTAAGTCGAGTGTGTAAAAGTTGGTACCAGGGCTCCTCGATTGCCAGGTATAAGGCTGCTATAAAGACAGAATTAAGGTGGTTTACTACCACAGCGGCAATGATCGGCCGCGAGGACCGGGAGGACGCGCTCTTGAAAAGTGCACTACAGGCAGATGAACGGGTTCGGGTTGTGTCGGAACACCTCACAGAGTGCCTCATGCTCCTTGAGGAAGCTCCTAACCCTGAAGATAAGGAGCTGGTTGAGGGCGATGTAAGCCAGTGCTTGGAGCTGGCACAGGACATTGCGCAGGCAGCTGCGGACATATCTAGGCGACGTGACGGAAAGGAAAAGCCATTCCGTGGTAAAGTGGGACAAGGATTACAGGTGCCTCTTCCGCCTGTTACGGTTCCAGTCTTTGCAGGCGATTACGCCGACTGGCCGGCGTTTGAGGACCTGTATAGCAGTGTGGTCCACACACGGACGGACATAACGCCGGCGTACAAGATGGCTCAGCTGATGTCCAGGCTACATGGAGAGCCTCATGAATTGCTGACGCATTTGGCTGTCTCGGATAGCAATTATGAGGTGGCGTGGAAGATCCTTACCGACCGGTATCGAAACAAGCGCCTGATTGTAGACAGGCTGTTAGACCAGTGGCTGTCAATACCAACCATAACTCGAGGTACGGACCTCCGCGAGAAAATCTTCCACCCAGTCAGTGTCGCGGTCAGCGCACTAGAGCGACAGGGTTTGCCAGTGGCGGGCTACGGTTATATCTTGGTCCACACAGTGCTTCGCCGCCTGCCGAGCGAAATGGTCGCTCGATTCGAGCAGCTACATGGGGCAAGTCCTCGGACCACCTCCCGACCTACGAGGATCTGAAGTCGTTCCTCGAGGCCGAAAGCAGGCGAGTGGACGTCCAGGCTGGTGAAGCCCTCGCAAGGAGACCTCTGCCCCTCGCCACCCGGAACGGCCGGGTGCACCGGCGCGAGGAGGCAACAGTGGGCAACCCAGGCGGTACAACACCGCATTGGAATCAGGGTGTGCCTACTGCAGGGAGACAGGCCACGGGGTGGCAGCGTGTCAGGAGTTTGCTGCGCAGCGGGTTCAAAGGAGACGGGGTGTGGCACAGCAGAGGCGTTGGTGTTTTCGGTGCCTGGGGCCGCATCAGGTGCGAGTGCCCTTCAAGCACCAACTGTAGGTACTGCCAGGGTGCACACCATCCGCTGCTCTGCATGAATCGCTCCGGAGGCGCCGGGGGCAGCGCTGGATCGGATCAGCGAAGGGAGCCTGCCCACCAAGGGAGGGAGCAACGCTCCCCACCCCCTCCTAGGAGGAGCCCACCTCCGCATCGGTCACAGGGACAGGCAGGGGGACGTCAACAGACGGAGCCCACTTACCCAAGGACGTGGGGACAATCCCCACCACGGCAGCAGGTGCCGGATTGGGGAAGAGCGGCACAGGAACGTGGCCAAGGACACCCATCCCAGGTACGGGATTTAACGGGCGGGTGTCAGGGGAGCACTAGGCAGCCACCAGGGTACATGCAGTATTCTGCGGGCTTGAGCCACCTGGTTGGGTCTCAAGACCCACGCATGCCTCCGCCTATGCCTGAGTACCCGCGGCTACAGGCGCAACCTCGGTACGGACGTTTGCCGTCGGGGTACTATAGAACTCCAGCCATGGCCTTTATGGGCAGACCTCCTACCAGCAGGAGTGGGACCCATACACAGGTTTGGGTAGTGAGGATACCCCGCGGGACGCGGCCTCACCGCGTTTAGATTCCCGCTAGGTAATCGCCGCCTACTCATCAGCTTCGGCTCCCCGTCCAATCACGGTACTTTTGCCAACGGCTAAGATTTGGGTATGGGGATACGGTGGCCGGACCATTCAAGTAAGAGCCCTACTGGATACAGGGGCTCAGGGATGTATTGTATCGAGTAAGCTGGTGAGTAGGCTAGGCCTAAATGTACGGCCAAGTGAGGATGAAGCTGTAAGCATCGGGGGCCTAAATGTGCCTGACATTCGGGGTCAGACGAACTTTGAGTTCGCATTAGGTAGCACATGTACAGGGTCAGCTATCAAGTCTCAGCCGTGGTGCTGGATGAAGTGGTTGGGAAACTCCCTCAGGTTAGGTTACCACCAACGGTACGAGGGTTAACCACAGGGTTGGAGTTAGCTGATCCTGATTTTGATACTCCTGGTACGTTGGACGTACTTCTCGGGTCAGACGTTCTCGGGAGATTATGGTGCGGTAGGAAGAAGGTACTCCAGGAAACTGGTTTGGTGGCCGTAGATACCACAGGGGGGTATGTTGTTTTCGGCCCAGTTTGGAGACCTCAGGACCTACCAGAAGGGGATCCGGTCCTCTATGGTAGTGTGCTGTCAGAGGTGCTGCAGAGGTTTTGGGAGTCTGAAGAGCCGCCCACGGCGGACAGACGGAAGCCAGAGGATGACGAGTGCGAGTTGTTCTATCAATACAACACTGCGAGATGCCCGTCAGGCAGATTCGTGACCAGGCTACCTTTTCTCCCAAACCGCCCCGCTTTAGGTAGTTCGCGACAGCTCGCGGAACGGAGACTACTCGGGATGGAGCGGAAGATGAGGCGAGACCCAGCACTTCGGCAGAAGTATATAGAATTCATGCGGGAATATATTCAATTGGGCCACATGTCGGTGTCCAGCCTGGATTGGAGGTGTGTCGAGCATTATTACATTCCACACCTGGCTGTCTTGAAGTCACCTGAGGCGAAAATACGGGTGGTGTTTGACGGTTCTGCTCCTACCTCGAATGGTGTGTCTGTGAACCAATGTTTGCACGCGGGTCCTAAATTGAACCGGGACATTGTGGACATTCTCACAGACTTTCGGTTACACCAGGTAGCGTTCGTCGCAGACGTCAAAATGATGTTTCGCCAAACCATGATACATCCGGATGACCGTCGGTATCAGCTGATTTTGTGGCGTGAGAGCCCAGATGAGCCGATGGTCACATACGAACTTAACACGGTGACGTATGGACTTAAGCCAAGTCCGTATTTGGCAGTACGTACGCTGCGAGAGTTGGCCGCACAGGAAAGGGTAAGATATCCTCGAGCAGCAGCAGTACTGGATCGCGACGTCTACGTGGACGATATCTGCACGGGTGCTGATAGCGTGGAGCAGGCGCTAATTCTACGAGACGAGTTGATCGCGATCATGGGTTCAGGAGGTTACGAGTTGCGGAAATGGTTGTCCAGTTGCCCAGAGCTCCTGGCCGGTTTGCCAGGCGAGTTCCATCAGGACCCGCACCTCTTTGAGAACCCGGACAATCCAAACACGTTGGGCATCCTCGGGGTGCAATATAGGCCAACGCATGACGTATTCACGTACAAGATCGAGCCCGACCTTTTGGAGAAAACTTGGACTAAGCGGTCGGTACTGTCGACAATCGCTAGAACGTTCGATCCTAGCGGATGGATCGCCCCGGTTACGTTCATGGCGAAGTGCTTTTTACAAAGGTTGTGGCTAGCCAACTTAGGATGGGACGACCAACTCTCCGGAGAGTTGTTGAAGGATTGGCTCAAGTTTGTGACCACCTTACCAGGGATTGTGCACATCGCGATACCCCGCAAGTTAGTCCCATCGGTGGGATGTAAGGCTACCCTACATGGGTTTTGTGACGCCTCGGAGCGAGGGTACGCGGCAGCTGTATACCTTCGGACAGCAAGTTCAACGGGAACTGTGCACGTGCGTCTGGTTATGGCCAAAAGTAAGGTGGCACCAGTCAGAACTAGATGGACCATCCCCAAATTGGAATTGGCAGGGCAGCTCTTCTAGCGCGCTTGCTAAATCATGTAACCTGCAATCTGCGTGGTACCATCAACTTGGATGAAACGGTGTACGCGTGGACTGACAGTCGGATAGTTCTGTGCTGGTTGCAGACGTCGGTACATACACTTGAGGTTTTCGTGGCAAATCGGGTGTCACAGATTACGGGGTCGGAAACTCCGTTAGTGTGGAGGCACGTACCGGGAGAATGGAACCCAGCGGACTGCGCTTCGCGCGGGTGCAGGGCACCTGATTTGGTGAGTCACCCACTGTGGTGGGGACCTCAATGGCTGACTGAGTCGCCGCAGGAATGGCCATTCAACGAGTGCAGGGCGCCGCTTGGGCCACCTGATCGAGGTCTGCGAGTGAACGTGGGGCAACTCGTACCGAAGCCTAACCCAGCTTTCTTGCTGGAACGGTATAGCTCCCTCGACAAACTTCTTGGGGTGACAGGTTGGATCAAGCGGTTCGTGAACAACTGCAGGAAGCCTCAAGCAGAACGGAACTTTACACCTGTCCTCTCGCCTGCGGAGCGGAATGCGGCTCTATGCTCATTGGTTAGAGTCGTCCAGGCGGAACATTTTGAAGAGGAGGTCAGGCTGCTCAGGGATGGACGTGGAAAGCTGAAGGAGGAATTGTGCGCCTCAACCCATTCCTGGATGAGCAAGGTATGCTCAGGGTTGGAGGCAGACTTCGGAACGCTAGCCTGCCCTTTTCGGCTCGGCATCCACTGTTACTTCCAAAAGGGGACCCTTAGTTGAGCTCTTAGTCAGGGATCGTCATGAGAAAAACTCGCACGCGGGCTGTAATGCGCTATTGGCCATTCTACAGCGCGAGTTCTGGATCTTATCGGGACGACGAACGGTACGTAGCGTTGTGTTTAGGTGCTTGCCTTGTTACCGCTTGAAGGCAGCCACAATGCAGCCACAGATGGGAGATCTTCCACCGGACCGGGTGACGGAGGCCTGGACGTTTGCAGGTGTGGGAACGGATTTCGCAGGCCCTTTCATGGTAAAGGCATCACGCCTGCGGAACGCAAAGTCTATAAAGGCGTACTTGTGCGTGTTCGTGTGCCTGGCCACCAAGGCCGTCCACTTGGAGCTCGTGGCCGACCTTTCTACGGAGGCCTTTTGGCAGCGCTAGAGATTTACGTCGCGAAGAGGGCGACCAGCGCTGATCAGGTCGGATTGTGGTACCAACTTTAAGGGTGCTGATCGGTGTATGAAAGAAATTGTAACGTTCTTACGGGAGAACGAAGAAGCCATCAGCACGGGCCTCTCCCGTCAGGGCATTACCTGGGTGTTTGATCCACCAGCGTGCCCTCACTGGGGTGGTATTTTTGAAGCGGTTGTAAAGTCCGCTAAGACGCATTTGTTGCGCGTCGTAGGGTTAACAATTTTGACTTTTGAGGAGCTGGCGACCGTGTTTTGTAAAATTGAGGCTGTACTCAATTCACGTCCTTTGTGTCCGCTCAGCTCAGACCCAAATGATTTAGAGGCCCTGACGCCAGGGCATTTCTTAATTGGCCGCCCACTTAACGCCTTGCCGGAATATCCCTATACGGAGGTGAATAGCAATCGTTTGTCGCGTTATCAGTTGCTGCAGCAAATGACTCAAAACTTTGGAAGCGTTGGTCGCTTGAGTACTTGCACATTCTGCAGCAACGCCTTAAGTGGACGGACAGGACTGAACCCCTGCATTGGGGATCTCGTTCTGGTTAAGGATGCCAACCTACCGCCACTGCGTTGGCGCCGGGGCGCATTCTCAACCTGTTTCCGGGTAGTGATGGCACTCCTCGAGTTGCAGAAGTTCAGGTGGGGGATTCAGTCCTTAAGCGAGCAGTAGCTACATTATCACGCCTGCCATGCATAGAGCGGACCGATGTGTCGGTCCGGGGCGGGTGAATGTTTAGTTTCGTATCAAAAACGGTTTCGTACCTTTTGAGCGGACGGTGCTGGCAACACTTTTCGGTCCGCCCCGTCTGTCATCTTTACGCTAGCGTTGTTGAAGCGAATTTTAGTTTTAAGTGGTGTAAAATTAAGGTGTTTTGGCGGTTTTCTCGTGTGCTATTTGCCACAAGCCATGGCTTCCTGTGCGGTGGGGAAGTGAACCAAGTGAATTTTGGTTTCGGCTTTTGATTGAGGCCATCTTGGTCGCCGGTAACATAACCTCACTTTGAGTCGTCGCTCGTCGTCGTCGTGGCTGCCGATAGCTACGTATTTTAATTATAAATGATTTGAGGCCAACGGGGCCGATTTCTCATTCGGAGAGAAATCTTTTAGTTATTTTGTGTTAAAAAACATTATGTGATGTCGAACTGTGAACTGTAGTGCAAATTGGAGGAAAGGAGTTCTAGAACGAGCGGATGTTCCAGCGCTGTGAGTTTAGGTTATTCCCTATTCCTGCGCTCCTAAAATATCCTGAATACCTGATTCCTGTCATACTTAAACTCACAAAGAAACGGCATCATCGTTTGCTCGGTAAGCAATTCGTTGCTGGGCCCTGTTTAAGTAGATTTTGGAAACAAGAATTTCTCGGCCGGAAACTTTCCGGAACAAAATTCTCTCATTAAATTTATTTTATTTAGCTATAGTAAAGAGCACTACGAATCGTAGTCAAATGTTGTTCCGAGGCTGATCGACCATTTAGTTTTAGATTTTAAGATAACTTTAATTTGCTTCCACTGCGCTAAGATCAGCTTCGGAATCAAACAGGCTTGATGATTCTAACAAACTCTTTTAATTTCTTTAAAACCGCTCTAGAAGTAGCCCTGCTTAAACCATACAATTTAATGTATTTGCTAAATGAATCTTGTAATACAAAAATATAAGAATATCTTGATTGAGCTCTAGGTAATGGTCCGTACAGGTCTCCCATTACAAGATCTCCTATCCCTTCTGTAACAATCGAATTACAAGGTCCAACATATTTAATAGGATCATCCTTCGATAATTGGCAAACTCTGCATTTCCGAATAACAGATCTAACTGTTGTTTTCATCCCAATCCAATAAAACCGTTGCCGAATGTAATGATAAGTTTTATAGACTCCCAAATGTCCCATCTCAATATGTACTTGTTTACAGGTTTCCTCCCGTAAAATTTCCGGTAAGAAAATCACTTGACGATCAACATTAGGTGGGTCATAGTATAGAATTCCATTAATCAAAGAGCATCTGGATGCGATTCTACCCAATCGGTCCTCCCCCAAACCATTCAATTCTAAAACTCGTTGTCTAATATTCATAATAATATTATCCATCATTTGATATTCATTCAAGCGTTCTAATTTCTCATTTAAAGACCGGCTTGAAGAAACTCCCATATACATAATATTTGGGCATTTCACCTTTTCTTCCTGAATAACTCCCCCAACAGGATACCTCGAAAGTATATCCGGTACTATATTTTCCGTCCCTTTAATATGTTCGATTTTATAATTGAACTGTTCTAAAAACAAGATCCATCTAGTTACACGGGCATTAAACAATTTAACATTTTTAATAAATATTAATGGTTTATGATCGGTCTTAATAATTATCGGTACTCCTTAAATATGTCTCAAACTTTTTCAAATTGTAAATTATAGCCCACAGTTCCTGTTCAGTAACAGTCCACCTCAACTCCGGTCCACGTAAAGCTCTACTACAAAACCCAAGGATCTTCATATTTCCCTCATCATCAATTTGATATAGCACTCCTCCAATCCCTATTCCCGAACTATCCACTTGTAAATAATATTCTCTGTTTTGATCTGGATGGTGTAGTAAAATAGTTGACAAGAATTCCTTCTTCAACTCATCCATTGCCGATTGTTCCTCTTGACCCCATTTCCATCTTTGTTCCTTACGTAAAAGATTATTAAGAGGAATCGTCAAAAGGCTATAGTTAGGAATAAACCTCCGATAGTAATTACATAACCCCAAAAAGGCTCTTAGTTGTTTAACTTTCTTAGGTTCTGGGAACTCTTGGATCGCTTCGACTTTAGCCGGGTCAGTCCTAATCCCATCTATTGAGACTATATGTCCTAACATTTTAACTTCTTCACAAACAAATTTACATTTTTCTATGTTACAGGTCATACCAGCCATTTCTAACCGATTTAAAACCTCGTCTATATGATGAAGGTGTTCAACCCAAGTCCCTGCTGTCAGAATAGCCAGATCATCAAGATAATTTACGCAAAATTCTCTAACTTCTATCCCTAGAATTTTATCCATGGCCCTGCTAAAACTTCCAACCGAAGTTTTCAAACCTTGGGTAATACGTTATAAACATAAGATTTCCCATTTACTGTAAATCCTGTGTACCTCTTACTATTTTCCGAAATGGGAATTTGAAAATACGCGTTATTTAAATCTAAAATCGTAATAAATTTCACCCCATGGAAAGCATTCAAAACATCTATCTGAAGTGGTGGTGCTTCCGACTCTGCAACCATGAATTTATTTATTTCCTTGCATCTAGAAGAATACGAACTGAACCATCAGGTTTTATAGCAAAGGTTAGCGGACTACAATAAGGAGTTGATGCTCTTGAAATAATTCCCATTTCAATCATTTCGTTAATTTTATCCTCGACCTTTGATCTATAAGCATAAGGAATTGGATAAGTTCTATTAATCTTTGGTGTTGTTGTTTCCATTTTAATCTCATGAACGTAACAATTCGCCCTTCCTAATTTTTGTGAAAACACCGCTTTGTGTTTCTCCAAAAGTTTAAACAAAGAAAGTTTTTGTTTAGACGAGATTTCCATTCCCAATTTAACTTTCTTTCTATAGCTATTTGACTCAATTGTTTTAGTTTCCTTTTGAAGTACTTCTTTCTGAAGATTCACTCCTGGAGAATCCTCGTACACCTTCTCTAAAATGGTACAACAACCTTGTTACCTCCCCCTGTGTTTAAGATTAGCGCCTTCGGATCACCTAAATCAATCTTAGCCTCATTTGCTATTAACCAATCAAACCCAAGGATCATATTTTTAGCCAATTTGGGAATAACTAATAATCCGATCTCAAATTCACAACCCTTAATCTCCAAGGTTATACTAGTTAAGAAATTTATTTTTAAGCTTTTCTGTCCTACTGCCCTTTTATAAATAAAGGCTTTATTGGGAGCTTGGCCAAGTTTTGAATTGAATTCAGTTTGAAAAAGAAATCCTCAGCTATACAAGTTATTTCGCTACCCGTGTCTACTAACACCACAAAGACCTCCCCCAGAAATTTCACCTCTATTTCGGCTGTAATCCTAATATTCTCTCGTGTGATAAAGCTTTGATCTACCTCTAATTCATCTGTAAATAACGAGTTGTTTATATTGAAAACACTTAGATAATTATTATCATTTCCCTTTATGAAATTTTTTTAACTCAACATAAGGTCTTATTATCTCATTTAATTCTAAATATCCAAGGCCACGCCTATCATTTCCTACTCTATAATTTTTATTTTCAACAGGGTGACGCCTTCCTTGTCTTGATCTTCCCAATCCATCTCCAGGCTTCCATCCATTCTTAATGAGATAATTTACTGCAAAGTATTCTTTATTGCCTCCCCAATTCCAGCTGACTCGAGGCCAAAGATCCAGCCGCATCTAGTTTAAATCTATACAATCAGGTTCGGGTTCCATCTCCAACTCACCCTCATTCTGAGTCATAATATGATTCAATGTTTTCGTTCTCTTGACTCCTGGTTGAGTCTTGTTTTGAACTGTACTTGCAACACGCTTTAATCCTCCTTGGGGATGATTCGAAACCTCCACATGGGTCTTGCATTGACGTCCCACATCATCAAGTTCTCTAAGAAACTCAGCTGCTTGTATAATTTTCCTGACTTCTTCTGTCTCCAGACATATTGTACCTCTATCGGGAAATGATTCATTAGATCAGCCACCAATTGATCCTCAGGGATATTCCTTGCCAACATTTTTGCTTGACTCGCCAGATTTATGAAATAACTCATCATTGAAGGTTCTCTCTTCTCACTCCAAGTGCCACAGACTATTGACCGGCGAAGTTGATTTTGTTCTGTTTCAGACCAAAATGACTCAAGAAAATCCCTTTTAAAGTCTTCTTCATTCATCCACCTGTCCTTATAAATTCTTGCCCATTTACGGACTTCCCCTTCCAGACAAGCTATAATCTCTTCAATCACCTGGTCTTTTCTTGAAATTCTATTCAAATAGGCAAAGAGGTCTTCGATGAACGTTACCGGATGCATATTCGCTTTTCCGGGTATTTCGGTCTTTCTAGTTTTGCTTCAGTCGCATGATAAACAGTTACAGGTTCCACGGTGCTCCTGGAAGTTTCTTGGTTTTCTTTCTCCTCATTAATCTTGCGTTCGAGCTCGCTTATCTTGTGCGACAAACGACCAATAGTAGTCCGCATCAATTGGAATAAATTCCTCCCTCTATTGGTTTTCACGACAGCACGTTGAGATGTTTCTGTCCGTCCTTGGAGAATGCCCTCCTGGGATAATCCATCAGTTTGTTGTGACCCGCCTGTCTGTCCTTGAGGTCCCTCTACTTGGTGTTCAATCATTTGTTGAGAACCCTCTGCCTGTTCATCTTGAATCTCTGGTTGTTGTGGAAGGTCTACCATTTCAATCTGATCTTCTTGCTCACGTTGTCCTTCTCCCCGTCTACCGACGACATTCCTTGTAATTCTTTTTGGCATGCCTATGATTTCCTTTTATCGAATTGACTGCAACAAAATTAAAAAAAATTCAACCTTTCATATTAAAATCTAATATTTTCTTTAGGATCTTCCAATGTTTCTAAAATCTTGAAAAATCTTTTAGAACTTCAGTTTCATTTTGATTCCCATCTATTATTTTTACTTCTGTATTATTGATTTCTCCATTCATTCTTCCTTCTAGTAACCATGCTTCATGACTTTCGTGTATTTGTTTTAGATAAGACAAGGTTAGTGAATTTTCGCCTTCTCTTTTCCTTGATGAGACTCTCTGTAAAGCTATCTCTGGAGTGGTTCTAAGATAGACTATCAAGTCTTCTTGAACCCAAGCCTTTTCACATATAAAGTCATACCAATAGTCTAACATTGTTTTCTCAACATCGTTCAAATATCCTTCTTGAATGAGTGTTTTAATGAAACAATTCTTCGCAGAAAAATACTTCGCTCCATGATCCTATATTTAGTAGTTATAGGTTCCCGGTGGTTCTCTAATAATGTTAGGAACACATAATTTTGGAAAGTATAACTCCATCGCTCTCTATCTTCCGAAAATGCTTTAAATAGGTTGACCCCTCCAACATCTTGCCATTTTTCAATAGGCTCTTTCAAAACAGTAATATCCTTTTGTAATGCTAGGCCATCTAATAATGAAGATTTCCCAGAAGCAATATTTCCTTCTAATAGGATTTTGTATTTCCTCATGGATATAAATTTTATCAAATTTATATCAAAATATTTAATATTTGTTCTGTAACAAACAAAAGCTAGCATCAAGACCTATACACTATAACTAACTGATTTTTCTTATTGTTTTCTCCCAACATCTCAAAAATACACCGCTCACTTGCGACTCCGATATCCTGGTCACTATGGCGCCATTGAAAGAAACCTGCCCTCTGGAGGTCCTTATAAGTTTAGTAAAACAGTTAGACTGTTTACTTAGAATTGAAGATGGCCAATATTAAGTGTGATCGTCTATTGAGTTAGGAATACATTGCGTTAAAGTAGTGACTTGTTAGTTCTTACGAAGTGGAGCAGTGTTTTGCTTGAGATGTATAAGGAGGAAACATTTAAGTTTAAATACAAAAAAAAACTACAAGAATACGGGGCTCCCATCCATCCTACACACCCGTCCGAAAGGGGCCAAGACGCATTCATACGACTTTCCTAAACGACCGAAAAATTTTGAATTACACGACGCTCTGCATATTGAAGAAGAAAACCAAAAGATCAAATACTCCTAATATTATGAAAACTAACGAAGTTAATTGTGCTCCACTAGGAAGCAAGTTAAAAGGGGTCTAGGTTGGGAACCAGGTCCGGAGATACCTGGTCCATGGCAACCCCGGGGATAGTCCCCGTGGCCAACCAACCCGGATTCCTACCTATCTAAGCCTACCTAACTAGCTCAAAGTCAAAAGACTGAGTATCCGCGTACCCTAAGGCCAAAAAGGTATTTTGGGGACAATCTTCTACAAGAAACCCAGAAGGTGAACTGTAGAATAATGGGTGGGTGGCCAAACCCTTCGTGTTGTGTGTCTTTGTTGAGGTATGGAAGCTTTCCCTCTAAGGCACCAGGGCCGGGAAAGCTACGCACCTCAACGCGGGGTAGTCTGAACTAGACCATGTATAGTAAATTATGCTTGCAATACCAACCCAGGAACTTAGAAGTAGATCTTGTAATACTAGGTGTTGTGGCAACTAGCATTACCTCACACCCCTAGTCCGAGAACAGGTATAGAGTGTAGCGCTTACTCTACAGTTCAAATCAACCTCTGTACGCGCGGTGGCACTTCACAGCATACATACACAGGTTAATAAAATTTAATATTTAAATTAAATTAGAAAATTCGACAGTCCCCCTTTTAAAATTTGTTAAAACAATTTTTATTATAATTTGGAAGATTAATCCGATTTAAGATATATTAATGTTATAAAAAAGGTTGTAACGTTTGGAATAATTAAATCATTAATTTACAAAGGCATTCCTAGCTGAAGAGTAAGAAGATCTTGGCATTGAAGTAAGTATGTTGTGACTGTCCTTCATCCATATCCATTCACAGAAAACGTTCATATATCAGCATCCATGAGTCTCCTAGATAAAAGATATAAGGTTGAAAACGTTCACTCCTTTCCTTTCTTTCCGATTTTATCAAAATATTCCCAATTCCAATTCAGAAAAGGAAATCTCAACGTTGGATTATTATCTAATCTAAATATAAATAAAATTGAAATCATAATTCAAAAATAAATTAAAAGAATTTATACTTACATTTTTCTTCTTTTAATTCACTCCTATAAAACACGAGTATATTGTTGCACTCACTTTCAAAGAATGATATAATTGCTTGTTGTCAAAAGGCCGAGTTGACGCAAATTTTCAAATTTGAAATAAAAGAATTATAAATAAAACTAGACATCTGAATGTCAAAGTGTCAAAGATAGTTTATTAAAGAAAGAATAAAAGTGTCAAAATTTGAAATATTTCAAAATATTTTAACTTAAGTGTCAAACTTGAAAACCCTTGAAATATTCTATGTTAAGTGTCAAACTTGAAAACCCTTGAAATATTCTATGTTAAGTGTCAAACTTGAGAACACTTGAAATATTCTATGTTAAGTGTCAAACTTGAAAACCCTTGAAATATTCTATGTTAAGTGTCAAACTAGAAAACCCTTGAAAAATTCTATGTTAAATGTCAAACTTGAAAACCCTTGAAAAATTCTATGTTAAGTGTCAAACTTGAAAACCCTTGAAATATTCTATGTTAAGTGTCAAACTTGAAAACCCTTGAAAAATTCTATGTTAAGTGTCAAACTTGAAAACCCTTGAAATATTCTATGTTAAATAACTAGATTGTAATATCACACAAAAGGGAAACCACTCAAAAGTAAAATCTAAGTAGAACACTTTAGTTTCTCAAACTTAAATTACACAACACTACACTTGCACGATACCTCCAGCTCAACGTTAGGTTCGGGAACCGTTGCTCCTGCGGAATATGACACGAAAACCAAAGGGTTCACAGGACGTTACACGTACAATAATAAATTAACACAACGTTACACTAGTTGTATGTCACTCGCACAATAATGAATTCACAAAACATTACACACGCAGATTGTCACTTGCACAATAATAATTTCGCAAAACGTTAGACACACGGGATGTCACTCGCGCAATAATAAATCGCAAAATGATGTACACGCGGATTGTCACTCGCACAATAATAATTTCGCAAAACGTTAAACACGCGGGATGTCACTCGCGCAATAATAAATCGCAAAATGTTAGACACACGGGATGTCACTCGCGCAATAATAAATCGCAAAATGTTAGACACACGGGATGTCACTCGCGCAATAATAAATCGCAAAACGATAGATTCACGGGATGTCACTCGCGCAATAATAAATCGCAAAACGATAGATTCGCGTAACACATAACTTTACGATCACTTTGCCTAAGCATTAATTTTGGAATTTCCTTCACGCTTATTTGATACAAATGGTAAGTAAACACTTACGTCTGCAGGTTTGGATCTCAAACCTGGCATTCTCAAAGTAGTTGCCCCATCATAATCCAGTTCTGTATACAGGACGATTTTTCATTGTTACGAGACATTTTTTTTACTTCTTCCTTTACTCTGAAAAATACGAACAATATTAGTATTTCTTATATAATATAGATAAAAACATAATTCTAGAAAGTTACAATAAACAATTTTTTTTTCAAATTCACGTATTCCAATTTCATACCACCCTTTGTTCGATCTCCGCCCTACAAATCCAAATGAGATTGGTCACTTTATAGGAGCACCCTAGCAGCGATCTGCAATAGAAGATATTACTCCATTCTATCTTTCCTAGATATAAAAAAAAATACTTATCTTTAAAATAGAATTTCACAATGCTCCCAGGCAGGTGGAGCACCTCCAGTTTAGCAGTTTTCACCATTTTTGACTTTGTTGAGCACTGAAAACACGTTTTTTTTCAGTAGCTCCATTTTGCTCCTTCCTTCAACACACCCAAAATTTGACTCCATCTTTCCTGTTCTAAAACTGTCAGAAAAACTTTCAAACCAAAAACGTCACACACATTTCAATTTTCTATGCCGCCTACAACATTTGTCGCCTTATACTTTGACATGAAGTCTTCATAAAGAAGTTCCTTACTCCAACACGGAATATAAAACCAAAATTAGGGTTCGATCGGTCAAATGGGTCAAATATTTAATGTTTTAGCAAGATAAACATTTTCAATTTTTATGTCGAACGACGTGGTTCTCTACAATACCTTTGAAACAACCACAGTGAAAACACAAACTCATAAAATTTGACGCTCAACTACTTTCTTTGTATAAATGATGTGAAATAAAATCTTTTATATCGGTTGTTGTTTTTTTTATTGACTGTGTTATTAATATGACAACTCGGGTTGTAAATTTTTGATATTTGTGTTTCTACAACTGAACTATTAAGTACACAAGTGATGTACCACGCATCAAAACTGGCAGTTTTTCTTTGCCATACTTTGATTAGCTCCGTCTTGAAAAAACCTTGCTCTGAACACGCGACAATTTTTTGTAATTTGTTTGTCAGAATATTTTTATACGAAGCTTTTCAATATTTGTTGTTGACTTTGATATGCAAAGCGTTCTGGCTCAATAGTAAAAATGTTGTGATTCAGATTTTAGATGCTTTTTGAATGAAATATTTTATATCACTATAAACATTTACAAAAAAAAACCGGTTGAGAGCAAATCGCTTACCTACGCTGTGAAAATGATACTAAATCTCAAGTAGAGACAAGCTTCTGAATCCACACGTCCAAACCTCCACCAACCCCTTCACTAACTCTACATCTCATTCAAAATATGTGGCGGTATTTCGGACCTACAGTAAGATTCCTCCCAAATCCACTTACGAAATGTATGTAAATACTTTTTCACAAATTCATGGCACTTTACTCAAAATATTGCTAAATTACGAACACATTTCACACGTCGTAATATGTTTTCAAATTAGGATAAGGCGCGCGTATTTTTCAGACGCCTGAGCATAAAAGCTAATGCTCCCATTATTGAAAACACGTCTTCAGCATATTTACGCTGAAATATGAACAGATAGGCCTGTTTTGCGTATCGACAGACAAAATGTTATTATTAAGGAGTGTGTCGTTTATTTTTCAAGAATTTACTTGCTGCAAAGAGGTACCTTCTCCGAATTTTGAAATTGGTATGTGATAGTGTTAATTCCCGGGTGTGAAATCTTAAGCCACGCTGTTAAAACGATAATGGTGTTTCTGGCTTCAGTTGCGTGCCATATCGGGACTAGTTGATTACGTTTTTTGTTACAAGAATCATGAGTCTGCAGTAAGACCATATTGTTATCGCAAGCAAAGTCAAAAGGCGGGGTCTAAAATGTTTTTCAAAAACATTACTTTGCTTGATCAGCTAAACATAGAATTACTTTTTAAAGGATCAACACAGGTATTCACAACTTCACAAATTTTACATACAGTCAATTTGGCCAACCAGTATAAATAAATAGGTATGTCCCTTAAAAAGTAACTCGAAGTGTTGCTGATAGCACATTCAGAAAATGTATTGCACTGGCAATGTAACAAATTACTTCATTTAAAAGGTCGAAAAGGGTTTTAAGAGGAACTATGTATAACTTTATTAACGTTAAAACCAACTCGTTGTTTTGTTTGTGAGCTGGCTTCTAACAGGCAGAACTATTTTATGAAAACACCACGTATATTATTAATTTCATAAGAAGGACTCGATCCTTCAATTGCGTCTTACTACCACATACACTGAAATGAAATGGGGTGATGTTATTCGAAGCCGGTATCGCACGGCATATTTGATTTTATATTCAATCAATTTCGAAATTCCATACCTGAACTGCACTCAGGTGGTATTCGGCCCTAAAGAACCATAAAATACGTCCCGAGAAACGTAAAATACGAGAAATGAGACGTAAATTGGCAAATCAAGTGATAATAAGACGGAGATAGGTCTGGTTCTGACACCTTGTTACGCGAAGTGCACGATTAAACTTTACGACTTGCTGTAGGAATCCGGACGGTTTGAGAGGTGTATTTTTATTTCTATTCAACCTCTATAATGTGACCTTTCTCGAGGTTTAGGGTACGCTATATTAACCGAGCGTCGAGACAACGACGCGCGACAGCGACGCCGTCAAAATTTGTCGGCGCCAATGTAGCTGCGGTCTTGTAGAAAAACCCGACCGCATCAACTGACAGCGCCATACAAACCCTGAGATTCTCAGCGCGCTGTCAACGTGACGGCGACACGGCGGCGTCGTTGACGCTGACGCCCGATCTTTCTGGTATCCCAATCCAAACCCATACAAACCAGTCATATGACAGTGACAACGACGCCGCCGCGACGACGCCGCGACGCTTGGTTTTTAAGGGTAGGTATCTATAGTTCGACAGCTTCGTGCGCGACCTTCCTGCGGGGTACAGACGGTAGGGGGGCGAGGAAGCACGTCATTTTAATATGACGTGCGGCGCGGATGTGCGCCTCTCCCTTCCCCGCTACACCTCCCGCTACCCGCTGACATCTCTCCCCCCAACGTCTGTCACCCGTAGGGAAGGTCGCGCACGAGATTGTCGGACTATAGCTGGTTTCATTGCAACGCAGCACTGCTCAAACCCCACGCGACATAGATTTTCTCTACACCTGTACCTATGTCACAATTCTTCACTTGTTTTGATAAATTTCAATACGATTTGACACATTTTATTAAGTGCGATGTGCAATTTAACATCAGATCTATCCAATCCATAATAGGTAGGTATTTATGCCCATTTTCAGTTTGTTTTTTGCATACAATTAGCCATTTTTAGGGTTTCGTAGTCTACTAGAAACCCTTATAGTTTCGTCATGTCTGTCTGTCTGTCTGTCTGTCTGTCTGTCTGTCTGTCTGTCTGTATGCCGCGCCCTCATATCTTCGTCAGTTTTAGAGCTATCGACATGAAATTTGGTGAGAAGATAGATCGTGTCGACCCAAATATAGAAATGTTAAGAAAAAAATATTTTAAATGTTTTTTGGACCCCCTCCCATACAAGTGAAAGGGGGGGCAAAAAAATATTTTTCTTCTGTAATATTGAGTAGGGTATCGTTGAATAGGTCTTTTAAAACTAAGGTGAGGTTTCTTTGAAACAAATTCTCTAAAATGTTTCTGTCACGAGATATTTGCTTTTAAAAAGGGCGTTTTTGACCCATAATTTGTTCCAGCTGTAACTTCTAAAGTATAAACGGTAAAAATTTGAAATAAATACGAAATATAGCTTACAATCTGAAGTTACAATGAAAACTATAACGGATATTGTACCCTTAAAGGTTTCAGAAAAAAATGAGTTTTTCTATTTGCGGTTGGTCATCATACTGCTGCTAACAAACCAGCAACAAATTAAGTTTGTAATGCTGAAAAACCTGATATTTAAACGTTGACTACGAAACCCTATTTGTGGGCGTGTCTGACACGCTCTTGGCCGGTTTTTTTTATTAAAAAGAAACAATTGAAGAACTTTTAAAGCAGTCTTTTGTTGAAGAAGAAAGGTTGAATAGAAATCTTTTTCAAACTTCACACAATCAGTACTTAATTAATTTTAGGTGTCTTTGTACGTTATTCAACAATGATAAATTGTACACTACCAGTGCGTTCTAAAGAAATTAATTTTGAAACAAAATAACAAAATTACAAGTGGTGAAAATAAAAGCACTCAGTAATAAAACCATTATGAGAAAAGAAGGACAAATCTTTATTGTTAGGTAACCAGTTACAGTCCATAACGTCTAAAACAGTCAACAGTTAGAGATGGGTCTCCCCCTACAACTATAACTACAACTACTACTACTACTACAACCACAACAGTCCACTGCTGGATGATGAGCCCCTTTCTATTGAGGGTATTTGCCAGCGTTGGCAAGGTAAGTTGTGGTAGATATTCACAGGGAAAGTTGCTGCACATTCCTTAGATTCATCCCAGTCGTCTTCACAGTTCGAAACAGAGTGATGCTATTCTAACTTGAAATCGTCTAATAAAATGTCACCTGCCCTAATCCTAATCAAATCATTTTAGAATTTCACTCAGAATTGGATCTGGACATAATTTGTCAGGTCATCTCTCGGTGTTAATAGCCGGCGGCTGATGAGATCTTCCCGTCTAGATTGTAATGGGTCTGGATTGTACCGTGTCAGTGGACATTACACTATTAAGATTGTCACTATCTAATTTGTAACTAGATAGACACGTGTCGAATCGAAATATCAATAATAGGTGCCTATTCAAAGTTTGGTACGATAACTTTAGATCCTTTAGAACCAAACGGTTGAAGTAGTTAATATACTTTGCGCTTTTCTTAAATGCTGTAATATTCAGAAATCTGAACCTCCAATTGAATGGAAAAATATAGATTCATCAATGTCATATCTATCTTATCACTATCTATGTTAGGATTTTTTAACAGGGTTAGCTAAGTTTCTTCAGCAAGTCACGGACTTCGCTAGCTCAGAAAGTCAAGCAAAAAAATATCTCCGGCCCCAGTCGTAATCAATTCATTAATAATATCCTGGACTTGCTGGAGTCTTTCATTCACTAAAATTACTCTGAGTCTGTTAAGTCCGTCAGCTCCCTAACTACATCTAAATTGTACCATCTAGCCTAGCAGCACCTTGCCTTGAGCCGGATTTTGGCGCAAGTACTATTTAACTTCTACTCAAATATTGTTATTTGAATTTATTATATGACACAATGTTTACCTGCCTTGGGTAGGTATGTATATTATTTATTTTGTCAGTGGACAATCATTTTGACCTTTTCGAATAACGCTAATGGAAAAGGTGCTTTATGTTCAAATCATTTTCCTCAAAGAAAGTGTTATTTCGTTCTTCAGCTGAAACAATTGGTTTGATTGAATCAAATCATCTCTTTGAGCAAAAGTATTAATTTCCGTCCCGTGAAAATAAAAGTCGTGGACTTCCGTTTTGGGCATCCGACTAGCTAAATCAATTTTGTATTTTGTGGGGGTTTGCTTTGAGGAAAATTCTCTGGTTCTTAATTTGTTCGTACGTTTTATACCTTTTAAACCAAGGAATGTAAATGCTCGTCCTTACTAAGCGACAGAAATTCCGCGTCTAAAAGAATTGGCAGATAGGTAAAGCGATGTGCGTTTTGAATTTGGGAACAGCTTCGGGAATTTGAAAAACAGGTTTTGAAAAACAGAATTTGGGATTTGATACGGACTGACGCCAAATAACGACCTGACAGGTCAGGTAGTTTAGCTCATATTAATATGTCAGGTCTATATGCCAGTCTAATGAATCGCATATAAGTAGTGTACATTTCACTAAACGTGGGGAATAGGTTAGGCCCTTTTGCTTTTTCCCGGTATTCTGCTGTGATCCGATATAAATTAAACTATTATTTACCTACACAACAATAACAAGATGAGGAAAAGTGGAATCAAAACATAGTATGTAATGAAATCATTTTATAACTTTCTTTGTGTCTGTCTATCATTGACACACACACACACACCCTTTAAACCATGGTATGACCCAAAAGAGGACGGTTTAATGTACACACAGCAAAAGAATAGAGGCACAATGCTACTATTAAACGAATTGAAACATTCGAATCTTCAATAATAATTAAAATATAAGAATAATTGAAATAAATTCTCATACAGTTTTTTTTACTAGACTCCATATTAATATGCTGGACATAAAATTATTTCAATTTGTTTGGTAAAAGGAGCTTTGTGCAGTTTATTCATAATCAGACTGTACATACCGAAAACCGTTCATTACGAAATATTATAAAAAAAACTTATTCCCACGGCGAAATGAATTGCAACGGGTGAAACCACCGACGGGCCGCTAGTAATTCAATAAGACAAAGATAAAGGAAGAAATATGAAGCATGTAACTCAACAGAATGATACGTCTAAATCACAGAGATATATTCACTTTGTTCACGCTATCGAATGCTTTGTGAATCCTAAAGTAGGTATGTATAATATAAGTATGATACCTATAAGGTTCTATAGTAAGTAACGTAAAGTTGGCAGGGTACTTGTCAAGAACTACTTATGAACAATCTTTGAAATTAGATTTGAGGCAAATCTCAGTCACTAGCATACATAAAGGTACAAAGGTACAAAGGTAAAATTTTGCAGATATGATCAGACCATTTTGTCATTTTCCAACGTAGAACCCATAGATAAAGTTGTTGAGTTTCATAGTCTGAACGAACATACCTGCAAAGATTTCGATACACAGTCCCATACATCATTACTATATGTCTCCTACACCAAAAAACCTATTAGATACATGTAATTTACCTAAATTTACCTAAATTACATGTATCTAATAGGTTTATTAGATACATGTAATTTACCTAAATTACCTACATGTATCTAATAGGTTTTTTGGTGTAGGAGAAATCTTTGCAGGTATGTTCGTTCAGACTATGAAACTCAACAACTTTATCTATGGGGTCTACGTTGGAAAATGACAAAATGGTCTATCATATCTGCAAAATTTTTGATACATCGTCCCTTACACCCGGTGTAGCTCTGACTTGGCATTCAGCGTTCATTTGATAACCCTAAACCACTATGTTTAGTTGACGAAATAAATATAATGGCAGCTCGGCCTATTTCTCTGTCAAAACAAGGAAAGTTAGGTATACTAACTACTTATACACGGAGAAGAAAAGCTTAACAAAGCTATTTCCTTTAGGGTTGTCTTATGTAGTTTGAAAGAATAACATTTAGAAATGTTAGCAACTAGAACAATGCCCAAACACACCAGCGTAAATGCAGCACATAGTCCAGTAGCCCTTCTAAGCAGTGACCTACGTCATATGACATCAAGATGAGACCCAAAGCATAGCAGTATGTAGGAAAGGTTGAATTAGACGAATCAGATCCCGGAATTGGCCGGAAGTTGAAATATCCTTGACTTAAGCATATTTATGTTTAAAGAAGTTTTGTTATAGTTAAACATAACGTAACAACTGATTGCATATACGCTTGAGTGCATGCAAGTCATGATGATAATGAAGTTGTTTTGTTTATTATAATCACTCAGACCACGTGTGCTAATCACATGTGACAACCACATGGTAAAAGTTTATCCCTAGCTTCAATATAGGTACCTTTTTGTTTACAATCTGATCTAAATTTTTCATTTAACCTAACTGTTTTTACTAGGTATTTGTAAGAAAAAAGTATGTTAATTGGTTAGCATGCTAGAAATAGTAAGTACTAATTACCTCTCACTTTTTTTAAGACAACAGGATTCAACAAAACATACATACTTAAATCACGCCTTTATCTATGTATTTATAATATCATTAAAATTAAAATCTGAGGTAACTAGTTCTAATAAATACCTACGCACCTAAACTTAAAAACTAACGTACTTATTTACATTTTGAGATGTACTTTGTCATCAAACTATTATGACAACACAAAAAAATACAATAAGACAACATCAAAGATAGGTAGGTAGGTGTTTTGCAGAAGGTGTCATTCATATCATATTCCATATTATCTAGAATTCCGCGACTGAATTCCGGTACTTTTCGTCGTGGACTGGTCGGAGACATGAGACGGGCGACGTCGCGACGCTTGAAACTGTTTACATGCTAATAAAATGTATGAAACAGAAGAAACAAAGCTACACACGTGAGACGCGCGTCCCATCGATAACGGCTGACGATTGCTAGTCTGACAGATGTCATGTTGCGCGTTGCGTCGTGAGTCTATTTGTGGAGCCTGCCTCTTCAAGGTTTTGGTTAGAGGTCAATGAAATAAAGAAAGTGTTTTTAAACAAATTTATTATTTACAAAACAATTTCTTATCAGCTAGATTATTATATTTTTAATTCATAATTATTGTGATTATGTAAACGTACTTTAGTTAAAACACAAAAGATAACGTTAATGATTATTGAGTTATGTATATTTACGACAACATTAAAAACTAGATAACGGTTAGTTTCTAAAGAAAACTTGTATGAAATAGTATGGATTCTATGCAATGCAAAGGACGATTACTGATAGGCTGGTAACACTACTCGAACTCTAACATCAGTGTTTATCGGGTCACACACGAAGAGATTATGATACAAATTAGGTAATACGAGGTGTTACATATTTCAGGAATTTTATCAATTATCTTCCAAAAGGTTAGGATCAGTTTTCAGGGTCTGCTTGATTTGTCCAATGAACAAATCCAAAGAGCTGTTCATCCTGAAGTTGGCTCTGAATTTCTCGCAATTTTTCAAGAATACCGGGTACAGGTATGGGAGCACTGCGTGGTCCAGCGTGGGGAAGAGATGATGCAGGGCATGGTCTCCGAAGAAGGTCATGACCTTGAACAGGTTGCCATTGATGTCAGTGCGATCCATCACTGCTTCCAGCTCGTGCATGCCCCAGTCAGGGTTCGGGTCACTGGAATAAAATTTTGAATGTAAAAGAAAATTTCATAAGTTTTCTAAACAACACCTAAAAATAAATTCTAATCGAATCGCAAAACCAAAAGACGATAAATTAAACAGGCATATTAAATTAACCTAAACCCCCTTTCCTTGTCCTTTTTTGTTTCAGATCAAATATATTTTTACATTTTTTTTAAGTCTTGAATCATACATGTTCAGAAGATGTTGTACTTCAAGTTCAATTTTATTTTATTCAATCAGTGGGTGCAGATGTCCATGAAAAGAATAGCGCTCTCGTGCTTCTAAGAAAATTATAAGTACTTCCTCTTGATATATCTCTCAGAAAGAAGTGGAATGAAGTGCTCCATTTTCCTACAAGAAACTAGCTTTTAGCTCCGCATTTGCGGGGCGTTCGTTAATTTCCTCATAGAAATCTTATTTCCTCCGCATATATTCCATTGAAAAGAGTAAAGCATTCAAAAGGGAAAAGATTTTTCCTGTTCATTTCAATTGCGTGCTTTTGAAGGCATCTAGTTTGGTTTACTAACAAATTTTGTCTGTGATGGAAGATGCTTTTACATATCATAGACTAACCAAAATATTTGCTCATGCATGACGAAATAAATCAAAAGTCCGAAATCAAGGAGTGATACAATGTGTCATGTCATGACTGGTGGCATGGTCAGCAGGTTTTGAATAATAAGCGAAGATCCTGGGCAAAGTTCTCACCGGACTTGGTCCCCATCTTTGAAGATCTTCGGATGATGATGGGCGGCATTAGACCCGATCGTGAAGAATATGAAGCTTGCGGTGCAGTTGATCCAGAGCCACATGACGAAGGCCTCGCTGAACGGAACACCACTAATGAACCACATCCACACTGGGAGGGTAAGGCCGATCACATCGTGCCAACGGAAATGGTTTTTGAAGAAATCCTTGCGGAAGAAGTTTGACGCGACCCTGAAATTAATAACAAATATTTTGTGGACGTCAAATCAATTTATATTGAAACGCAAGAAAAAGTAAGAAAGCGAGTACTCCTCTCACCTGACGATAAAGTTCTTCATGAAAGCGAACGGGAAGAAGGCCAGTTCGATCAAGAAGGCGAATTTGGAAAAGAAGGGTACGTTTTTCCTCGGGTTCCAGTAGACCAGCGGCTCAAAGGCGCTCACTTCTAAGTCCATCAGTGTGTTCGGATACAGGTGGTGAGATAGAGCATGTGATACGCGGAAATCTCTGCAATGTAAAATGATTATTAAATCATCTAGGTAGATGTCATGGTACACTGTTAATTTGTATTTGTAATGGAAAAGATGGATGAAGAAAGTTTTCTTATCATTACTACCAGAAAATTTTGAATGTCCGAGACCAGTCTCTAGTGAAATTGCATCCAATAATAATCTATTTAAGGAGGGAAAAGAAAGAACAACTACCTGTAGGACCATAAACTGAAGTTGAAGAGGTACATCCTCCAGTTGCTTCTCCTGTGTATGTAGTTGTGGGAAGCCACCGTCACCCAAGCCAAACTGAACGATGCAATAATGTAGGACGCCATCTTCAACCAGTACTTTTCGAAAATGCAAGCCAAAACTGAACTTGTCAAAAGTGTTATAAAAAGACCATCGATGATCATATCCGCGTATTTGGGGATATGTTTTGGGACCTTTTTCAGTTCTTCCACGACTTCTCTTTTCAAGGTTTTGTAGAATCCATCCTCTTTGAAAGTAAAAGGTGAGTTTCTAGGTGTCTTTGCGTCTCTTACGTAAAATTTCTCCAGCATTTTGTAGACTGTTGGGCTGAGGTGATGACATTCAAATGCTTCAGTGATGTCGGTGCCCTGATGAAATATAGTGAAAAATTAAAAAGGCATTATACCATTTCAGAGGTGTTAAGAAGAACAGGTATGTAGTTTCTTTTAAAACGGTCTTTACCTATGTCATATCAATACAACTTTCGTATTATCTTATCTATCACATAAACTTTATAGATTCTAGTTTGCATTCATTAGGTATTGCTAACATCTATTAAATATTAACCTAGATTAGTAAGCTACGAAATACTACGAATTGTATTATTATTTGCCTCAAATATGTACTAAAATATTTAACGTAAGTATCTAACTGTGAAACTAAATCGGTTTTGCGAAATCAATTTATACGATGTAAGTTAATCACTTTCATGAAAATTAATTCTAAACGAAGTTATTTTATACATTTGACTTCAATTCTGTAACGTTTTGTTGTTGTACCTACGTAAGCACGTATCGACAAGCAAAATACATTATTGCTAGCAAAGAACATAATTTGAAATCACAAGTTATTAGGGATTTATGGAATTACTTACCTTTGACAATTCAAGCCACTCTGCGCCACCGGGGTGTCTATTCAAGAAATCTGTTAAATCGTAAAGCCCATTGTAGACCCGCCAGAGACCTTCCGCCCCGTCGTCCATAGCTTTTCCGGTTAACCATTGTACTGGGTCCCTTACACCCTCGTCCCGCAAAGACGGGTACTTCAGTTGAGGGAAACTCACGTGAGTCTTCTTCTCAACGGCCCTCTGGTGAGCTACTTCTAAGTATTCCGTATTTGGAGCCATTTTGTCACTACTTCTCCTCGAAGTCAGTTGACAAACTAATTAACGTCCACACAATACAGATCTTTACATCTTATGACAGGAATGTTTACTAAGTTAAGTTTAAATATCTGTCAATAGCGTTATCAAGTAAATTGAATTATCGGTAAACCTTTTGCTCTCTGTATCTCAATGTGATTGTATGTGGACGTAATTGTATATTTTTTTATTGTAAATATTTTGTAATAATTATACAACTATTTGAACTTTGACTTCAATTTTGATTTTTATACACGTGATAATAAACGTGCTAAGATCCCATTACTTTAGTGCATAAAATTTAGGTAGGTGGTACGCAAGATCGCTTAAGTGAGAGTTCCCGCACGTGTAAAAGTTTGGCCCCGCCTTGGAAACGAATCTTTAGGCTATTCTTTAGCTATTCCGAGCCGGGGCCTTGCTAGCATACTTACAAAAAAAAAATGGCAGCCATTTCAAACTTTTTTTATTGGCCAAAATTTTATTATTTTGTAATAACTCAAAAATGGTAAGTTCTATAAATGAACATTGTATAGAAGAAATGTTACGCGTAAATTTCTGCACAACCTTGCTCTAATAACTTTTTTGATAATCTAATAGTTTGCGAAAAAAACGCTTGAATACATGGCAGTTTTTTATAAAAACTCACCAAATCTAAAATATGAATTAAGTAGTGAAGTTGGGGATTAAGAATTACTTACTGTGTGGGTAGACCTTGCTACGGTATCCTGACTGATACTTAGTAACAAGCTTTCTGCCCAGAGGTTTTACCCGCTAATATATTTTCAAGTAAACAAGCAAATTTTTTGCCAATTTACACCCTGAGTTTTACCACCTTATGAGATGATTTTCTTAAATTCCTTTCCTGGTGTTAATTCACCCAACCAAAATAACCTCTGCGCAAAATTTCAAGAACCTAGGTCCAGTGGTATTGCCTGAGCATAGATTTACAGTTTGTAAAAAAAATATTAAAGTTGTTCGTAGTTGCCACATTTTTATTTTTTTGCAATCCCTTGAGGCTGTTCTTTAATAGTTCTGACCCAAGGTCCTGTTAGGATAGCAAAAAAGAACAAAATGTGGCAACAATGAACAAACTCTACTTATTTCGTACAAATTGTATACCACGCACAGGCAATACTACTGGACCTAGGACCCTGAAATTTTACACAGAGGTTATTTGAATAATCTTAATTAATATCAAGAAAGGATTCCAAAAAAATCATCACCTAAAGTGGTAAAACAGAGGACGAAAATTTGTATAAAATTAACTTGTTTACTTCAAAATATATCAGCGGGTAAAACCGCTGGGCGGAAAGCTTGTTACTAAATATCAGGCAGGATATTGTAGCATGGTCTACCCACACAGCGAGTGACACTTAATCCCCAACTTCACTACTTACTTTATACTTTCGAATTTGTGAGTTTTCAGCAAAAACTGCCATGTTGTGCTACGTTTTTCTCGCAAACTATTGGGTTATGAAAAAGTTATTGATAACATTCATATGCAGAAATTTACGCTTAACATATCTTCCATACAATAGTTATTTGTAGCTCTTACCATTTTTGAATTATTACAAAATAACAAAATTTTGCCCAGTGAAAAAATTTTGGAACGGCTGCCATTTTTTTTTTGTAAGTAGGCCAGCAAAGCCCCGGTTCGGCATAGGTAAAGAAAAGCCTAAAGATTAGTTTCCAAAGCGGAACCGACCTGAAACACGCACGGGAACTCCCAAAATTTTTTTGTATAGAAGTATTTTGGATGTTTTGAATCTAGTTTCTGTTGAAGCTGGAACTAGGTAAAATTTATTGAAACATTCGAGATGAAGACTTGTTTAACTTTGTCCACTGTATATCGGTGAGGTAGGTATGTAAAATACAAATAGGCTAAAACAATGTTATCCATAGAATCTATGAGCAATGTAACAAGCAAGGTGTCTGTGTCATGGTTAAGTATCACCTTTAATTTACGATCACATTTATTTGCAGACTCATTGGATGGAAAGAGGAAATGAGAAATAAATCCTTACCTTCCGAAGTGGCTTAGACACCAGATTCCGTAGGCGTAGCAAGTCATATACAGGGTATGCAAACTGCGATAGTAATTTTTTCTGAGCCGTGTTGAACCTAAAAATAGGATAATCCCATCCCGTGCATGAGCAAAAAGTGACTAAGGGATTTAAGAGTTAATATGTATTGCAATTTTTGGCGACAAGCTGACGACCTGTCACTATGGTGATAGACGGGTGTATTAAAAAGCGACTAAGCGACTAAGGGATTTGTTATATGGAATCATACTTTTTAGGTCTCAGAAATGAATCTTTTGTGTTTGTTTTCCATGAAAACGACACCAAAACTGCTCTTCTGTTACAAACGAGTCAGTTAAAAAAATATCACTGAAGTGCGTTAGTTGTCCCCTTTGACGGTCTCCCCCCATGCACTCGGGCTGAATATTTTTTTCCTCCACATCTTAAAATTATCACTATTCATGGTATAAATTTGGCTAGCTCTAGTTTTTGTGTCATAACTTTTGCCCATGGCGAGGAACACACGCAACGTCGGTTTGTGCGTCGTTTCTTCGATTTGCCACCTTATTTTTATACGAATACGGTTTATGTCAAACGATTTGACAGACAACGCAGCGTTGTGCGATGCCGTTTGACACAAACCGTATTCATATGCAGGTAGGGTGGAGAATCGAATGAACGACGCACAAACCGACGTTGCGTGTGTTCCTCGCTATTGCAATTTTAGGCGAGAGACTGACAATCTGTCGCTATGTGTACCTACTGCTAATAAAAAAAAATATTTTTAAATAGGATCATCCTGAGTATCACACCCTCAGTGGTTTACCCCAGAGAGCTTATCTCTAAGACCCGGCGTTTGAACGTGTGAGATGAGCGCGTGACGACGTGTTTTTTCTCAGCAGGTTTTCGTAGGGTCATTTGTCGACTCGGTGTACCACGCTGAATAGATACGTGAGTGTTGTCAATTATACTGAGTGGAATTTTATTAGTGACCTATAGCGAAATTTCAGAACCAGCTGGAGATAAGGGACAACTTTCTCCAAGAAACGAGGTCGAAATATGAAAAATATATGTTGTACCTCCCATACAAATTGCCGATCAGCCGAATGGAACCCCAAGGAACTGAACCAACCTAGAATGGGAGGTTCAGTTCCTTGGGGTAAGTTGTTCCTTGTCACCAGCCGGTTCTGAGTTTTCGTTATCGGTCACTAATAACACCCAATATTTAGAATTATCTTATTTTGTTGTTACACGACTATCCCTGTTACGTGTTACCACACTTGGCGGTCGGAGTAGCGAACACAGAGCAAGGCAGTGTACCTAGGTATGCATGAGATTAGTTATCTACATCATTTTTCAAACCCTATTCATCGAGTCTTGATTTGTCAAAGATAGGTACTATTCATCGAATGTGCACAGTGCTGCTAATAGTTTGATGTTCTCATATTCTCAAATAGTTTATGAAAGAAAGGTAGGTACTATGATTGGAAAAAGGGGAATTTTTTATTTAATAGAACTTAAACTTGTGTTAATGTACAATTACAAACTTACGTGCTAACTATATAGCTGCTAAAAAGTAGCTGCTAATGTTGGCAAACGACCCATAGGTCCAAAGTGAGTGATCAATTTTCGTTGTGTGTTACTAAGGTGGCAAATTCGATGATATTTGATTCTATTTGCCACTTCAATGACTGGCTCGCAGGTATGCGTACGCATTCAGTATACGCCATTGCCTTCAAATTGCATAGGTATTATTACTAGATTGTAATTAAGTGCCATGATTGACTAGGTAAATGTTGCACCTGCCTACATTAATAATGTATTTCCTCCAATATTATCAGTGAGATCAGTTAAAAACCTTTTTCTTATTCAGAATGAGCTAAAAAGCCATTCTAAACATTGCATAGTCATTTCTACCTTTTACCCCGTAACACAACCAGTAATGCTGAGTGTAGGCAATCGCCACATCAGCCTACCTATTTAAGGAACCAGCTTGCACTGGTTTAGCGTACAAATAATAAGAAAAACCAGTGTGAGTTGATCCGTTAAAAATTAAAAATTTGCTGGCGATAGGCGTAGACCTCCTCCAATAATCTCCAAGTCTGACACTACGTCTTTACGACAAACCAAAACTCTGCGACTAAACTTTAGGGTGAAATTTTACTAGTGACCGATAGCGAAAACTCGGAACTGGCTGGTAATAAAGAACAACTTTCCCCAAGGAAAGGAAAAAAAGTAAAAAAAAAATAATTGGACCTTCCATCGTCATCATCTTCCTGCCCTTATCCCAATTACTTGGGGTCGGCGCAACACGTTTCGTTGAACACAAAATCGTGTTGCAAAAGGAGTTGGCCTAATTTTACGACCAGCCGCCTACCAGACATCAACCCTCCTTGGGAATGTTTTTGTGGTGGATTAACCGCCACAATACGTTAGGCTCTGACTGTTTGGGTTGGGTATCCCTTGGTCGCCTCTTACGACCCCCACGGGAAGAGATCAGATCATTAAATCAGCTGATTGCCAATTTTGTATGGGAGGTCCAAATTTCTTTTTCAAGTTTCGACCTTATCTTCCTCGGGGGTTGTTGTTTCTTATCGCCAGCCTGGCTGAATTTTTTCCTATCGGTCACTAGTAAAATGTAACCTAGGCAATTTATTTTCCACATAGGGCCTACCAAAATTCAATTTGGCCTTTTTTCACGTTTCACTTAACTTGCGTTCTTTTTAAATTCATTGTTGTTTTCACTTTGTAAATATTTGAAGGGCGGGTCGCAAACACCTCTATATTATGCAGGCTTTTAATCAAACATTTACAGGCTGACCTCAGCAATTCGGACTTCCAAACCGAAGGGCCGCAATAAAACACAAACTGAATTGTGAAGTGGAATAAACGACCAATAAACCTGTTTGAACAATGAATGGACAAAAGTCATAAAATTGGGGAGAAAAAGTACTGTTAAAAATGTAAACAACAAAATCATACCTCGGCATCCACAACAGTCCACTGTTGGACATGGATCACCCTTTATGAGGGGATTTTGCCATACTCACCACGCTCGCAAGTAAGTGTAATGCAAGATGTTATATTTACAAGGAACGCTCCCACAGGGTACGATTGGAGTGATGCTATTCTAAGCATACACCACATGGCAAAACAACGGAACATAAACGAAATACTTACAGTTAGCACAAATCGTAGCAATTTATTTCCCACAAATTGGCTATTTATCCACACATAACCGTGGGTTATTGAGTAGATACCTACTACAGATAAACATATTTTGGTTGAGTAGAGGCTGTAATAAAATGGCTGGAATTAGAAGAAATAGGACCATTAAGGGACCAACATACACTGGTTACGCACAATAATCGTATGAAAAAGTAGATTATGTTGATCCTTTGAGAAGAATCTGATGATTTCGTTTTCGAATATTTAAACTCACAGTGCTATATACCTAAAGCATTTTAATTTTCCTAAAATGTTGAATCCCTCATATTTTCATGCATTTATTTAACCATCCAGTCGTTTGCTCGGCAAAAACGCCTGAAAATTGTTGAGAGGCAATTAATTTAATGAAGTGCCCTCTTCGTTTAGAGATATTACGCGAAATTGAACGTAAATTATTCCCCACTAAAGTGCTTAAGGAAATAGGAATTTTCGGGAACACCGTCGTAAATCAGAGAAAGAGGTTTTTCCTGGTAATAACAATCAAAATTGTACCACACTTACGCATTTTTTTATTTTATTTATCCACATTTTTTTCTTAATTTGAAATTACAAGTAAAATAATATTTTAAAATATTATTTCCCCCAAAGCAGCGCACCGAGGCTAAGTGCCCAATAGACTGACAGGCAGCATTGCTTCTATGTGTGGACAGACTAATTTCTTTTTTGGCTTAATTTACATTTAGGCACTTTCTTTATGCCGCCAGCCCTGTACTACCTATATAGGGTGTATTTTTATTAGTGGCGGATCAGTTAAGGGTGTGTTCTGTCACTGAAACTGAACAACTTTCCCCAAGGAACATAGGTCAAAATATGAAAAAAAAATTTGGCCCTCCCATACAAATTGACCCGGCCGGCCAACACACTTAGTATGGGAAGACCAAAATTTTTTTTCGTATTTTGGCCTGTGTTCCTTGGGGAAAGTTGTTCAGTTTCATTGACAGAACACACCCTTAACGGATCCGCCACTAATAAAAATACACCCTATATTCATCATGCTTGGCGGCTTCACATCACAATATAAAGTTTATCAGAATCAGTCCAGTATCTGCAGAGATATAGCGTTGTAAAATTAGCTACGCTATTTTAAAATTTTCGTAGCGGTAATCGTATGAATCGTGCCTCAAATCGTAATCGTAATACATACTTAGTACACAAACATGCGAGTCCAGTCGTCTCCTAAAACGCCCGTGCGAAAGAAATTGACTGATGCTAATTTAAGAATTTGCAAATTAGTTGAAATAAAATTATATATTTACTTTTATCGCCTCGTTCTCATAAATTTCCTTTCGTTGTTTGTAATTTTGCGATAACACTGACCTCTCTCTATCTTTATTGTTATTTTGCACCATTATTGTGAGAGTCTCGAAATTTATCTTCTAAATAGAAAATGTACACAGTTTTGAAATAAAATTCTGTGCAGTTTTATGCTTGTGATATTTTTGACCTTGAGAGATAACAAAATTATAGGTAAGCAATGCGTTATGCAAGTAAAACAAGTAAGTACTTAATTTATTATAACATAGATATATATTTTGTTCTTACCTATTTGTTTCTAAACCGTGAGCAAATATTTTGAAAAATATCATACAGATAGCCCTCAAAATGCATAATTCTAATAACTACCTGAAAATGAACAAAAAACCTATACTTAATAGAACCTATCTTAAAAGTTAACCGCCTATGACTATGAGTCACAGATGTCATATGCCTATGACAGTTAACTGTCTGGCACTGGGACTCCCCTTTGCGAACAGTCTTTGCCATTTATAATGTTACATTAATTCAGTACTAATTTTTAATTTAAAACTATTTTAGGGAATTGGCAGCATGTTCAATGATGATTATGATCTCTTCGACCAAGATCCGTATTGGTACCTAGTTTATCAGAAATACCGGGAAATTCATCAGTTCACAAATTGCAAATATTGTTTGGTTGTTCAGTCTAAAGCCGACATATGAATTATCTTTCGTTTCTGCGGTTTAATAAAGATTAATTCCACGATTTCAGTTATTAATATTTTTAATACATCGTTCAACCTGTATTTGAGTAAATATTTAGGTATTTGTATTGTTTGTCGAATTTATTCATCATCGTGTAAAATAAATTCACGGAAAAGTCTGAATAATTACGCAGGCCTCACACGCACCGTATGATTTTCCGGTTTTATTTCTGGATTCCGTTTTTTGACGAAAAGAATTTATGACCCACGCAGATAAAAAAAGGATCAGTAAATGGCGGCTGAAGGTCTAGCTTTCTTGCTCGCACTGAGTTAACCGCTGCCATCATTTCAGGATCTTTTGTTTGTCTGGGCGAGATGTACCTACCTACGCAATCTTTTTTGCATTAACAGCCACAACCATAACCATAACAGCTACAGTTCACTGCTGGACATGGGGCCTCCCCGTCCTCCTCCATGGCAGACGTTGCAATTACAACGAAAGCTGCTGCCCGTTCCCTGGATGATCATCCTTTAGTCACTTTTTAGTACACCCACGCATAGAATTGGAGTGATGCTATTCTAAGCCGGCTTCACAAGGCACAGCCACAACACGTTTGTTTTATTTATTAACAAGGAAAGATGTCCAAATGGATGATCGACGGATAGTCCCATAAATACATATAACTAAAATCGATTTTGTTTCAAAAATCACAACCCTAACATGATCATTGATCTCGCAGCCATCACTACTACCTAAGAACATTATTCCCATTAGTGACACTCTGTGCACATAACCCAATACAGGACTGCTTTCAGGAACTAACAGGGTTTCTACCCTTTGGCCACAGTAGAGATAAGTATACCAGTAGAATAATTTTGGAAAACTTGCAAAATTGTCCACCGCAGGCAGAATTTGAACCACGAGAAGTGTTTTAAGTTAATTTATTTAACCATTTATTGTAAACAAAAACAAATACAGGACAACTACAAAAATAAAAAAGACACAACAGGTGAGGTATTTACTAGAATATTTTAACTTTGGCTTTCTAGCTTTTCACGCAGAAGATATAAATTTTGTTTGCATTAGGTACATAATGCGCCTTATCATTCATACAGAATGATGCGAACATAAAAAAAACTGAAATTTAATAGAAAACGGCTACCATCATCCATAGAAGCTTTACAGTAGGTAGAGGTAGCTAATTTTTCCGTCATTTATTTATAAAGGTGGGCTTAAAAACCAAGCGACAGCGACAACGAGGCGCGTCGTTGCCGCTGTCAAATGACTGGTTTGTATGGGTTTGTATGGGGAACCAGAAAAACCGAGCGACGGCGTCGTTGCGGCGCGCCACGACGCCGTCACGTTGACAGCGCGCTGAGAAGCTTAGAGTTTGTATGGGATGCGGTCGGGTTTTTCTACAAGACCGCAGCGACAACGACGCCGTCAAAATTTGGCGGCGACAACGACGCGCGTCGTTGTCGCGTCGCTTGGTTTTTAAGCCTATCTTAACACGCCTCAGAAAAGTTTGAGAATCATTCAGAAGGCTGTGTATCACCATAGAGAAAGGTTGTCAGCCCTTGCCTTGCCTAAAAATGCAATACACATCAACTCTGAAATTCCTTAGTCTTTCTTATGACAACCACGGGAAAAATATAGGGTGATTCTATTCTAAATCGGCATCACTCAGCAATAAAGACTTGGTATCAACAATGGACTGCTACAGTTAAAACTGCTGTTTGCGTAACTATGTTTCTTTACTGTGCATTTGTCGTCAGATAATCAAAATTGGGTCTCGCAATATCGGGCGGCCTTATTGCAAGAAAAAAACACGATATTGGCTCAATTGGTTTACAAGAAAAAGGGTTACAGTTTTACTTTTATTGTTATTGAAAAAGTTTCGAGCAAAAGTAGGGTAAGATTGTGATCTGGAGGCCAGTTCTGCGTAAAAATGAAACAGGAAAGATTTTGGTATTGGCTCAGAACAGATAATAGTACTAGATATTGGTAAAATAAATAGTGTTACAAGCAGGTTACTGGTGTGTATCTTAAGCTACTAGATAAAAGCATGGTTCCGGTCAAACTAAATATGTTTATTTGTAGTGTCTACTCAATAACTCACAGTTAAATGTCTGGATTTGAATAGCATCACCCTAATTCATATATTATGGGATAGGGCAGGGTTGCGTAAAATTCAGGGCAGCAGCGTTCCCTGTGAGTGCACTCGCTAGCCAAGCCGCAGGCGGGAGGCCAAGTTACGCTGGTCGCTAGGTGTTTAAGTATTGCGTCGAATGTAACTTGGCCACCCGCTTAGGCTGGTCATACGACCCACTATGATAGCAGACGGACCTAAGTCACTCCACACACATTCATATCACATGTAGGGTAGACTGGGTACGGTTGTAACAAATTTGCTTTGATTGCCCATAGCTCGTCCACTATGTGAATAAACCACGAGTAAAGGATTTCATATAAAAGCTTGGACATTCTTTTATGAATTGCAATCATATCCAGATGCCTAAGTTATACAGTTTTGCCAGTATAAGTCGATATTCTAGGGGAGTGCCTTTGTTACAACCGTACCCATACCAGGGGCGGTTGTAACAGTGGTTGGGGACGGTTGTAACAGGCAAAATCCAAGAGTTTTAATCAGTTTTAATATGAAAACAAATAAGAAACTGTATTTTCATATTCAATTAGTATTTTTAACACTTTTTAGAGGTTAATAACTTACAATGAAGATTTTTTTTGTGACAAACATCGAACATTTAAAAAAATCAAGATATTTTTAGTAAATTAGTTACAAAATTTGTTTTTTGACTCTAAATCGGCTTGTTGATGTGAGAATGAGAAATATTTAACGAAAAAATTTAAAATTAACTCATTTAAGTAAATTTTGAATTTTCTTCGTACTAAGTCAGATTCATTCTCCAAAGTTTGTCATAAAAATCTTAAAGTTTCAAAACTTCGTACGCTTATTTGTACAGCTGAACGTCGTTTTTGCCTTTTTCAGTATATTTTATTCGTTTTCTAGACATCCGCAACTAGAAAATACTTCAAAATTATTGTTACAACCGTCCCCATCAAAATTGTTACAAACGTACCCACCCCCCCTTTTGGGAAATAAAATGACCACAGGTACATGGCAACACACTCCAAACAAAAACTACTTCGCTCATCACGATGTCTGAAACATAACAAAAACCTATACAAACACTCCAATACGGCAAGTTTAGTCATAATCAAACAATATCGTAAAGAAATTGACTGAAAATTCCTACTTTTGGGTAAAAATACACAATAGCTCTTTTTTTGAGCATATAACGCAAGCGGAGTGCGACGCAACACTGTGAATCATGTCGGAGCTGTGAACGCGCCTAACTTTCCCCTTGCACCCTTCACCCTATCGCGTATAGTTTTGGAAATATTCGCGTTGTTATAACCGTACCCTGTTACAACCGTACCCAGTCTACCCTAGGTAACATAGTCCACAGAGCGTAAATTATTTGCGGGTGGCAATCTGGCAGGACATGGGTGGTCACACTGCTAGTCATACCCAGCCATAAAGGCCCGATTTAGCATACATACATTGCTGGCTGTCCAATTTATGTAATTGAAATGTAAGGTGAACTTTTAACCGATAGCGAAAATGCAGGACGTGTTGTTGATAAGGAAAAGACAATACGACAAAAGAAAACTTTCGTCACGAGGAAGAAAACATTCTTCAAGGAACAATGGCCGAAATTTAAAAAGAAACTGTTGCTACCCATAGAACTCAAATCGGCTAATCGGCAATTTTTCGTCCTATGTTCCTTGGAGAAAGTTGTTTCTTATTAACAGCCCGTCTTGCATCATCGTCCTACGTCCCGTGTTCACTATCAGTCACTAGCAAAATTTCACGCTACACGTATAAGTGAAATTAGACGTAATGTACGTTGAATCAGGCTCTATTGATAGGATAGCGAATATATTTAGGTGTTGCCATTTGCACCAGCATGAATTTCTGTTTAGGCTAATACCGTCCGTCCCATTATTTAAGTTTCCATAGCCAGCGATGCATACTTTGGTGATTGATGATGATTTTGGTGTGTGGCTCATCAGTAGAATCAACATTGTTTGAATGATTGTTGAACATTGAAATTGTATGTTTCATAGAACATTGGCTTTCAGTTTCACACTTTCATTAATTTTAGTATACTGTATATAATCATTGCATCTATTAAAGTTTTAAATTCAGTTAAAATCAGTATCCATTAATTTTGCCAAATTCAATTCATCGAGCAATCTGTCTAGAAATATTTCACAGGCAGGGCTGAAAATATCAAATTACGTACGAAAAGCGTATTCCCAGCGGTTTCTCTCACGTTGGCACCAGTGGGCTGTAATTCTGAAAATTTTTGGGATCGTTTTCATTCAACATAAGTGCCCAAGTTCTTTCGGGATCAGGAGGCGTATTTTTGAAGCAGTAACGTATGCGAAAGTCTGCAACTGATCGCCTAATCGCTCGCTCGTGTGACACGTTCTACTTCTGAAATATATTCACACAAACCGTAATCCATTCAGTCAAACCATCGATATTTTGCCGTCTAGGCCATTCAACGCTAGCTGACGTGATTTCTGTGAGATTATCGTGAAAATAAAAAAAGACAGTAGTGATAGGTACTATAAAATCTAGCTGCTAACAATAGACTTAAATTATTATTAGAACAGAACCACTCGTTGCCGACTCTAGCATGCAAAATTGTTTTAAAAATACTTCTCCTGAAGGCTGTAATTCTAAACAATTTCGGGATCGTTTTCATTCAGAATAAGTGGCCAAGTTATCTCGGCATCAGAGCAATTCCGGCTCTCAGGAAAATTGCCTATTTACCTCAACGCCTGCGATTTGAAGAAGCGCTCCAGACGAAAAGTTTTTCTTTGCCGGTGTGTTCAGTATATTAATGCACCCCCGATTCGAGCACCGAACCACAAAGTAAGTATTGGCTAGCGTAAATTCTGTATTTTGTGACCGAGCCCGCTTTTGTTTCTTTCTATTTCAAAAATATTAATTAAACTTGACCTCTTCTTTTTCGTTTCAGAATGAATACCTACCACCCAACGTCCAACGATCCGATGAACCGAGTCAACGTAAATATAACCTAAGCACTTATTGTGAATAAAAACGTTTATGACAGATACTTATATTACGTAGCGATCCCGGTTTAGAATAGCATCACTTCAATATTCTACACGTGGGTGCCTTAAAAAAACTAATCATCCAGAGAACGGGCAGCAGCGTTTCTTGTAAATGCAACACCTTGAACTGCGCTCGCCAATCCGATTGCCAAGCGTGATGAGTATGGCAATACCAGGAGGATGTCTAGCATTGGACTGATTTTGATAGTTTACGTAGAATCGCTGAAATAGAATATTTCGAAGCGTGGGTTTGACATTTAATTGTGTGACTGATTTGGAGTGATATTAATAATCAAACGCTGTATCCGATTCAACATTCTCGTCGAATTGTGTGTATTTAAACAATTAGAATTGCTTTTGAATACATATAACTAGTTATCGTATACTATAATTATTAATTTTAAATCAGGTACCTAATTTATACAAAGTGATTTTGAATGATTGCAAAAAATATTTTAATTTATTATTATTATTATTATATTAGCCTAAAGTGTCCCACTGCTGGGCAAACGCCTCCCCTCTTTTCTTCCAGAGAATGAAAAAACATGCCGGTATAGTATATGTAAAAATTATATTGAAAAAAATATCAAGTCAAATAGATTTTACAAGGGTTTTGTAGGCAACGTTTAAATATCAGGTTTCTTATTTCGACCTATGTTCCTTGGGGAAAGTTGTTCCTTATCACTAGCCAGTTCTGAGTTTCCGCTATCGGTCACTAGTAAAATATCACACTATATACCTATCATACAATCTTAAATTCCTTCAGTGAATTATACGTAGAGTCCCACCTTAGAGATCGATTCTCGAAAAACTCGACTCTTTCGCTTTTGATAAGTCGTTGCTTCAACTTTTCTTTCTCAGACGAAGTGAAATTAAACTTTAGAAGTGAAGAAGGAGTAAAATGAAGAATCAGAATATATTTAATGGTTGTCAGGAGGCAAACGAGAAAGCTGTTCTAGCAAGCCGGCGACATCTTGTATCAAGCGGGATGACTTTTATATTTTATCCGGTGGGATGTAATAAAACTTTCCCAATTTAAATTATAATACTTCGGCTGAAAGTATTTTGCTAGGATAATGCTAGAATGAATTATGGCTTGACTCTTGTTCTTAAATATGACACCAATGAAAACATTCATTTTTATTTTTATTTTATTAGTCTTTATTTGCTAGAAAATATCAGTGGTGATCGCATCAGGTTGGAGAAATCTTTCATTCCGATTTTAAAGTTAAGAACACATATTATCTACTTTTTACCCGACTACAGCAAAGCAAAAAGGAGGGTTATGATTTTGACCTGTATGTATGTATGTTTGTATGTATGTATGTATGTGGCATAAATTTCGTCTGTTCCCTCATAATTCCCGAACTACTTATCCAAATTCGACAAATGAGGTATCAATAGAAGCGTCTGAACAGTCTGGTGGTTATAGGCTATACAAGGTGTTAGGGACGGTGTACCGAAAACTTTGCAGGCATGATCAGACCATCAAACTGAACAACTTTTACTATGGAGCCAATGATGGGAAACGAAAAAAAATTTCCGCCCTCCCATACAAAATTCACGATCAGCTGACTGACTTTGTATGGGAGGACGGAATTTTTTTTTCGTTTCCCACCATTGGCTCCATAGTAAAAGTTGTTCAGTTTCATCGTCTGAGCACGCCTGCAAAGTTTTCGTTACACCGTCCCTAACACCCCGTATAATGTCAAAATGAATTTAATATGGCGCCCTCTATACAGTATTAAGTAACGAAGAAAATATTTATTTTCTTGTACTGGTATCGAGTTGGGTATCAAACGAAAGGGCTGAATTAGCACAATCCAGAAATATACATATTTTATCTCGAAAACGTAGATTTTCTTAGATAATGAAGTCGCAATAAAGATAAGGATCGCACTAACACTATTGGCAAACATTTTATATTCGAGCTCATTTGACACGGACTTCTCATATTGTTGATTATAAAATTTATTTGACATGCAAGCACAACATACATAAAATATCTATAGCAAACCCGTGCGTATAAAACAAAGGTACCCACTAGGTAGTAGGTACGTATACGCAACGAACATGTTAATGTAAAAGATCTTTTATGTATCTATAGTACTAACTGTTGCTACTCAGTTACTACCTAATACGAAGATGTTTGCGAATGGTGAGATTCAAAATCAGAAACTAGAATCGTAAACATCTCCTTTACAAGTGAAACTCGCACCAACCATCGACTCGGGGGGTTGAGGGGGGCTTGCCCCCCTCACACAAAAAAGAAACGTGGACTTCTACATTAGAAGTGAAACTCACACCAACCATCGACTCGGGGGGTTGAGGGGGCTTGCCCCACTCACAGAAAATAGAATGGTAAAAATCTACTTTAGAAATGAAACTCGCACCAACCATTGACTCGGGGGGTGGAGGGGGGCTTGCCCCCCTCACAGAAAAAATAATCGTAAACATCTCCTTTAGAAGTGAAACTTGCACCAACCATGGACTTCTACTTTTGAAGCGAAACTCGCACCCATTGACTCGGGGGGGTTGAGGGGGGCTTGCCGCCCTCACAGTAAATAGAATCGTAAACATCTACTTTAGAAGTGAAGCTCGCACCACCCATCGACTCGGGGGGTTGAGGGGGGCTTGCCCCCCTCACAGAAAAAAAATCGTAAACATCACCTTTAGAAGTGAAACTTGCACCAACCATGGACTCGGGGGGTGGAGGGGGGCCCCTCACAGAAAAAATAATTGTAAACATTTCCTTTAGAATTGAAACTTGCACCAACCATCGACTCGGAGGGTTGAGGGGGGCTTGCCTCCCTAACAGAAAATAGAATCGTTAACATCTACTTTAGAAGTGAAGCTCGCACCAACTATCGACTCGGGGGGTTGAAGGGGCTTGCCCCCCTCACAAAAAATAAATCGTAAACATCTTCTTTAGAAGTGACACTCGCACCAACCATCGACTCGGGGGGTTGAGTGAGGCTTGCCTCCCTCACAGAAAAAATAATTGTACACATCTCCTTTAGAAGTGAAACTTGCACCAACCTTTGACTCTGGGGGTTGAGGGGGGCTTGCCCCCCTGACAGTAAAAAGAATCGTAAACATCTACTTTAGAAGTGAAGCTCGCACCACCGATCGACTCGGGGGGTTGAGGGGGGCTTGCCCCCCTCACACAAAAAAGAAACGTGGACTTCTACATTAAAAGTGAAACTCACACCAACCATCGACGCGGGGGGTTGAGGGGGGCTTGCCCCCCTCACAGAAAAAAAAATCGTAAATATCACCTTTAGAAGTGAAACTTGCACCAACCATGGACTCGGGGGGTTGAGTGAGGCTTGCCTCCCTCACAGAAAAAATAATTGTAAACATCTCCTTTAGAAGTGAAACTCGCACCAACCATCGACTCGGGGGGTTGAGGGGGGCTTGCTCACAGAAAAGTAAAATGTGAACATCCCCTTTAAAAGTTAACCTTACACCAACCATCTCCTCGGGGGATCGCTGCATTTACAGCCGTATTTTGCTCCCTTTCGCACTTGAATTTACCACCAAGTGGGAAAAGAAAGGTTAGAAGGCGGTGAATGCAGCTATTGGTCTTCTCGACAATAGTTTTACTTCAGGCGGTTTTAGGTTGGTTTTGCGTTATTGGCCAAGGTGCACTTGCTTAATTTCGCAGACTTTTCTTCTGTCTCCCTCTCTTCTACTTCTCTGAGGTAGAAAATTTAGCGATTTTCTAACACTAGAAGTATTTGAAATTCGAGGTTTTGGAGATTTGTGACAAGTCTAAATCATTTTTAGGGTGATTTGAAAAAAGCTGAGGACCATTATCAACATTATCGTTTTTTTATAGCGAAACAGCTATAATTTACGTTTTGGAGTATGTACACTTTCCACATCTGCTACAGTATTACGAGAGTAGCTATATTGAGTATTCTTTGGTATTACAGGCATGTTTGGAACTCCAAAATATTTAAAATTAAAAGAAGTTCAAAAACTAAAACCCGACTACTGAGAGATCGCGCTCTAAAAAGCAAGAAACAAGAATATTTAAATATTAACTACACACAATTTAGTGCCTCTATCGTCTACAAAAGTGATACGAAGCTAACACCTATAATAATTAATTTTTGTGGAAATTTAATATAAATTCATAGTGGTTTTGAGGTTCTAGCTGTGGTCGTGTGCCACTTTGCCTATATTTTTTTATTACGTTAGAAGTAATGGAATACGTGGCACACGACCACAGCTATCACCTCAAAACCACTATGAATTGATATTAAATTTCCACAAAAATTAATTATTATAGGTGTTAGCTTCGTATCACTTTTGTAGACGATAGAGGCACTAAATTGTGTGTAGTTAATATTTAAATATTCTTGTTTCTTGCTTTTTAGAGCGCGATCTCTCAGTAGTCGGGTTTTAGTTTTTGAACTTCTTTTATAGTCATTGAGCTACCGCAATAAGTAAAGTTTAGAAGGTAACTGAATCATCCTGGCTTCTACAGGCATAACTGAACTTACATCCAAAAAGCTTAGACCTAATTTCTCCATACAATGTTAGTTAATTTGAAGCTCCGTTAAATATTTTAAAGGTCAAATCGCACCAACGCACCGCGCGGAACCGTGGCGAAGCCGCGCGTTACAATTAATATTGTTAACATCAACCTAAAACCACACTACAATATGGCTGCAGAGGATTGGCGTGGTGTGGCGCTATACGGGGTGTTAGGGACGGTGTAACGAAAACTTTGCAGGCATAAGCAGACCATCAAACTGCACAACTTTTACTATGGAGCCAATGGTGGGAAACAAAAAAAAATTCCGGCCTCCCATACAAATTTCACGATCAGCTGACTGACTTTGTACGGGAGGTCAGAAAATTTTATTCGTTTCCCACCATTGGCTCCAAAGTAAAAGTTGTTCAGTTTCATGGTCTGAGCACGCCTGCAAAGTTTTCGTTACACCGTCCCTAACACCCTGTATACCTATTTATTTGCGGAGTATATATTTTAGGTGATAACAATTGGCAGAGGAGCGGCGCGGCGCGAATTTGGTTCTTGTAGAAATATGTTACGGATCACGTGCAAAAATGGCCGAGCCTCTCCGCTGCCACGCCGCTATAGTAAGGCTGACGTGCATACAACGTTTTAACTGTCACTGTCGCCATCTCCATGCTGTGAAATGAACGATACGCGCTTAAGGGCGACGACTTTTTCCTTTAAAGTAGCCGCAGTTGGATGAGACATCTTGTCTTCGTGATGCAGCCCACCCATTTACGAAAGTACGTGACAACTTCCGCAGCCACGCCCTCCAAACCCAAGTTGCCGCTAGCTGATGAGCACAATTTGGGCATCCCTCCTAATTTATCCCATATCCAATTGATGGGGTATCACCGGTATCACCAAACTGGTACGATCTCGCCGCGGCGTGATGTTTCACCTGCAGGACAGGTGCATGGCTAACTAGAGTAATTCAACCCCCACCCCATAAAGCTCAGCTCACGACAAATTGCCGCAGTCATAGATATACATTTCTAGGAGATAGTTGTGCCTGTACGCTTGTTTTGAGAACAAAAAACTTTGGGAGAAAAACAATCTTGTGTACGACTTCGTCCATTATGGAGTGGAAAATAGGGGAGATATACTGGGATGTATAATGCTTATGAATACTTCGTAAAAAAAGTCGGCCAAGTGCGAGTTGGCCTCGCCCTCCGAGGGTTCCGTTCCAAGATTTGTAGGTTATTCTGGTTGGTAGACCTATATTTCATATGATACTCCACTTGGACAACTAGCCAAAGGAGAATGGGCAAAATTGTATGGAGCTTGGGCGGTCCGCGGCCAAACATGATTTTGTTGTTTAATGATGTACTTAAGTCCAACAATTACTGCTGTAAAGTTTTACTGTCGGTAGATTCTTTCAAAGCGAATAAAATACATTTTTATATTTTAGCCTTTTCAACAGGTTTATATGGTTTTTAATGCAATAATACAAAGGTAGAGGAAGACAAAATAGTCTTAAAAATAATGTTATTAACATATCAAAATAAAATATTTACATTATCAGCATATAATATTATAACAACATTGATAATGCCTGTGCAATGAAATGTGATACGGTCAATGTCTTATTATTAAATAAAAGTATATATACAGGCAATTAATGTCAATGCCTTTGCATATTGTACAATCAAACAAACATTACAATACAACATTGCATAATTGAAAATCTAATTCCGCTCTATAATAGCATTTAATTCTCCTGCTGGTAACCTAATCTCTTCAGGTTGGTTTCTAGCCCACCCCAGATACCATACCGTGCACATAATATGTGCGCAGCATCCGACGGTACGTCTTCCACTTAAGCAGGAGCAGTAGTAATGAGTGATAGCTTCCCGACCATTTCTTTGTCGGTCAATAACAATGTAAGAATAATAGATTCTAGACCTCACGTGTCTTGACTGAATGCGGACACGTAGCAACCAAATGTCTTCTTCTGAAATGTATTCACTTAGATTCCTTATCTGCTGCTCTCGGTATACCTCAATGGTATACAAGCCCTGTACAAGATGCTCGGCATAATAACTGCGGGCTAGTTTGATTTGATATGTACCGAGAGCAAACAGAATAAGGTCATCTTCAGTAAGATGTGGGAAATCGTCAAAGATAGGTTGATCAGCTGTGATGCTCTCGAATACTGCTCTTTGCCTGTTCATATTATTGCGGACAACATAGTCTGCCAGATGATTTGGTACATTTATGCGCTCATTTATGATATCCACAAATGTAACTGCATGCACATTATCCGATATGGGTACATGAAAGGCATTCAGTAGTGCAGCTGCAATCTGGAAATCTTTAAACATGTGACTTAAAGCACGGTTAAAGTAATCTTGTCGGAACAACTTGAAGTCGCGCTTAAACCGTCCGTTGACTACTTCAACCACCCAGCGACTTATGGTGACTAATCTGGTTCTATTGGCTTGCTCGGTTGTAAGTTGATCTGCATGGCGGTCTTTTGTTTCTGGCATATAAGCCAAATAACCAAATGATTCCAAATCGGGAAGAGCATCTCGAAAGCCACGATCTAAGATGAAAATATCGCCAGCACGGAAGAACCAATGGAATGTTCCTTCTTCGTCGTTCAGCATTCGTTGCAAAATACTTGCATCCGAGTCAGTAGCCGCAAAAGGTCCGCAGGCTTCTAAAATATACCCATCACAGCTTATAATAAGAAATGGTTTCAGGAGGTTACTGAACTTGTGAAGACTATATGTCTCTCGTTGGAAAGAAAAATTCGAGCTCTTCTGGACATAAATATATGTTCCATCCATTATAATGATAGCTTTTCTTTCGTCTTCAGTCGAATCGGGATTCCCAAATAATGCGTTGGGCACGTAAAGATTGCGTTGAGCTACCAATCTTCGATTAGTGTGATCTAATCCCAGGTGCCTGGGCCTGAAGTCTTGATCTAGACAATCTCTTGCTTTATTTAGATGCCTCTCTAGAGTTCTTCTACTCATATTAAAGAGAGTAGCCAACCTTTCGTTGCTCTCACCACTCCTTAGTTTCATGAGATAAATGGCAAGAGAGTTGTTGGTGTTCGGCCCAGATAAGGATGGCGTTTGTTCCAAGATGTCGCGAAATTGCTCTCGGCTATAACCCAATCGAATGTGTATCTCATTAGGATCCATATTGTCAATATTATTAAAATCAAGTACAGTGCTCCTTGCTACAGCCTCTTTCATAATGCTCATCATATGAGAAAAATGAGTACTATTAAAATCATGTCTTAGATTTAGACTGTCAATAATCTCATCCCAGTCATTAGATCTTAAATGTGTATCACATAGTCTGGCTTCTCTTGGTAAATATATGTTCGATTCCACCAAAAAGGATATTCGGATATTTTCTGGAATTCTATGACGTATGGCTCCTCGACATCCGTTAAATATACAGTGCGCTCCATTGTTAGGCACTCGAGAATATTCTTCAATCTGAAGTGTACATTGATGGGGTGCGTCACGGTTCGGAGCAGGATGCACGGCACGTTGAACTCGTTGCCAGCATGGGCGACAAATGAATTCGAGGCCATTATATTCGATCTAGAACAAAAGTATAGTCGTCAAAGTGTAATGTGAATGGTGCCCTAAGGCGGAGTACAGTAAAACCCTCGCGTCGTACTTACTATATGCCTGGAAAAATCAGACAACCGGCACATTCTTTATTTTTTTTGTGTTCGTTAGAAATCATACATTAAAAAAATACGTTTAAATACCAGTTAAATAAGTAACTTCATTAAAGATTGACTCACTCGCAAGCTAAAGTATAGAATCGTAAAGGATAGAATATTGTACCTATATTATACAAAAAGAAATCCTATTGGATATCCTAAAGTATAGGATACGTTTACTGCAGAATGATAAAAACAAGGACTTACTTGTCGTGGGGCAAAAGCGTCAATAATATATTGAGCATTCTCTGCATTTTCTTCGAAAAATGCCCGTGTTATTTCGAACCTTCTTCTGTTCACCACCGATCGATTGCACAAAACACAGACAGGTCGATTTTCTGCCATATTCAAACAAAATCCACATCACAAAGGATAAAACGAAGTCCATAAATGTATCCAGTTGTCAAGTTAGCTAATCACAAAGTCCATGAAGCAGAAACAGGTCAAAATGTTTATAAAAATGCATAAAATCGCACAGTACACAACGACGCAAGCGTAAACGAAGGACTGCGCGGAGGAATCGCATCACATGCGCCTTTGTCCTTGACGAACAGCGACGCTCATTCGTCCGCTGCGTAAAAATGCTAACTACCCGCAGTAAGCTGACTATGTCATAGTGAGTATACTGTGGTTTATCATTATAGTGGTAGTGGTTCGAGATAGCATGTGACAATGTAGTATCCTGATAAGGGTTACCACTTGAAGATTTAGTATTCCATTCTAGCTTGTGTTCTGCTATTATACGCCCACATTGTTGCTGTTCGGCTGTTGTTTTTTTATATCATGACATCGTTTGTTGTAATTCTGTCCCCCTCTTCCTCTCCCTATCCTCCTGATTCGTTATTTTATTATAATATAATGTATTTTTAAGCAATACTGCTATAAAAGATAAAACTAGATTATCTCTGTTTCTAAATGAAATACAGAGTAACGCTCATAGTAAAAGTTGTTCGTTAATAATAGTACTTTCATTTAATAATAATTTGATTAGTGGCCACAAAGCGCCCAACGGCGCCCATTCTCCTTTCTTAAATTTTGTTTATTTTTCAGTCTCCATACAAAACCATAAATTTATGAAAATGAAAACTTTTAGCATTTTACTCGTACTTCAAAACAAAACTAGTTGCCAAATTTCATTGTTCTAGGTCTACGGGAAGTATCCTCTGAATTTTGATTCCTTTGAGCGTTTTTACCCCGGGACGGAAGATGAGTTGCTCGAAGTTTTTACCCGTTATTCCCAACGGCCCCCCGCAGATCGGCCCCCGAGCGGCCCGTTGGGAATTTTGCGTTCCAACGGCCCCCGAATCTCTAAAAGTTTGAATTGGGGGCCTTTGGGACGAGAAATTCCCGACGGGGAATAACGGGTTTTCAGTTAAGCGGCTATACCAACTGACCAACCAGAAAGTTTTTTGTTGCAGTGCCCGTACTTGTGCATTAAATTTGAAGCCATTATAGACCTGGAGACAGTTGCGTTGCGGCGTAGTCTCCTGAACCGCGGACAAGAAAGTCTCCCGGGAGTTGCGTCGCGCACCTTCAAACTAGCTCATTTATTTGATGTCTCGCGTACCGTCTGTGTTAGCCTTTATGATTTGGGACAATTGACAATTAAGACAGGTTTCAAGGTGGCGGCAATTTGGCATTTCTAGCAGTCACTTATTTGACAGCTTTGTATGCGGCGCATGTCATATTTCTTTGACAACAACTAATCGGCTGTTAAAAATCTAACAGGTCCCCGGAGCTGTCATTAACTTTAACGTCCGATTTAGGGCTTTGACAACCTTTTGAGTCAAAACTGTCAAAAGTGAAGCATTCGAAAACCATAAAGGCTTACATAGACTGTAGGTACCTACTCGTTTCGTGCCGGACCAACACGGGGAGGAAAACTCAAAGCACTTATCAGTCCCAACAATCCACTGTTGGACATGGACCTCCCCTTATCGGGGGTACTGCCATGCTCGCCATGATTGGCAGGTGGATTGACGAACACAATGCAAGATGTTTTATTTACCGGAAACGCTGCCACCCAATCCATGAATCCCACATCAGGGAGAAGGAAAGCGGTGGCGTGACCCTGGTAGACGCGCTTTTCAGGGGCCTTCAGAGGGCGTCTATAGCAACGGGGAGAAATCGACGATGTGTCACTGCTAGGCGAATCGTGGGTTCGTGCGGACGAATATCCTCTCGCTTACGGAAGCTGCGTTTGCTCAAGCCTATTCTGGTAGTAAAGTGTAGCGTGCTCTCGTTGCGCAAGGCCCTAGAGTAGAGACCCGTGGGGGGGCGGGGTTGCCCTGAGGCCCCAACACTAGGCTGTCCCATGCTTGTATGATTTCAACTTTTGATACCTCTTGGGAATTGATAACTTGGAAATAAGTATGTCATACAAGGACGTGATACCCCAATTTTGGGGCTTATAATGGGAGGGATCTTAAATTTAATTTTGAGGGCACAATAAGCGTGCCTGTACGCTCACAACAATCTCTTAGAAATGAATATCAATTACTACGGCAATTTGTCGTGGTGATCTTCACAACGGCCGTTCAGAGGTCGGCGGCGATTCACCTTTAAGACTGAACCTTATGGGGTTGAATTGCTCTAGTTAGCCATGGACCTGTCCAGGTGTCCTGCAGGCGAAACATCACGCCGCGGCGAGATCTTACTAGTTAAGGTGATTCCCCATTAGGAGGGAGGCCCAAATTGTGCTCATCAGCTAGCGGCAACTTGGGTTAGCGGCAACAGAAATGGCGAATGTGACTCAGTTAAAACACGCACGCTCGGCTCGTTATGCACGCCAGCTCAGCCTTTTTTGCATGTGATACGTTAACATATTTCTACAAGAACCAAATTCGCGCCGCGCCACTCCTCTGCCGATTGTTATCAACTAAAATATATTCTCCGTAAGTAAATATGTTGCGCCACACCACGCCAATCCTCTGCAGCGATATTGTAGTGTGGTTTTAGTTTGATGTAAACAATAGTAGTTGTAATGCGCGGCTACGCCGCAGTTACGCGCGGTACGTTAGTGCGGTTTGACCTTTATTACTTAACGGGGCTTCAAATTAACTAACATTTCGGACATGAAACCGGGCCAGAGCTTAATTCTAGTTTGTTAGTTTAAACAAAAATAAAGCAATTCCACACAAATTTACAGAAACACTACGACTTACAGAAGCTCTGTGTAGTGTGAAAATTGTAATTTCTCGTCGGAGATTACGACTCACAACCCGAATCTAAGCTGCTTACTACCCTCTTCTCGTGTACTATCGCCAGAAAATCCACATACCATTTAAGGGATCAACTTATTCTGGTTGTCTGTGTATTTGTTTGAGAAACTAGTATAAGTTGGTCCGTTTAATGGGCAGGTGGACTTTCTGGTGAAGGTAATATGAGCAGCACCTAAATAGACAAATTTATTTTGGTTTCCTAAAAAGTTAACAATAAATAACCAGCAACAAATGATCTCTTGAAGATAAGATTCTGATATAAGAGGAGTCTCTCCCTACTCGCAAAAGTTTCGAGTTTAATTCCTGGACTGCAGAGACTGTCTGCTGCGGACGTAGAGCCTCCGCTGCGTGACAATTATTGTTGATTTTCCACCTAATTTTCGTACATTTTTACGGTTTCACATAAACCGTATTTGTATGGGAATACGGTTGAAATTCGTATTGTCAAATTACTTAAACTTACAAACTTACAACATGGCCGTTAAGTACATGTGTTTCACGCCTTACATTGGCGGTTCGAGTGTCTTACCGGACGTGAGGTCGGCTGTACCGGCATCAACTCTCACAGGATTAGCTCGTAACGGCATTACCCACATTTCTCTGCTCATGGCTCAGGTTACTCAATATTAAAAGAGCTTGAGCGCGCCTTCGGTACTCAGAACGCAGCGTCTCGGGAGAACGGGCTGTACGAGAAATCGTGGAAGTAATAATGTTTCAAAGTGTCGGAATGAATTGCAGCTTCATGGAAAATAACCTGTGCTTGCTTGTTTCTCGCGTGTGGCAAGCAGTACCACTCAATGAAATGGAATGAGATACTAGTGAGACCTTTCAGAATAATAAGTAATGCTAAATAAGAAAATCGAAGACGGGCTTCATCAGCATCGACACGGTCTATTGCCATCGAAAAGAACTTAGTAAATTTATCATGCAATTTCCACCGTTGGGCTTCAAGACCTAAATCAACAGATGACTTCCATACGTCATAGGTATCGTTAAAAAAAGAAAATCATTTTACTCTAAGTCATTCAGCTTAGTAAATAGGTACCTAAGTATTTTTGTTCAGAAAATAAAAGTAACTTTTCATAAATCACAGCAAGAAGATCGTTTCAGTTTAACAAATTGTTTGTAGAAATGTTTTGACTTGAAACTGTTTGTTTGTTCCATTTTAGAGCACAAATAGCGCAGAAACTGTCTCTAACGGTTTACTAATTTACTGACTTCTTGTGTCAGGAACAGCACTCGCTTGGTGTTTGGGAATGTTCTAGAATTGCATAGAATCGCACTTGCTTGCATACTAGTCTAATAGTTACAATGCTAACAGATTTTTAAATGCGTCAGCCAAGTACTTTACGTCTTTACTTGTACATCAACCAAGATGACAGCCGATGTGGCGCAGTGGTTTGCCACGCAGAAGGTTCCGGGTTTAATTCCTGGTGGGATCACTTACAAAGTTGATATTTATCTTATCACTTGTGAATTTGTTCCCAGTCTGGTTAGGACATTGCCGGCTGAACCACCTGATTGTCCGAAAAGCAAGATGGTTCCGTTCTTCGGATGGGCAGGTTAAGCCGTCAGTCACGGTTGCTTGCTGTCCTTGATAGTGAGCGGTCGCTACACAACCATGTCAGAGGCCTGCTACTTGCAGTAGGCGGTTGAAAAACTCTGTCACCAGGGTTCATCGGGTCGCTAAACGACTCGGCGTCCCACACAAAGACAGAGAAAGAGAGAGAGAGAGAATGCTGCCATTAGTTAGGTACATGTAATAATATCATTTGACGTTCCCCTGAAATTGGTACCAGAAGTAACAGTTTTCCAGTTGTGATTCTTCTGATTCTTGCATAGAACAACTTTTTCGACCTGCTTCCATGCGTCTCATCTTGATCTAATGTGACGTAGGTGTTTCCTGGATGGGCCAATGGTCTAACAGGCTCTCCATAGCGCCTTGATTCAACCCAAACATAGCGTAATAAGAAGGGTATTGAAATGCAGATCGGCATAAGCCTGTGGGTCGTTATTGTGTTCTGCACCCCGCCTGTACGTACGTGCCCAGAGGCATTGTATTAAACCGTGTATAATTAACAAGGCTTATTACAAGAGGGTTTTCTTGTGTTGTGGTTCTATCCAAACACTCAGAATAATGTTAGCAAAATAGACGTGAGAATGATTTGATATCAAGTTTAAGTAAATGAGAAACTTGTGAAACAAAATACTTACATTTAATAATTTGGATACTTCTCTAAGGGATATTAACTTATTAGCTGTGGGTAAATTTTTAATAAAAATGAAAGAGAAGAAAACTTAGCACCTTTTTTCGAATTGACGCGAATAAAGAACCTCAATATACCTCTTTCAGGAAATCATTAAGAAAATCCAATATCTATAAGGATGAGCACATAAGTTGAGCCTCTGCCCAAACAAACTATGTTCATGTTCAAACTTTTTTTGACTTGTATTTTTTCTTCAGCCTTATCTAAAGAGGTGTGAGTTAGTTCCAGATGTGGTTCAAGTTAAGTGGATAAAACGACAATACATTTAACTTTTTTACTTAACCAAATAAATGTTTATTTGTACAACAAATAGTTATTTATACAACTTTATTATTTATTCTTATAACCAAATACAACTTCGCAGATGAAAACAACGAAAGCAGATATCCAGCCAGCGAAGAGAATCGCATAGCACCCGGTGAAATGCGTCAGAGTCATAGGTGCTTTGCTATCGGGCACCTTAGGGCGTTTGGCCCGAGCACGAACGTACTTTTTGTACAAATAATCCGTAATGCCCCCTTCCATAAACCGCATTATTTTTGAGTTGATCGCGTCTGCTAGTGGCGAAAATTTCTTGAAAAATATTGCCGTCGGAGTAACGACTATCCTTTCAGATACAACGTGGTACGGCTTGTCTTCATTTAAAGATACTGATGACGTGGCTTCTAAATTTACTGCTATTGCGATATGTTCTCCATCAGTTATTCTCTGCCTTACTCGCACTAGATCGCCTAAATTCATCCCAATGTAGTTATCGTACACTTCAGGATAGTTTACAAAGTAATCTCTCAACGCGATTCCTCCGCCAAATTTGTACTTTGCTTTCAACATGTCTTCTACCGAATCTACGTTCGATGCGTATACATTCCTTTTCAATGAATTTATCAACGACGCTTGGTACATTGTCCTCACTAAAAATGAGTATAAAATCCACATTGAAACCATGTATAAAAAGAATGACTTCTTTGGTAGTTTTTTTCTTGGCAGTCCCATGCCCATGCATATCATCCAAGAATAAAACAAAACGTTATTTTTCTTCATATTTTCTAAACCAATTCTTCTTTTGAATCTTTGTAATAAATTGCTACTGATTAACAAGCTGCAGATGCTGACTAACGTGAAAGTAAGGCCAACTGCTAGGTGAGTGTCTCTATTGAAGGGGTGTAGGAGTTTTAAAGAGGCAGATTCTAGTTCTGTGGGATGTGTGATCCAACCAAGAAGAACGAAGTTGTAGATGTGCGACAGTTGAAAGCTGGAGAGTCTGTTCATGGTTAGAGCCGCAGAGGTTATTGATAAATTTGCCAGATCGTAGTAGACATCTCCTAGAGATCCAACCCACGTTCCATTGGCATCTTTAGTGCCCCAACCATCGCCTCTGTGTGGAGTCATAACCTGTAATGTAGCATTCAGACTGTCTGATAATATTCGTAGCAAGGTTCCGTCGACACCTTCAGGTTCTCCACTATCCACTTTCATCATATAAGGCGGCTGCGCGAACGTTGAAGCTATGAGTGGACATTTGTAGAGATTGCTGAATTTTTCCGGGAACAAAGTACATTGTGAGACATTTTGCAGACAAGAACCCATGTCAATTCTCACCGGGGCACTCATAGCACAATTATCTTCATTAAAAAAATACGTGTAGGCAAAGACTTCGTCTTCGTGATGTTTGAGAAACACTACGTTCGTTATTTTGTGATACCAAAACGTCTCTACCGCTTCAGTTTCATTGCACTTATGAAATTCACATATCACAATGTATCTTCCAGTGTTATCGACTTTCAAATTTCTCATCCAGTCTAGGGCATAAGTGATATGTTCAAGATCTTGTCCAAATATGATAATTTGCTGCGTGTCTCCCGGATGTTTCGGTTCCGCCGTACCTCTAGTGATGACCACACTTTTATCATAATAACTGAGAAAATTGTTCACTCCGTACAAGAGACTCGAGTTATAGAACAGCAAAGTTATGTATCGCCATTGGAAGTGTTCGATTGCTATAGATGCGGTCACTTCAGCCAATTTTTCCAAAACTAATCCTTCATGGAACTGATCCAAGTCGAACACGTTAGCATCAAACACGGCCATGACTGTTGACCATGACCATGTTCGTAAGTATGAAAAAAAATGTGTTACATAATGCTTACGTTGACCGTCGCGTTAGGCAGCAAATGGATTTTTAAATATCGCCTGTAACAATGCGTTCATTCGCCCCTAAAATTATTTCTTTAAATAATTGTGTCATATTACTTATTGGGGTGCTTTGATTACAACCTATACTTAAATCTATTACAAATCTGAATTATTGATGGCCCCTAATAAGTAGGTTACATTATACCTTAATTTTGTATACCTTGCTACCATTCGACCATGCATGACAACATTGACAACTAAACAATTGCGAATCGTTAATAATCCCATGGAATCAGAGCGTCCAGTTGTAGACATAAAAAATTAAAAACGTGACATCATCTTAATCTTTCTCAGATTTTTTCCCAGAATTTGCCAATCTCTAAGTCCTCAGCAAAAACTTGTATGGAACTTGAGTTATATCTGCCTTATTCGAGAAAGCACTTATTTATTCTTGTCAACAAAGATACTGTTCTTGTTCGCACATTTTCTGTGACGGTAAGGCTAAGGGATTTTGGCAACATCTTTCAAACAGCCTCCATTTCGAACAGTCTTGATTAGAACATTTTGTCTGTTAGCTGGCGTAATCAGCCGTCTTTGAAGTACAAACGGGCGGGTTACTAATGTACCAAATTGTTACACGTAGTTCCATTAAATCTAAGCCAGCGAACCGGGTAAAACCGGGCAAACTAACCGGTTAATCATGGCCACAAAATTACCATTCCGTGATTACTAGAACCGGCTCCTTTAGAGCTGACGCGGCAAAGGCTGTGCAAAAGGTATTCAATGAATGAATGTGATGCCTCCTGCTTTTGATAATTAGAAGCTTACAGTTTCATTTGGGTAAGGAATGAATCAGTGCCTTTACATGACAGGTACTGCTTACCAGTTGCAAAATTGCTAAGAAAAGATTATGACAAATTCACCCACTCCAAAATCATTGGATGACGTGTAAATCCACAAAGAAGTTTGTTAAAATTCTCGTATTCAGTTATGTAACTTCAATTTCCCATTTCAGTCCCGACATACTATAGGATACCATGAAGGGATGTCCCAAGGGCATGCGCCCAAATAGAATGGGACTTAAGGTTTAAGGATTCGTTGGTTCACGGGCGTCACACACCGGACCCGTATGCGTGACGAGCACGTCCTCACGCGCGTAAAGGTGACGTTATATTGTATGGGATTGTATGAGAGGCCGCACGCTGCTTGAGTATGCGTGCGCGTAATCACGCGCGTAGCACTGTTTGGGGTGTCTCATACGGTTTCGTACGATGCAACGTTAAAGCTAAGCACGCCGTGATTATGTGCACGTAACGAAAGATTTCATCTAGGTGATCATACAAAAGTGTTCACAATGTAGAACAACTATTTATTCCAGTTTTTCAATCCCTATGTTTTGTATTGAAACAGCTTATTCCAATAACCTGAAAATTCTACAAACAGAAACACATAACATAACTGTCTAAAGAGAAATTGGAATATTAATTTACGTACTATTCAAGAATCTAAGGCGCAAGCTTCAAAGAGTAAGAGAAGATGAAAAAGGGAAGATGGCATCTGTTAAGCAAGTAATCGCCGGAGACGTGAGACGTGCGTCATCGCGACGCTTGAAAACGTTTCCATATAAAATATGAAACAAAAGTGACAAAGCTACACCACGTGAGACGTGCGTCGCATCGATAAAGGCTAACGATCATTTGTCTGACAGATGTCATGTTGCGCGTCACGTTGCACGTCTTTTCTGAGTAGTTTGCCCCTAAAACAATTTATATAATGTCAAATACCTACTCGCTATGAGATTGGCAGCAGCTTGTGGCATATTTGAAATTCATCTCATCAGTAATACAGAATTGTATCGCAAATTAATATGAAAGTGTACATGTTAATTCATCTGCCCGCATTACCCACTAGTGATGTGCCAAATTACTTTCACGGACACAAAAGGTACTCGCGAATAACAGCAGCGGTGAAACACAAAACTAGATAAAGAGTAATGCATTTCCGAATGAATCGGATGCGACAACACGGGGTGTTTGCTAGTGAGGGGAGAGAGATAGAAAGCTTGTTTATCGAATCGATAGTTTATATTTTTACCTTATGTTTTTACCTGACTGCCTCAGGAGGGTTATGTTTTTCGAGAGTATGTATGTAGGTATGTATGTATGTATGTGGACAAGAAAATTCTTTTTTACGGGCGACAACCCAAACGGATAGTCGGATTTTGGCATATATGAGGTGTCGTTAGATTTGTATCAGCAGCGCGAGTGACACAGGCTATATTAAAAAATTATAAATTCAAGATGGCGGATTTTTAGAGCAAAATACTACTTTAAAATTACCGCAGTCGGGTTTTTTTGTTTTTTAACACATCTACGTGTTGCTACTGCAAACATCTATTTCAGGCCTCCCTATTGCAGGGTATTTTCCATATCGAGCGCAGTGCAAGGTGTTGCAGCTATCATGATACTGTTCATTCCCTAGAGTCTAGTCACCTGTTACGACATGTACGGGTAGATTTGGGGTAATGCTATTAAATGCACATGGCACAGACACAAAACTCGGGAATAACAGAAAAGGGGAACACCAAACTACAATGCATTTCCGAATGAATCAGATGCGACACGGAGATGTTCGTATTGAGGAGAATAGAACTAAAAAAACCTTGATTATCGACAATTTAAATATTGCTGTGTTTTGTGACAACTGTTAATCTAAATCAGGTATTTGCGAGTCATAATTTATATCTTCTTAGCGAATTGCGATTACTAAATTTGTTTAGACCAATACTTTGCCACGCGCACAACGTTGTAAGTGGCTTTGTGGAGGTCCTCGCGTGTCTATCTTTTAAATATAAATTATGATTAAATATTATTGGAACGTGTTAAAGAAATTATTTAAAGAAACACACCAGACGTCCAGCCGTCAATTTTTTTTGTGATTAGGGTTTTACCTAAAAATATATCGACAAATTATAATATCGACAGTGTGCAACCCTACCCTCAGCGCAACGTTCGCTTATCATTGCTCGCAATGTTGCAATAGTCCGCAGAGCATAAATTATTTGCTGGTGGCAACACATGTATCACGCACACAGCAGCTGAAAATTCGCCAATTGCTGAGGCAATGTGAATAGATAAGTTACGTTCAGTCTCTTTGTTATACTTTAGTGTTTTAATTTTATTATACTGGGTGGTACAGTCACTCCCGCTCAGTCATGAACAATCCAAAATGTAAGGTTTTTTTTCAGACTGTAATATTTTACAGCAATAATTGTTACTTTTCTTGATGCAGCATCATTTATTGAATCGAACAACATAGTTTTTGTTCGGCTTGTCATGTCGGTATAAATCACAAGAAAATTGAAACCTTAAAAATGGAATTGTTCATGAGTTAGCGTGAGCGACTGTACAAAACAACCAATAAAGCTGAAAGGGGGTCAAGGTACTCATGAAACTGAACAATTTTCCCCATGGAACAAGGGTCGAAATATGAAAAAAAAAATTGGACTTCTCATACAAAATGAACTCACTTTGTATGGGAGATTTATTGGTTGAATTGAATTGAATTGAATTTATTTATTATCAAAAGTACAAGTGTTTTGTAACACGTTGTATATCATAGGATGTAAGGGACAGCACTCCGAATACTGATAGGATGCATTCAGCTTATGAAACTGAACAACTTCCCATAAGAAAATATTTCAGGAGATGAAAAAATATTTTTTCTTCCCATAGAAGGTAAATGCAGTCAGCTGATGGTGAATTTTTATGGGAGGTCAAAACATAATTATTTTCTTATCGGATATAGTTCAGTTTCATGGGCTGAATGAATACACCCTATCAGTATTCGGAGAGCTGTTCCTTACACCCCGTATAACAACTTGAGAACTAGCTCTTAATTTTCTGGGACTGAAAATTGGCTTTACTTAGGGCCTGATAATTGAAAAAGAAAAACTACATAGACAAGATTTTTTGGGAATTCTACTTTGTTAGACCAAATATTGGAAAAATTACGTCACTTAATTGGAAATAACCAAAAATAGAATAAAATATTAATGTATGACTATTTTAATTAAAACAGTTGACTTGCTATGCTATCTAGCAACGATCAAATCGAAAAATAAATTTAAATCCGAAAACTAAAAATGATTAGGCGCTCAAAAAAAATTATAATCAATTAATGATTTTAGGCAATGATATTTGTAGTTGACAACGTGCCCTAAGTAAACACGCCTCTAGCTGAATTTCGTATTTCAATGCCATATATGGCGGTTACATGTCAAACTGAAATCATAGATATTAAACAATGTATGTATCTACCTACCTATTTATATGTCATAGTTTGGTTATGGTGTAATGGATTAATTACCAACTGAATGGTATGACATTATGACGCATGAAAGCCAAAGCAATTTCACGACTATAATTTAAAGCAAACCATTCCGTCGGAATCCTGAATAACACATCCATTGAGAGTTTTATTAAACGCCAGCAAATATGCGAGTAAACAAAGCCATAAATGAATATCGACGTGAATAATCAAAATACGGTACGGTTAACAGGGATTAATTAATTTGCATGATGAAGATAAAGCCATTCCGAATGTGGTCGATTTCCGCCATTTGCAAGTGATGAATCTTTTTGATTATGTTGTCTTTTTGATAGTGTTTTAACTATCTGCTCTGAAAGAGAACAACACAAAAAAAAAATATAATAAGTGCATAAAAAAGGTTAATATCAGCGTACCGTATCAGAAATCAGGAGGCCAAATGAAGAATGACGGTTACTCCACCTTTATAAGGTTTAAAGTATTGTATAAGGTGAATAATTTTTCCATGAACACAGTTTCATGAAATAAATCGTTTTTTTTTTACAATGTTCTATGATTAGCGTGGTATAGTACACTTTCTTATTCACTTTCTATAGTAAGTTCTAATACTTTTCACGGTGTCCCGAAACCTGTTAGTATTCTATCTGCTTTCTGCATGGTTTACATTTTAATTTTCTTTTGTCTCTTCTCTATGAAAAAGGCTCACCAACACCCTTTCTTTAATGTTTGAAATCTATCTATATCTATACATCTAATAAAATCTATATCTATATCTATATCTATACATCTAATAAAATCGTAACTGTTCGGGATACAGGGGTACATATATAGATTTCAGAAAACACCTCTATACCGCGTTTTAGAAAACCTCATCTTCATAGAAAAGCGACATCTATTGAAAAATATTTTACCCCAAATCATTTGTTCGCGATAATCTTCGAAAATATAGTACGTGTGTACATGAGACTCTTTGTGGTGTCTAGCTACTAACTGGTCAACACCTAGGATACTTTTTACCGCGGGATAAACGCTTATTCCTACGTGAAATACGATTAAAATATACTGTGAACATCATCTACCCCAGTCCATCGGCTGTCAAAAAGTAGAAACCTCTTCTTGAAACCTCAATTTTTTATTGTTTTTGTTTGATTTTGACAAACCGTAAAGACATCAGTTTTGAAATGCATTGCCAGAATTACCCTAGATGGGAAGAAGTCCTTAATAATAATAAATAAATAATTTAATTTATTTATTTATATCGCATTTAGCAAATATAATAATAACCAAGTTATTACAAATACACCTTAAAAACTTCAATAGCCAATAACAGAGTTTAACATAGTATTAAATGAACATATCATGGGTAAGCTAATGTAAAGAAACTTATTTTGTTGCTTATTGTGTATGTTTTTAGTCCTGTGGAGTCAGCCAGGAAGGCCGAGAGGGCGGCGCAGGTCCTGGGCAGCCCTGCGTTTTCCATAATTGCGTCCCAGGGAACGCAGTGTCTGTAAAGAGCGTACAAAAAGCCATGCCGCTCCCGCATGCCGAAAAATCTTACCTCAGACATTGAATAAATCGTCTGACACAGACGTATGAGGCCAATGTTATGATGATGTGTATGTTGTGTGAGTGTGTATGAGTAGGTATTATGTGAAGAAATGATGCTTCGTATTATGAGTCTTTACTGTTTATCAAGCGAAGGGAACTTTTTAGAGTGTAATGAATTGATTATGGGAAAGAAAGAAAAGATCTGCATCGCTGAAATTAAATAATACAAGCTCAAAGAGTACGTAGAACCTAACGAGTACTGGACGCGTCTTCGATGTAGAGGAACCTAGCCTTTGGCAGGCTTGTAATTTCAGACAACTGCTGCAATAATCTCAGCTACTTAAGTGCTGCTGCTACTGCTGCAATAAGCTCTGGAGGGCCTGTTAGCACACAAGCATCCCTTGGCGAGACGAAGTTCGCGGGCACCAGCTAGTCTCTGAATATAATACAACTTTTCCAATTTAAATTCTTATTCCTCTCGGACCGGAAACATGCAGTGTATCTCAAAATATTTAAACAGCTTTAATATTGTATGGGGATTTAAACCCTGTGAGTCGGTTACGTTTTATAATCCTCATAATCCTATACTTTTGGGTAAACCCTACGGTAACCGTATCATACTCGAATTTATAAAAATTGAAATTCTAATTTTAGGAGCTGTATGTATGCTTGGGCTTACAAAAAAGAACATTGTATGAAATATACTTCGATATAATCCGTTTTAATTAGGTGTGTATTTTTTTTCTATGTTTCTCTTCTAGAGGGTTCTACTAGACACTTCCGTAATTTACTCATTAGCGTGCGGGCATTTATTCAACTGCCGGAAAATCAACTTGATATTTCAGCAGTTGACTTTACCTTGAAATGAATTCATCAAACTTAAAACCTACTCAAGCAAAATGTATTGTACAGCTAAAACAGCTGTTTTTTTTTTGTTAAATCTAGATGCCTAGAGTCCAGAATAGCAGCTGAAACAAAAACCCCAATTTAAGTATCCGTCGAGTCTTCTACAACTGTATAATAAACAAAAAAAAACAAAGCAGTGGAGGGTCATGAGGACATAAGCATTAATTCAAAACAATTAAAGGAATGTAATAAGAAATTCTACATGGCCATGGATATCAAATTCAAATGGCAAGTCAATAGTCCATTAATTATTGATCATGATTTCAAAAACTATTTCCGCGAACGAAAATGAAGAAAATAGTGTTTTCGGTGCCAAAAATTTCAATAGAACATACGCTCTGTTATTACTTTACAGAACGCTGGATGTGTCAAATACTCTGATCCTCGTGCAAATGGCTCTTCAGAAAGGTGCTATCGGTTACATCATAGCTATCGTTTTAAGTAATATTCTCATTTGCATACCCGTAACTTACATGGAACTCTTGATAAGCCAATTCACTGGCAGAGACTGCATAGATATGTGGAAAATTCGACCTTGCCTATCGCATATCGGATACTTAGTCCAATTCTGGCAAGTCATCACGTTCTTATACAATCATGTCATTGTCAGTATTTTACTGCACTACTTGATTATAAGCTTTGACAGTCCACCGATTTACACCAAATGCGGGAGCTGGGCGAAAGATAATTGTGACTTGGCGAAGAGTAATTACACTGCTTATTATCGATGTGTACGATCACATGATGCTACAGAAAATTGCGGAGACTTTTTCCATACGTATCCGGAATATCAATATTTCCAGTATAATCTGTTTGGAGGGAAAAAACACACCTTTCAAATATCTTGGACTATAATTATAACTTCAGCTGTGGCCTTACTCTTCGTGTATTTGAACACCTTCAGAAGAATAAACTCGTTAAAGTGGTTTTTAATCCCTATGATAACTTACCCACTGATTGGATACCTGGTGCTACTCGTGGGATCGATGCGACAACAAGGCGTGGTATCATTATATCCAATAGCATTAGACCTGGAATTTGAAGATTTTTCGACAAGGTTTCAAGCAACAGCTTTAATTTTGCAAACTCTTTATAATGTAGGAGCGGGATCTGGTGTCATGTTAAATATTGGCTCTTTAGGGTCATTCCGCTCACCGTGTTACTCGAATTCTGTCCTTGCAGTATCGATTTCCACTATATTTACAGTAATAGCTATTGCTACGTCTGCCATGATGTCTTGTTCATATGGGTTTGAATACGGTAAAAATGTAGATCTGATCCTCGACCACCCCACGTCATTTGCTTTTGTTATAATGCCTAGGATGATAAACGAATATGAAAGTAGCGCCTTCTGGCATATCCTTGCGTACAGTTGCTCTTGCGTACTAGGAGTTAATACTAATATTGTCATATTTTTCTCGTTTTTTGAAGTATTTGCACGAAGATTTCCAAAGATTGGTAGATATTCAGCACTATCCTGTTTCATTGCCGTGGTAACCATATTTTTCCTTACGATGCCGGTATTGGGTACTTATGGGAGGGATATTATCGGCGTGTTTTTCCGAAAGTGTATATTTTCTGTATCTTATTTCATGGTTACCCTGGAAAGCATTGTATTTCTGTTGTGGTATGGCTTCAACAAGTTTTACGAAGACATTCACTTCATGCAAGGTGTTCAGCCTAACAACTTTATGAAAGTCATGTGGATAATCTCGCCTTTTGTTTTAATGTACGTTTATATTAGGGACTTGTATATTATCCTTACTGGGCCTATGCCAGGGTCTTTAGATTATGTTGGATTGGCAATAATGTTGGTGATGATTTTGTTGGTTCTGCTGATACTTATAGGGAAGTTGATAGTGGCGGCGTTTCAGAGGAAGTTTTTGCACCAGTTGAAGCTGGATCCGAGGTGGGGTCCTCGGTCGGAGGTGCTGCGCAGGAGTCGGGCGATGTTCACGGCACACGCGATGACCAAGGAGTACATGTACCGGCAGTACCACCTGCAGGCGGGCGTGATAGCGAGACAGAAGGTCTCTAACACGCGCAGAAACACTGACGTATAGTTTAGCATCATCATTTCGTGCGGGGCACCGATTCGACGTACCTCCCGATGAACCCTGGTGTCATAGTAGTTTAGTTAACTTTGCGTCAATGCTGCTCAGACGAGAATTTATGTGTAGATTTTCTAAACAAGGTGTTTCACATAGATGACGTAGGTACTTTAAGAAGTAAGGCAGGTTGTTTTAAATTTTAGATTTTTAATGAACTAACTACTTACTTAGAAATAAAACTACTCAGTATGAACCTAGTTTTATTAAGTCCTTAAACTTTTTAAGCAGTGATAAGAAATCTTTATATAACACATTTTTGTTGAGTGCCATACATAATCATAACCATAACAGCCAGAACAGTCCACGGCTGATATACTCACCACGCTCGGCAGGCGGATGAGCGAGCGCAATACAAGATGTTGCATTTACAGGGACCGCTGCTGCCTATTCCCGGATCGCTTTTCACGAAACCCATTGGTAGAATTGATTTGATTCTATTCCAAGAGTGTGCAAAACCTAGACATTAATTTCATACAGATCCTAAAAATAACCGGTCTTACATTGGTCCCTTACAAGGCATGGGTAGGTTGATGTGATGCGGATAGTACATACTCAAAGACATTAATCAATGTACGTCTAATGCAATCAATTTTCGTGTTATAGTTCTACTATACGACCTAATGGGATATCAGCTTAGCTGAAATTCTCTTTTGTGTAGGTTACACTACAGGCAATAAGAATAGGGTTGTCAAACGCCCAAATAGCCAACTCGGTTTAAAGGTTTAAGAAGCGACTTCTCGCGTCATTTTTTGATTGGGTGGCTGACACATGACAAAAGATGAAGTTTAAGCATTTCCTTTACAAACTATCGCGCCTTACCCGGATAAGTAAACGAAAAATATATCCATTTGAAAATGACACAAACAACAAAAATTCGTGATAGATTTACCAATCTTGGATAGGCCTGTTGCATCTGACGAGACGTGTCAGTTGTGTCAGCAAGTTGAGGCAGTTGTAACTGCCAATACGAAAACGAAAGACTTTGATGCTAGGGTTATTTGAAAGTAATTTCAAAAGAAATTTAAAACTAAATCCATACCTACTTATTGGAAAATTTTGTGCAATGTCATGTATCTTATATCAAAATCATAACTGTTATATTGTCTGCGATTTTTCCCATCAGGCAACCCTGTGTTAGGATAGCGGGGGTCCAATATTGCAGTAATATATCAACATGATGTGTCGGATCAACAGCGCTTTGACACGCTTTTATCCCCCCCCACTTCGATAGTAATTTATCTGAAGAAAGACCTATACAATCGACCTAAATACTCATTTCAATTAATAAAACACATTTTCGTGTAGTTTCGGTAGCTATCCCTTAGGCTTTATCCGTACAACTTTTTGTGGAAAAGATCTTCAAGTATTGAGAGTGCAAGATGTTGCAGATATTCACAGGGAACGCTGTTGCCCATTCCCTGGATCCATCCCTTAGTGGCCTTTAACGACACCCACCTACGGGTAGAAATGGGTTAGAAGATCTACTTACAGATATTAATGTAGCTACGACCGTGAATATTATAATAGTTATAGGCTAGGTAAAACGTAAAATTGAGGCCCAACTTTAAGTAGTATTTCTATTACTGGCTGTTTTCTAAATAAAAAATATATCCTCCTTTCAGGATAGACAGGAAAACCAATCTTTGATCTTATTTTCGAGTCTGTTTGCGTCCGGGGTTAACGCAAACGTAAACAGCTGTTGCCTCGTGGTTCTAAATTCAAAGCGAAATGTTCGCGTCCAACCGTCCAGCCAGCGACGCAGTGCCGGCGTAATCCTTGAATCTAGAAACTCAGATAGACGGATCAGGGGAAGGAATAAAATTACTGTGAGAGCTGATGTGGCACAGTGGTCATCATCATAAGCCTCATACATCTGTGACAGACGATTATTATTCAGAGTCTAAGGCAAGAGTTTCCATGGCCATTTTAGAACGCAATATAGTAAACGCAGAGCTGCCCAGGACCTGCGCCACTCTCTCGGCCTCCCTGGCTGACGTCGATACGTGCGGAGCCAGGTCGGTTGCAGGGGTCTCTAGTGTCTGATAGATACATATCTCTTGATTCTTGTAGATTTCTAAACTAGTCTTAACTCAATGCCCCACTGGGACCCTTTTTGCGCGAAAGCCCACTGCTGCACTGCAGCTTTCAGGTGAATATAATTTTTCTTTTGTCTTTTCGCATCAAGTAAATGACCTATGTCCTGCTGTCAGAAATCAAATAAACGCTTAGAAACACTATAGTTTCTTACAGAATAGAGACCGTTTTCTTTTTTCTTTGGTCTGAGGGGACCAGACCAGACATTCACTCGTTCGGAATGCAGAAGAGACGTGGCGGCAATTTATGACTGTTTGCAGCCAAATTTTCAACAAAACCGGGCGTGTACGGAAAAAACCGGGTTCTCCAAAGTTTGGTTCACAAAACACCCCTGTACTACGCCAGTGGCTAGTTTAGTTACAAAAGAGCAATCGTTTAATTTTCAGTAAATAGAGTACTAAATTCGTCTCTACACAGAAAAGAGAAAATTCTTGCAGTTGAAATTCTCAATGCATAAAATGGCTCTTTGTTTACAGAAACTGTCCAGTTACAAAATATTCCTTGATGAAAATTTATTTACGAAACAGACTGTATCACGAAATATTTTTTACGTTGTTAGATAGGTACTCATTTTTTTTCCATTATTATTATCACAGCAGTTCCATGCTTGATTCAGACATCTAGGTATATCTTTTCTGATTTGAGGTGAATTTATGTGGCTTCACCATACCTACCCCAGAGAAAACGGCGCAATAGACACCTGATAAACAACGATGAAAAAATTACTTACTTAGTTTCTTATTCGGTAATTTGAGAGAGTGGCATTTTTGCATAAAAGTTGGGAACAAGGTCTATCCGGCATTTTCGGAAAGTTGCATTCTGGCCCAAGCACTAACCGGATTAGGCAGCACCTTGCAATGTTGTTTCAACCGAGTTCGGGGCAGGTTGTTACGGACGGGGCAGGTTGTTACGGACGGGGCAGGTTGTTACGTGCAGTTGTCGCTTCAATCCACCTTAAGCCTAGTTCCAGCTTCGCCACAGTTTACCGTTTAACTGTTTTAGGTTTGGGGTTTAGGGGTGAAAGGGGAAAAAAACAAACAGGGGATTTTTGGTAACGACGCCACACTCAAGTGCGCCTTTTTCTGTGATTGGTCGAAAATGTGTAAATGTTAAAAGGTTTTATTACTTTCTGCGTCATCTAGGCGGAAGTGCGCCTGATGCGACCTACAAATAGAGGATCTCTCCACTATAGTATTTGATAAAAACAGTTTATGATAAATGTACAGTACTTAAACACAATTACATCACATTGACGATTGACCTTTTATGCACCAGACCATTACATAAACAAGTCCAGATCATAATAAAACATGACTCAATTACATGACTAATGTTTGTGTTCCTATGCTTAGGTATTGCTTGTGACCTAGCTACACGCATGTTTTCTGCTACGCTACTTTACTCATGTTTTTTTTTAATTTGTGAAGTTTATGATATGAAGAAAATATATTATACTCCTAGGAATAGATAATAGACCTTACTTAGGTATATTTACAAAATAGTTTTTTTTTCTATAAAACTGAGGCTACCATTTTGTATGTGTTTTTTTTTGTTAACAGTCTAGATATAAACTCATGAGTTAGTGCTATGTGCCCCCATAAAAGTACTAGAAAGCGCTAGAAAAACAATTTAGAAAATTTATCCTAACACGAGTGAATAAAATCAGCAATAAAAACCAGCGATCTTCCGCTCTACTAAGCATCATATTATACAGCAGATTGCCTCGATAACCAGATTACATTAGAGGTTAAGTAGGCGATGTCGCTTAACAAGGCATGCATAACTCGGGGTTAAGTGGCGACATGAACTCAAGTTGCCCCGGTCTCCCCCAGGGACGCAATCGACACTTGAGATAACGAGGTGGCCGTCTTGCCCCCGCTACCCTCTGGAGAGATCTAGAAACATGATGAAGTAGATTCGATTTGGGGTAGTGTTGCCGAAATTATCGATAGTTCAATCTGTAGCAATACTATCAAAAGGTACTGTCGATAATATTAATTTTAGGAACAATCGACAGTATCAATACTATCGATATCATGAGGCCTTTTTTGACATATTTTTTTATAAGTAATAATGGTACTTAGTAGTGGGCTGAGCTAATGTCAGTGAATTGATCGAGACAGGCCTGAATCGATACTATCGATAGTATTGCTGTATTTTGAGCTATCGATACTATCGATAGTTCTTCGAGTATATCGATAACCTGAACTATCGAAACTTCACTGTCGAGCGGCATCTCTAATTTGGAGCTCCATGAATTCAGGATGGACTGAACTCGGTGCGATCACAAACAGAGAATGTATCTACAGGTGACACACTCTAGGTCTGCTGTAAACAATTCCTTTTGAGAGATAAACATCGTCTGTTGTATTTATTTTCTTTTTATGTCTGTCTCTGTTAAAAATAAACTTTGGTGGATGTAGGGCAGCTGATTTCGTCAACTTCTTATGTATCGTACAGTTAACTTAGTTTTGAATTGATTTCTAAGGTATACATATACAGGGTGGCCCAAGGTTTCGGTTAACCGTTCTTTACCTACATCTGATGTTTTTGGAAAACTTGCAAAATTTTCCACCGCAGGCAAGATTTGAACCTGCGACCTTCGGCACCTGTACTGCCGACGCCACAACCAACTGGGCTACCGCGGTTCTAATCGAGCCTGCGAATTTAGCAAGTATATCTTGTCCACTATCGCGTGGATGGGCTCCATCTACCGGGATAGTTTTTTCAACTAATTCCCAGCGACTAATTCATTCTTTGCAGATTGAATGTAGTCAAAGCGATGAAAACCCGCGATAAAATAAATACCAAATTTTTTAAAACACTTCTCGTGTTAGGTAAACAATTTTTGGAAAACTTGCAAAATTTTCCACCGCAGGCAGGATTTGAACCTGCGACCTTCGGTAGTACAGATGCGAGAAGTGTTTTAAAATTTGGTATTCTACATCTGATGTATCTACTCAAAATTATTGTTTATCTTTAGGAGAGTCTCACATTTACTAACGTCCGTTACTGCGCTAATGCATCCGTCTGTCAGATACTTACAATAGCAGTCAGATAGTTTTACATACCAAAACCGACATTTAAATAGCGCAACGCTTGTTTCTGCGCTGCGTTGGTTTAACACGAGATTTTGCGTTGCGTTATTCTCACGTCGGTTTCTAAGATAAATCTGACAGATGTTTACATCTGACAGATGCATGCGTTGGCGCAGCGCTAAAATAATAATGTCAAATGTGATACCCAGCCTTTCATTAGAGTGTAGATTGGTGAATATCCAACTCTATTATGATTATAACTAAGTATTATCAATCGACTCCATCTGATCACGTAACAATATCACATCCCCAATTAATTATACAAGTCAAATTAAACTCGTATAATTACTCCAGGTTGGTCTATTAGTTTTGAATAACACACAAACTTCTGTAGATCGCAATTAAGGGGTGTTTTCAAGTACCTATGTCTATGAGCAAACAATCAGATCTTTCGTTTGCTGTGTGGTGCCGGCTTAGAATAGCATCACCCCATATCTTTCCCGTGGGTGACGTAAGAAGCGACTAAGGGATTTGAAAGTTGATGTGTTGCAATTTTAGGCGACAGGCTGGCAACTTGTCGCTTTGGCGATACACAGTCTTCTGAATTACTTTTGTTAAACATGGTGTAAATGGCCGTCCTTATAGCGGTTCACTCTCTGCCTCCTCAAACATAGTAGTGGATATGGACGTGATGTGTGTTTGTATGTATGTATGAAATGAATATACTTTAGGCGTACTATTTCTCAGATCCTTGGATAAAATGGGTATGATATTGAATATGACATCGAAGATTTTCCGTGTAAATTGTCATATTTTATTGACTCTAAATACACGATATAAAACCTAAATAGTTATTGAACCTTAGCGAAAAGTTCACACAATACTAATTCCACAATAATAGTTCTATTAACAATAACCAACCAAACCAAGCAAAACAGACCTGTTACACGATAGCGTGTAGGCGGAAATTGTTTCTTTGACTTGGGTTAATAAAAGCCTTTACCTAATAGTTAGGTTTTTTATAAAAAGACGCAGAGGATGGGCAGCAATCTTCCCTGTTAATGAAACATCTTGCACTGCGCTCGCCAATCTACCTGCCAAGTGAGTAACTAAGGGTATTCCCCCCAAATAAGAGGAGCGGAATTTTGCGGCTGTTACAGTTGAAATTGACGGGCGACCGTGGTAGCCCTAAAACGTTTAAAGTGTTTTTAATGTGATAATCAATTCTGGGCCCACCCCGAATTTGCCGAATCCCGAATACGGTATTGTATGAAATTCTTACTAAAACTAAAAATTATGATTGTTTTTTATCACAATCTTGCAAATATCATCTTTATACAAAACGGGAATCCCAAATTCAAATTTAAAAGTTATTTTTCTATGTTATTTATAAAGCCATTGACGCTCTGCCTACACCATACACCTCTGATTTTCTTGTTAAAATATCAATACTAATTCACATTGGAGCAAAATGCTATCAAAACAGTTATTTTTAGATTGCCTTTGTTATTTTTAGGTTAAGTTTGTTTTTTGCGCCGTTTTAAAAGTAGTTATACCAGCATACCTAATCCAGTAAGTACAAGGAATATGTAATACGATTTTCATGACCATACATTTTGATTTACGAGGCATTTGTGAGGGGCCTTAAGTTGTATGGCCAATCCTACTTCCTACTAATATTATAAAGGCGGATGTTTGTGTGTGTGTTTGTTACGACATCACGCTAAAACGGCTGATTAGATTGACATGAAATTTTGCACAAATATAGAAGACTATCTGGAATAACACATAGGCTACTTTTTACCACGGGAAAATGTCTTATTCCTACGGGATCACGCATATTCCGATATTTTTGCAAAGGTGGCGTGACTGAGCCGATTCGCGTTTTAAACGTTTTCGCCGAAAACTAACAGCGACATCTCTTGGCGAGTAATGCTTTCTTCCCGCGTAATAATAGGTTGCAGCGGGTGAAACCGCTGACGGGCAGCTAGTTGATTATATATTAACTTTTTGGTTACAAAGTTAATACAAACGAAGCAAGCGGAAAAAAAAAGCTGGCGGCGTGAATTTTTTCCGCTTGCTTCGTTTGTATTAACTTTGTAACCAAAAAGTTAATATCAATATCTAGTGTTTGATTAAAACACCAAGTGTTCCAATAATTACTATCTTGTGGAAAATGTCTACAAAATAGTAAACATTCAATTGATTATATCCTTTGGTATTCAGGTAGGTAGGTAGTTGTACTAAGGGCAACCTATTACGGGATCAACCTGTATGAGTTATTGTTCTTTAATAAATTTTTGATCCTAGAAGTTTCTTACTAATTGCAAGTACAAGTTTATGTTAATCCTTTCAATGGACGCTGCAGGCCGAATACCATCAGAATTTCAGTATTTTTCTGATTACTCAACATAATTTGATTAGCAAAACTCTGGTTCAAAGAAAGAAATATAAAGATGGAAATTTCAAAAGCGTACCTTTTTAATCAGAAACTACGCTGCAGGTTTCAAAGAAATCTTTGAGGCTGACTTTTTAGTTTGTGAGTAAGTCGATCATCGAAAAAGTTCGAGCTAATTTCGAGTTCAGCTCGCGGCCTCGCTATCTCTGTTATTAGACTTTGGTGAGACTGTAAGTGACGATAGGTCCTATAAGTACGTTCCTATACGTAGGCACCAAATGTTAAGTAAGGTAGTATGCATCGTCGCGAGATACCATATGGAATTATGCCTATTACTATATGCAATGTGACAACCCGTGCGGAAAATCATTATTCAAACAATCCGAAATTATGTTACTTATTGCAATGCAACGCTTGAAAATAAAAATAAAGCTGTGAAAGTTGTCAATAAAAGTATGTGGACAGTTTCAACCAAACATCGGTATAATAAAACACACCTTGAGTTGACGAAACTTTATGGGATACAGAATCTGCAGTTGAATCTTTATGATCCTAAGCTTTGACGGTTAACCCATGTTAGTTATAAGGGTTCTACATTATAGGTACTGGTTTTTCTTAGTATTAATATAAACAACCAGTTTAAGTTAGTCTCTTAAATGGGAAGGTGAGTTAGTACCAATTTTATATCTTCAGTCCATACAGGAAAATTTGCAGTATACATTTTACGCCAGCACTTACCCCACAGAAAGGTGAATTTAATGAACCAAGGGAAAGACGTCGCAGATTGAATACTGCACCTTTATATGGGGTTTATAAGCCCTGTCTAATGGAACTCATAAAAAACTTATAGCTCTATTTACTGCCGCCGCCTACGATCGTTTTTATATTTTCATTCTACTTTATGGGCACTTTTAATTGAATTTTATCGGTTGCAGCCGGTGACATTTTATAGTACGATAACATTATGTGTAGCATATGTGGGTTTTTGTTGAACATCATTTTATGATTGTCATGAAAATGAGTGATGAACAATCTACCACCAAATGTTGATACGCGTGAGATAGGTATGTCCAGAAGGTTCACTGGACCCTATTTCCGATTGTCACTTGTTACGTAGCCAGGGTTGCTACTGTCCAAATCTCAAAGTATACCTAAAAATATCAAAACAGGAAATCTGATAAAGAACTTCATAATTATGATTCTGAGCCAATTTTAAATCCAAGAAATATGACGTTCGTGTCAACCACCTTCTTAATTGCCTTGACTTCCCCTGAGATTCCGGTTATTCTAGTACTGAGTGAGCCATCTCGATAGGGTCAGTTCCCACAGAAGGCGACGAGACGAGACGCGACGCGACGCTGCAATGTCATTTTCAAGCGGCATCAAGATGCAACGCGCGGCGCCGCTCGATGCATCTTGAAGCCGCTTCAAACCGAGACGAGACGAGACGCGACGCGACGCGACGATGCAATGTCAGTTCAGGTGACGTCACTTACGGCCGCCTGTCAGTCAGATTCCCACGCTCAGTGTTGCCGCGATGGGAAAAAAATCCTACAACTTTTGGAAACTCGATACGAAAAAAAGCAAAGTAACTTGGTTCTACTTGGTACCTATGAAGGGTAGGTAGTTGTTATTGAACTAAAAAAAGACCATCATTCGCAGTAGTTCAATTGAGTATAGTTTCATGGAACAACTGCGAAGTTTTTTTCGCACTAGTTCCATTGGGCCAGGTCAGACAATGGAAGTATCGCAAACCTTAGTTTACGATCATTCGCAGTAGTTCCATTGAGTAGTTGTCTGTGATCCACCAGATTGTGTGAGAAAATGGTAGGTCTTGAAGTGATCTTTCAGATGACAGCTGTCGAAAATAAGATCCGTTTATCTCGGAAACCATAAATCTTAGACTATCAATTTACGTAAGGAAATGGTAAGCCTTGACGAGTTTTATCAAACGACAGCTGTCAAACTAAAATCACATTTATCTCGGCAATCATTCATGCCAGTCTATCAGTTCGTTTGGGAAAGTTGTACCTAGACCTTGAAGAGACCTTTATTTTATGTGACAGCTGTCAAACTTAAAACTCGTTTATCTTGTCAATCGTTCATGCTAGACTATCAGTTTGTTTGGGAAAGTCGTTAACTTTCATGAGACCTTTATTTTCAGTGACAGCTGTCAAACTTCAAACTAGTTTATCTCGTTAACTGTGCACGCTACACTACTAGTTTCTTCAGAAAAATTGTAGGTCTGGACGAGGTCTACATTTTAAGTGACAGCTGTCAAACTTCAAACTCGTATATCTCGTTAACTGTGTAAGCTACACTACTTGTTTCTTCAGAAATGTTGTAGGTCTGGACGAGATCTACATTTTAAGTGACAGCTGTCAAACTTCAAACTCGTTTATCTCGTTAACTGTGTATGCTACACTACTAGTTTATTCAGAAAAGTTGTAGGTCTGGACGAGATCTACATTTTAAGTGACAGCTGTCAAACTTCAATCTCATTTATCTCGTTAACTGTGCATGCTACACTACTAGTTTCTTCAGAAAAGTTGTAGGTCTGGACGAGATCTACATTTTAAGTGACAGCTGTCAAACTTCAAACTCGTTTATCTCGTTAACTGTGTATGCTACGCTACTAGTTTCTTCAGAGAAGTTGTAGGTCTGGACGAGATCTATATTTTAAGTGACAGCTGTCAAACTTCAAACTCGTTTATCGCGTTAACTGTGCATGCTACACTACTAGTTTCTGCAGAAAAGTTGTAGGTCTGGACGAGATCTACATTTTATGTGACAGCTGTCAAACTTTAAACTCCTTTAGACCTACAACTTTTAGTTGTGTAGCATGCACAGTTAACGAGATAAACGAGTTTGAAGATTGACAGCTGTCACTTTAAATGTAGATCTCGTCCAGACCTACAACTTTTCTGAAGAAACTAGTAGTGTAGCATGCACAGTTAACGAGATAAATGAGTTTGAAGTTTGACAGCTATCACTTAAAATGTAGATCTCGTCCAGACCTACAACTTTTCTGAAGAAACTAGTAGTGTAGCATACACAGTTAACGAGATAAACGAATTTGAAGTTTGACAGCTGTCACTTAAAATGTAGATCTCGTCTAGACCTACAACTTTTCTGAAGAAACTAGTAGTGTAGCATGCACATTTAACGAGATAAACGAGTTTGAAGTTTGACAGCTGTCACTTAAAATGTAGATCTCGTCCAGACCTACAACATTTCTGAAGAAACAAGTAGTGTAGCTTACACAGTTAACGAGATATACGAGTTTGAAGTTTGACAGCTGTCACTTAAAATGTAGACCTCGTCCAGACCTACAATTTTTCTGAAGAAACTAGTAGTGTAGCGTGCACAGTTAACGAGATAAACTAGTTTGAAGTTTGACAGCTGTCACTGAAAATAAAGGTCTCATGAAAGTTAACGACTTTCCCAAACAAACTGATAGTCTAGCATGAACGATTGACAAGATAAACGAGTTTTAAGTTTGACAGCTGTCACATAAAATAAAGGTCTCTTCAAGGTCTAGGTACAACTTTCCCAAACGAACTGATAGACTGGCATGAATGATTGCCGAGATAAATGTGATTTTAGTTTGACAGCTGTCGTTTGATAAAACTCGTCAAGGCTTACCATTTCCTTACGTAAATTGATAGTCTAAGATTTATGGTTTCCGAGATAAACGGATCTTATTTTCGACAGCTGTCATCTGAAAGATCACTTCAAGACCTACCATTTTCCCAAACAATCTGATAGTCTTGCATACACTATTTCCGAGAAAACTAGTCTTAAGATCGACAGCTTTCACCTGTAAGGTCAAAATAAAGACCAAGCGCGGTGACCTCGTAGTGCGCCGTCAACGTGACAGCGTCGTTCATAGTATTGAGGGCGCGACGCGGCGTGCCACCCTTTTTTCTGGCATTCCCATATAAACCCATACAAACCAGTCATACTATGAACGACGCTGTCACGTTGACGGCGCACAATGAGCCGCCGCGCTTGGTCTTTATTTTGACCTGAAATGTAGATTTTAACCAAAATAAACCAAATAAAATTAAATACTATATAAAAAGAAAAGACCAGAGGATTTTACACACAATTCTGTAATAATTAGCTAAAACAGCAACACTTTACCGTGCAATTTACCAAGACTGAAAGCTGCTTCGCGCGGCGTTGCGCGGCGTCGCGCTACAACAAGCTGCAACGAGCGACGTAGAGCGGCCTTGTGCTCGGCAATTGAGCAAAAATGCTGCGTCGCGTCGCTCGATGTAGCGCGGCGTAGCGCTACGCCGCGCGCTGCATCTTGTTGTAGCGCGACGTCGCGAGGCGTCAAGCGGCATCGGGATGCATTGGGATACATCGAGCTGCAATGTCAAGAGGCCGCATGATGATGACTGACATTGTCCATCAAATACCTGTCACTTTATGGTCTACGAGCTTGAAGTTGGGAAAGTCTTGAAACATTATAGCATATTATGGTGGCCCCGTAGCCCCATAAAATAAATCTATATTTATATCTACGCTTCAACACTATCTACATCTACATTTATATTATTATCTAGACTTCTACATTATCTACACTAATCTACACTAATATATAAAGAGGAAAGATTTGTTTATTTGTATGTATGTAATCGATAAACTCTGAAAACTCTGAACCGATTTCAAAAAATCAATCACTATTGAAAAGGTACAACATTTCTGAGTAACATAAGCTGCTTTTTATCACGGGAAGATATAATTTTCTCATGTGAAAACGGTTACCAGTGGTAAAACCGGGAAATTAAGCAGATATTACTCATCTTCACGATTTTTAACACTGATATTGCCAGCATATCAGAGACGGGCATGTATTTCTTTTTGTCAGCCCTTGAGGATCTGGAGTACCTGATAGAGGGCACCAGGAGCACTGCTAAACTATATGAGATACAAAAATGGTTTCATAACAAAAGTTGCTCAGCATGACGGGGCGCTTCTAGTGGCACATGGTCATCGAGGGTCTGGAGTACCTGATGTAGATGACCAGCATCTCATCCAAACTATAAGAGTTACGGTGTTGGCTTTATTGTTAAAATTTATCACCATTACGGGCCGCTTTTGCTAGCACATGGTCATTGAGTGTCTCGAGTACCCGATGAAGACCACCAGCATCCCACCTAAATTGTTAGAGATACGGTATTAATTTCAAAGTTAACGATGTTAAGCATGATGAGGCCATTTAACTGGTACTTAGATATCCAGGATGTGGCGTACCTAGAATGGAATACCAGTAGCCTAGCTTAACTGAAAGATGTAATGGGCAAGGCTTCACGGAAAAGTATTTTAAACATGAAAACGGGTAAGTAGCTGCAGGTGAAACCGCTGGGCGGGCCGCTAGTTATTCAAAATTTATTTTTATTATTTTTGGTATCTTTTTGGATAAATCGATAATGACCTATTAAATTGGTAATGACAGATTTGTAGATTTTTGTAGTTTCATAGAAACCTTTTTAAAACTCGGCGTGTACAAAAAATGCAGATTAATCCCTTGATTCCCAGATTTTTATATGAAACCTAATATTATTAAAAAAAACTAACATGTAGCTTAAGGCTTATTACCACAACTTCTTTTCCCATTTTGTGTAGAAAGGAATCAAACTCCAACGAGCGTTCTTTGGCCGAATGCTCTTTGTTGAATGCCAAGTTGTTAAATTACGTATTATCAGCTTATCGGGAATTGTACTTGAGGACAAAATGAATATACACAAAAGCTTATTCGGTTTTATTTTCTAATCATGCCAGCAAAGTTTTCGTTCACTACGTTGTGCGGCTTCGTAGTATAAAAGTATACGGCACTGCATTCAAGGGGTGCGACAGACGCCTTCGACTTTCATATGACTATAGCCACACCTGACGAACTTACACCTTTACACCCTGTCTAGGTATATCTACGTTTACCTTGCTCTACAAATGCTATTAGGATCCCACTGCTGGTCAAAGGCCTCCCTCCTCTTCTTCCACAACTCGCCATCCTGTGCATCCGCATACATTTCATTGAAATACCTGGCAAATTCATCACGCCGTCTGCGTTTGGGCCTCTCGTGACGACTCTCGTGGCACTTGGGCTCCATTCAGTGATGGTTTTAGCCCTTAGTTCGCATGGTATGCGGCAGACCTGATCAGCCTAATCCCATTTAAGCTTCGCGGCTGCACGCGCCACATCGGCAATTTACGTTTTGGGACGCAGTATAGTATTTCTGACCTGATCTACGAGTTTCAGACCTAGTGCGCTCTATTGCTCACTGAGATACTTTAGAGCGGGTCTTCTGAGCTTTTCTGAAAGACCACGTCTGTTCACCATAAGTGAGTATCGGGAAAATGCAAATGTACCTGATTTTGCGCTTTAATGATAGGGTAATCGCCTTTCATTTATTCCTTGATGAACAAATAGCTCCTCCAGGCTTTTTCGGTGCATCTCGCAACTTCTTTGTCTTGTCGTGCCTGGAAGGAGACTATTTGGCCCAGATATATTATGTATTCGTGGACATATCATTCTCCCGCCGACTAGTCGATTCGCAAAGAACGTAGAAAGGCTCTAATGTTATGAATGATTATGATAATTGATAAATTAATAGGCGCTAATTCGTCGGTCCTGGTTGCTGTGTTACTTAGACGGCGCGGCGGTTATTAACTCTGGCGCCAGAGATCATCTAGTCGTTGGACGCCTCGGTGTCCCAGACGAAGAGAAATATGTAGATAACGCTGTCTATCTATCTGTCAGCATTTTTACTCTAAGTTCTGAAACAGCCACAACAGTCCACTGTTTGGACATGAAATATCTTCTGGCAAACCTTTTTCGCCATACTCACCTTGGCAAGCGTATTGGCAAGCGTAGTGCAAGCAAGGTATTGTACACACAGAAAACTGTTGCTTATTCCTAGAAGATTACTTAATTTATTTGACTCTCAAGCAAATCATAAATCAAAAATCGACTAGTACTTATCTATAATATATTTTTTAGTTAATTAGTTAACTTCAAAAATGGGCAGCCAATAATAAAAGAATTTTGGGCCCTTACTGAAACACAGTCTTCCGTTCCGTTCCGATTGAGGCTCACACAAAGCTATCATATCACATAACCTGCACATACATCAAGCTCTTGAACTACTAAAATGAATTGACAAGATGACAAGCAGCACCGAGCGGCCGGAAGCGACATGAAGATGCATCGAGCGGCGCCGCGCGTTGCATCTTGATGCCGCTTGAAAATGACATTGCATCGTCGCGTCGCGTCTCGTCTCGTCGCCTTCTGTGGGAGGGAACTGACCCTTAGGCGCCCCGCGCGCCATTTCCCTAATTTGTGATTGTCGCTCTGAGTTGTCGCTGTAAGTTTTATAGAACGCGATGTTGTTGTGTGTGTTTAAAACTATACCTATTAAAGACTTCAATTTCTTTTACTAACGGCCAGTTGCATATATATCATGGATTTTTGAATTAAATGTCATTCTATTTATAATGTACAGTTAAATTAGGTGGTCCGAATACTCTGATAACAGCAGCGATCACTGGGTCTTGCCGTCATGTATTGTTGTGTTAATAGATAAGGCAGCAAATAGCTAAGTACCTACTTAGGTTATAATAACTTTACTTGCTCAGGTAAGTAGGTATTAAGATAATACCGGGAATAACAAAAAACCGAAAGGAGATCAAGGTACTCATGAAACTGAACAACTTTCCTCGTGGAACATGGGTCGACAACAAAAAATCCTACCATACAAAATCGCCGATCAGCTGATTAAATTACTATGGGAGGTCTATTTTTTTTTTGTTTTTCGATCCATGTTTCATGATTACTTTTCGGCTTGTTATATCCATTTTGTTTCTTCCTGTATAAGTTAATCTGATAGGTTACATATTTTCATTTTATTTTTTATCAGTAGTTATCTATATTTAGCTTTTCACAAAGCTTTCAGCATTTTATAGCGCTCTAGCAAATGCAAATTACTTAATTTCAGCACAGAAAGACCACTCCGTGTTACTAATACAGATTCGGTCTAGTCATAATTGCCTGTCCACGGCAATATAATAAATTACCAACAAAAGCACGAAACAAAGAGGTTTACAGAAGGCTCACCACCAACATTTGCAGCAGTAACAGCCTTAACCTGTAGGCGACAGACTGACAACCTGTCACTATGGTGATACACACGTCTTATGAATGACTCTTCAACTTTTGGCAGATGTCGTGTTAATGGTTATAAGGGCATAAGTATACTATGGCTAGCTGTGTAGGGTGTGTGTATGGGAGTTAAAGGAAACGTCCGTCTTGAGTGAAGTGCTGTTTATTACTAATTTACCTAACCTAACACATTCATGGATGAACGACTCTATAACTAAGCATACTACTCTACATAATATGATATAGGATATAGGCGTGATATACGTACGTACCTACGTAGAACCTAAACTCTAGCGTCAGGCGCTAATCATTATCACATAAGGCTTGGGAGTCCACTGCTGGACATATGGGAGGCCTATGTATGTCATAAGGGACAATTTCTTAGTACGCCACAAAGCACAATCTTCCATTTTCACCAGCCAGTCAAACCAAACGTCGTCTTCAAATCATCGATCAATATGGGCGGAGGGTGTGCCCACAGTAGCGATAGCTACTGCTTATTCCACCATCCATCAGTTCTATGACAGATGTATTCAGCTAAACTTACTAAAAACTGCTGTAGTCACTGATCAAAAAATCATTTTAGCGAACGCGAAGCACTCGCATTTACTAACTACCATTTCTGGCTATTTCCCCCTGAGATGCTGTAACAAACCGACCCCGCAGCCTTATGAAGGACTATACGCCTAAAGGCACCGGCCTCTGTTGTTATGAAGATGTTGTCTTGAGTTCTAGATTTCATAGAAACCCATACCTCAAGCATGGCTCGTGATATAAGAGTGATTGTCTAGTTAATTATTGACCCATACGTTGTGTTTAAATAAAGTAATATGTAACCCATAAGTTCTTTTAAAGGTAATTGAGACATCTCTGTACTAATTATTGTAATAAAGTGACTCTGATGAACAGGAGAGGGAAAAGGGCAGGAAACTGAACTCCAAACGGGCCCCCAGTACTTCAACGCCCGAGGAATGTGGAAGCCCACAAGTCCAATAGATACCTTTCTGTATTCATAAACGCTCCATGTTCATCCCCACATAATCAGCCTTACGCATGCAAATTCTTCATGCATAAAACTTCATTGTAAAGATAACCACTAGAGCGTCCACCGAATACAAACGGTAAATTATCTGCTTCCCCCAGAAGAAGGATAAATATGGTGAGACCTGCCGTCTCTGCTAATAGATGCGTCAGCCACAGACGCTTGTGGTGCTTAAAAGCACCACGAAGAAGGATAGGTGATCAGATTCAGATGTCCTTTGCAGAACAAATGAAGTAGTTTAGAATAAACAGTCTTATGACTGACCAACGGACACCCAAGTGTCTAGTTGGTTAAGTAAGTATGTATGTTGTAAATAGGTATGTGATCAGTCAAATGACATGATTTCAACAATTATCTTTAGGTTTCCCTAAAGAGGTACCGGCAAGGCCGGTAAATGCACCGAATATGAAATTGCACTGGTCAGTCAGTCTCCACCCACATTTAACTCCTACGGAAGTCAGAATATAATAAGAGAATGCTTTATGCAAGTCCCAAATCACATGTGAGCATACATGCTTATAAGTTGAAGACGGGAGAGCAATATTTTGCACATCCCAAGAGAGAGTTGTAGAATAAGCCATGATGTTCACATGAACCTCCTGAGAGAATGTGGATTTCTACGACCAGAAGCTGCCATTACGACCATACCGAATGCTAGATAGTAAATAGATAGGTTTTTGATGAAGAATTGATAAAAGTTGTCCCATGACATTTGATGACAACTATTGTAATTAGTAGGTAAGTTGTAGTCATAGTTTTACTATGATGGGCACCATTTTAGCCAGTCATAAGAAGAACTTTAAGAACTTCATGACTAGAATTATTACTTTAGATATGATTCATCTGAAACTGTTATAGGATAGGATGATAGGAAAGGATATTATCCATTCTACCAGCCATACATATTCTTAGATAAGAGTACTAACTAAGATATTATAGCAAGTACCATAAAATATTATTGTGGTAAGTACAAGTTGTCCACGGCTGGACACATTCCCATTCTGAAGAACATTTTGTTTGTATAACAAAATATTGTTATATCAAAAAGCTTCGAAAGCTTATTATACCAAAAAGCTTCGAACTCACGAGAAGAATAATCTTCTAGAAATCTGCTACTCATTACGAAAGAAGATATTCTCCTCTCTTTCATACACATTTTAGAAGACATTCGACTATTCTAGAATTTTTTAGAATGTCTTGTTTCGCTACTTGTTGCCAGACACCAATTCAGGGGGGGTCCCTAGGATCCACGACCCATCCTGACATCCAAGAAAGACTTATAGTGTATATTAAGTAAACCACAGTTTTACCAATATTTCTAAACATTTTACTACTGGTTCATAGAATTTTTAGAAAATACATCAATTTTCTATAAACCGAAAATGTGACTAATAGAATAAACCTTAGGTATTTCAGTCGCTATGGCACTATAATAGGCCTAGTAGGGCCCTGTCTAAAGTGACACCTTGCAGTTTCCGCTACTCGACAATAGATGGCTCTTAAACAAAATAGCAAAATGTTATGTCCTGTATCATATTAGCACGAAAAATTATAAATGCTACTGCAAACGCTGTGCAACTATCAGCTAATTATCCAAAATTATTTAGACTTGCCTATATGAACGATATGATGAGAAAACCAAGAAAATAACTTACAACTTCACTGTTTCATACACATAGCGCCATCTATCAGCTGTGTTCCTGAACTTCTATAACAATTTTGACAGAACAGAACCAAGTACTAATCGCATCTTATACCAATAGATGTCGCTGTTTTGAAATCTTTATAAAGGCCGAAACACATATTAATTAATAAAGGCCGGGACACATATGTGACAATGCTCTAAGTCTTTCTGCAGCATAATAATATTAAGTGAGTCATCTGTAAAGGGTGCCACCGTTTGTAATTTCTGCTCAAAGAGACTGGGAATTAAACCTTACCGAGTCCATTAACAGGTCCCCAGTACCGGCTACTCCATAAACTTATTTGTTACCATCTACAATTCAAATTGTACGAAAACTTGGAACCTTGCGCTAATTTACATTATTGCTTGAGGTTTTTGTCAGGCGGGCCGAAATTTTCATACGTAAACAAAGACTTTGTCTCGAGAAGAGGAATCTTGGTTTTCTTTTCTGGTCTGTTTAATTTTCAATGGAGTTTTAGGGACATTTAATAAAACATTCATGTCCGTTATATTTTAGGTCAGTGTTTCTTAATCTTTTTGAATACACTACCCCCTTCCCTTCTAAAAAAACTTCTGGCAAAAACTAAAAATGGATGTGCAGCGCTTTTTGTGAACCTACCTACAGCAAAACATTCAACTAGCAGTGGACCAACCCACATGTGTTTCTACCTTGACTTTTTTCTTTTACCTGCGGCGACCCACAGTTTGAAAAACACTGCTGTAGGTAAAAGGTCAGGTCTTGTTACGAGACATTTCATTCAATGAATAGAAAACAATGTAGGTAAGCGAGTCTGAACAGAGATAAAATATTTTCAAAAGGTCACTCAAGTATATTTTTTTTTTTTTTCATTCAATGAATAGAAAACAATGTAGGTAAGCGAGTCTGAACAGAGATAAAATATTTTCAAAAGGTCACTCAAGTATATTTTTTCCAGAGGTCATAAAGGTCCTGTCGTGAAATGATATTTTTACATACTGTTTTTCTTTTTTAAGGTTGGTACAATAGACTCGTCATTGTAAACTGTGTAATTTTTTAGACAAATACGTCCTTAGCTGCGGTATTTTAACGCTGCGTAACGCATGCGTTAGGACAATACGAATTTTGACCTAAAACCCATATAAATATGGTTGATGGCAAACGGTATGACAGACGCAATTTCACCCGCTGCAATTCATTTTCCCTAAGAAAAAGGCCATTGTCCTGGCTTGTGTTATACACACTAACCATCTTCTTGAATCACACTATCTATAACAAACGAATCGCACCAAAATCCGTTGCGTGGTTTAGGAGGAGTTAGCGAATTCCACGACAGACAGAGAAAAAGCAACTTCATTTTACACTGTGTATTGAATTGTTGATAAACTTTGTCAATTGCTGAAGAGGACAAAAGTGGCATAATTAAATTGCTGATAAATTAGCTGGCGTGAGAAAAATAATACTTTCTTGGAACAGTCTAGCCTCAAAGAAAACTTACGAACTAAAAGTTGGTGAAAGTTTTCTGCGCGATTACGTCGAAGTTGAAAGAGTCATTTTTTTAATGAATAAATGCAAAGTTAGGAATAATTATGGAAGAAACTTGTGCTATTGGATACTATGCTGTGGCCAAGATCCAAACTTTGTTATTTTTTCTATCTTGTATGAAACTGTTAGCTAATTTTGATTGAAAACACCTCCCTGATTGTCCGAAAAGCAAGATGGTTCATGCTTCGGATGGGCACGTTAAGCCGTCGGTGCCGGTTGCTGTCTATGATCATTTAGACGGCGGTCGTTACACAAACAAATCAGAGGCCTGCTATTTGCAGTAGGAGGTTGAAGAACACTGACACCAGGGTTCATCGGGTCGTTGGACGACTTGGTGTCCCACTCGAAGAAGAAGAAGAAGAAGGTGATCCTAGATATCATTTCCGAATTATCCTTTGAATACATCAGAAAAACCAACTCTCCATGTATTGATTATACCTATTATACTTATCAGATTCTCCCTTTACATAATGTTCAAAGCTATCAAATAAAATTAAGACACCATTTTAAGCTCCGCTCGATCAGAATTTCCGGCGGAAAGCATCCGGCTAAGTGTACAGACATGCTTTCAAACCGTCTCATCGTTTTTCGCACTTTCATTAAATTGCTGACGTGAAACCAGCAGGCGCTCCGCCTTAATTGAAACAAAACTCTTTTTTTAGGGCTCCGCAACTAAAAAATTAAAATGGTCCGCATTACTAAGATACCACTCCCTGTCCTTCCTGCTGTCAATATATCGCACCTTTACCCCTTGCGGGGTAGGCTGAGCGTAAACGGTGGCTGTAAAAGCCGGCAATTTACACCACTACAGACAAATTTTTTAGAGTTATTCAGAATGCTGTATATCGCAATAGTGACAGGTTGTCAGCCTTTATCATCATCTTCCTGCCTTTATCCCAATTACTTGGGGTCAGCGCAACACGTTTCGTTGAACACAAAATGATTTGGCTGAATTTTACGACCGGCCGCCTACCAGACGTCAACCCTCCTTGGAAATGCCTTTGTGGTGGATGAACCGCCACCATACGGTAGGCCCTGGCTGTTTAGGTCGGGTTTATCCCTCGGTCGCCTCTTTCGACTTTATACTCTGCCGGCATCACACGGACAAACTGTCAGCCTGTATATTGCAATACGAATCAAATCCCTTATACGCCGCTTACGACACACACTATTTATCACCATGATAAGTAATTCATGAACTGAATCGTAGGGCGTTAATTACATCATAGCCGAGTACGCTTTTTCATAAACCGTAACTGTTAGTTGAAGCAATACTATCGACAAGGTGCAATACTATCGATACTTTCGATAGTTTTGGCCAATCGGTAGTCCAATAACTATCGATAGTATCGATACTGATGCCGTTCAATGGATAACTGCAAAAACAACGGGGCTGCCCACCAGGGCCTCAAGTCTGCAAACTAGCCATTGTTATGTCAGCGACACTCAACTGTTATTCTATTGCCACCGTTATTTTCCTTACCAAAAACTGTTAGCAGACAACGAAACTACCAAAACCGTCCAACTGGCCATTGTTATGTCAGCGACACTCAACTGTTATTCTATTGCCACCGTTATTTTCCTTACCAAAAACTGTTAGCAGACAACGAAACTACCAAAACCGTCCAACTGGCCATTATTATGTCAAATACAAATACAAATACAAAATTCTTTATTCAATATAGAATATAAAATTACTTATTGATAGTCAATATTACACAGAAACGTCTTTTATTAGTCATTGTAAAAAGGAGAAATTTGCAAGGCACAATTTTCTCCTTTTTATAACAATTTTTTATTCCTATTATAAACGCGGCTCGGGCGACACTCAACTGTTATTCTATTGCCACCGTTATTTTCCTTACCAAAAACTGTTAGCAGACAACGAAACTACCAAAACCGTCCAACTACAAATACAAATACAAAATCATTTATTCAATGTTGGATACAAAAAATATCGCTTATTGATAGTCATTACAAAAATAATGATAAGTCATTGTAAAAAAAAGAAAATTGACAAAACTGAAACTGGCAAAGCCATCGACATGCAACTGAACCGATTATTATTTAGCAGACTTCGGCCCCAGTGCTGATACGAAACAGTCGCGTATTCTTTTAATTTTCACAGAGAGTGGTACCTTAGATACCTACGGAATCCTTTGTGCGCGTACCCACTCGTACACGACCACTTTTTTGTTGTTCATACGAAAGTTCTACTTATCATGTTTCATCTGGCGGAGATGGGAACAACAAAAGTGAACTTAATTCCCGCAAACTCCAACGGATTTATACCGCCGCCCCGACCGACGTTTAACACTTTACTTGCAGACTTACGCTACGCCGTAGCAGTTTGCTACGAGACTTTGGAGTAGGTAATTAGGAGCCACCTTTTGTCTTGTTGTCTTGAGTAGACGTGAGACGTGTGACATCGCGACGCTTGAAACCGTTTCCATATAAAATGTATGAAACAGAAGAGACAGTGTTTTACACGTGAGACGTGCGTCGTATCGATGACGGCTGACGATTACTTGTCTGACAGATGTCATCTTACGTCTCACGTCTACTCTAAGTAGCTTGCGTCTTACATCGCCGCACCGACCGTCGTTTAACACTTTAATTTCAGACTTCGCTACGCCGTAGAAGTTTGCTACGAGACTTTGAAGTAGGTAATTAGAAGCCACCTTTTGCTACTATTTCTTGCGTGTTTGACATCGAATATTTTACGCACATTTACCGGATATCCCGCCAAGCATTTTAGAAAAAATAAAAAACAATATCTTAAACATATCTAAGCAAGCTTGGCGCACTTGAAAATACAGAAAACTGTCCCTGTGAACATCTACAAGACCTTGTACTACGCACGCTAAACCAATCGTAGTGAGTGAGAATAGCAATACCCCCTGATTGGGGAAGGCCCACGTCCAGCAATGGACTGTTGTAATAGTAGCTAGCTATAAACTAGCTTTTAACTAGAATAAAATGTCGTCTATCTACATAGAGCAAAACGGAAATATCAGCCGTTCTGCACAATCGGCTTACAAAGGAACTCTGCACCAAAGGGAATCAAGTTCACGTCAAAAACAAATTAAATAAGTGGGTAGTGCAAATCTCAATTGTGACCGTGATGCCGGCTTAGAATAGCATCACCTAAATATCAGGCGATCTGTACAATCGGCTTACAAAGGAACTCTGCAACGAAGAAGGGAGCGAAGTTCACGTCAAGAAAAAATTCAATAACGTGGATAGTGTAAATCTAAATTGTGACCGTGTGATGCCAGCTTAAAACAACACCATCGCATTTCTGCATTTAGGTGTAGTAAAATATCTACAACACCTTGCACTACGCTCGCCAATCCGCCATTTAGCCCTTGTCCACCAGTAGACGGTTATAGCAGTAGCTATTGTAGTAGTATGTGACCCAGCCTTTTACCTAGACGATTACTCCCCAAAGATAAAATCTTGAATGAAAAAGTCTACTTATAGCACAATCGGCTTACAAACGAACTCTGGACCGAAGGGAGCGAAGTTCACACCAAGAACAAATTCAATAACGTGGATAGTGTAAATCTCAATTGTAACTTGACTGCGATCGAGATTCCGCGGGGATCACATAGAGTTGGGAATGTTCGTTCGCGAATACTTATTGGAATTCATTTGGTACGCAAAAACCAAGCTCAAAATTTCTATTAACATCATGTAGGAGCATATTTATATCTTGCGTAAAAATAAATGCATCAGACAATTATTATTATTGGATGCAATGGATGGTGGGGTATTTTGTAATCAATACAAAGTCTAAAATGATAAGTCGCTTTTTCTCTATCTGTCGTGAAATTCGCTATCTCCTCCTAAACCACGCAACAGGTTATGATGCAGATTTTAGTAATAGATAGAATGATTCAAGGGGAAGGTTTATGTGTATAAAATATGCCGGGAATATGCCCTTTTCCGAGGAAAATAAGTTGCGGAGGGTTAAACCGCTAACTGGCCGCTAGTTCTTAATAAAACCACATTCTCAATCCTTGTTCGTAAAAAATAATTCGACGAATTCAAACAAAACCTTGAATAGAGATATAAAAAAATTAATGAATAGAAGGTGATATTTCCTGTAATTATATAAACTTAAAGTGAATTCATAAGATTCCTTGAGAAAAATGACGCATTTACCTATGATTTTTCACTAAGTTACAACCGCAGCTAACTTCTTAGTAAACACGTGAGCCCTAATTTGGAATGACGTCAATGTATGTAACCGTTCACAAAAAACCGTCTTCTAAACAAAACAAATTCAACAGTAGGCAGCAAGTTCCCATACTTGACGTCCGTTGTTGCGCATTATTAACGCATTCGTAAAGCGACGCATGCTTTTTAAGATACAAGGAAATTTCGCATTCCCCAAACTAAAAACCGACGTTGACGCTGGAGCAAAAACTTGCGTTGTTTGATAGACGTATCATACTTTGTTACTATTATAATGGTAGATGTAATAATACCTACAGTACGCGCATGAGTTCATGACCATGTTGAGGTATGCGGTAGTGCTGTGACTAATTCATGTTGATGTCGATATCGAGAATTGTTGCCGAACAGTTCAGTTCAGACTACTCATAGTTATTAGTTAATGGGTTGTTTTTCCTACAATATTGAGTAGGTAGGGTATCGTTGAATAGGTCTTTATAAACTAAGGGCAGGTTTCTTTAAAACAAAGTAACTAAAATGTATATGTCTCGAGACATTTGCTTATTAAAGGGGCCTTTTTAACCATAGTTTGTTCGAACTGTAACTTCACTGTTTGTCAATTTCTACACAAAACACAACATAACGACAAAATATCGACAACTTTGTGACACACTTTTTTCCCATCACTCGACTGCGGGCGAATGCGGGTAGTCGGGTATCTGCGGGGCGCGCCGCCCCCGCGCGCCTCCTCATTCCCCGATGGCCAAGAACTCACGCGCGTACTGTACGTATCTTTTACACCAATGGACGTTAGCTGTTGGATTCATCGCACAGTTTTTTTTTATAAAGAATAGGTAAGCATTTGTCCGCAATCATGGAACATGTTCGCCCAGATAATGCCTATTCACACTCGCCTTGAAAAGGCCCAGGTTATAACGTTCTGGAAACAGATCCTCAGGCAGGGAGTTCCACTCTTTAGCAGTTCGCATTAGAAATGTGGAAGCGAAGCGCTTTGTGCGAATTTGCGGGATGTCTACGATATAAGGGTAGAATCCCAACCGGCATCTCGTGCAGCTAAAATTGTGACGGAGGTATCATGGAGAGACTGTGCACACTCCCCGAAAAGTATCCTGTAGAATACCGACATACAAGCTACTTTTCCTGCTAAACAAGGAAAAGGGGTAGTCCTAAATTTCCCAAAAATACAATCAGACGCACACCCATTAGTACTTTTGCTGACGAATCCCCTTGAGAAAATCGCAAGAAAACTGGTAATGGCTGTCTCAGCACTAGCCGAACAAATGGTTCTAAATAAAGTGCGAATCGGTATCGACCCGGCGCCTAACCTAATCAATGCAGACCTTTTGTGTTGCTAGCTGGACCGTTTTCTTGGACGGACTTATTGTATGGATTTGTAAATGCAAGTAGGTATACAAGAAAACAGTAGATCGTGCCTTATATTGTACTATCGCAAGAAAAAAATAATGTTGTAAGTACTGTAGCAAGCTATAATTATAGCGTTGAACAATGAGAGAATCAAACCAGAACAGTGAAGTGAGGCAAGTTTTGTTGAACAGAAATGAAGAATAACTTACTTATAGGACTTTCTTTTTATCATCCATGATAGCTATTGTAATGCCGGCGACACTCAACTACAACGAGCTCAACTATCCATGATTTTCCATACCTACTAAAAACTGTTAGCATAAATACTAACAAAACCATCCTACTGACATACCATCGACACGCAACTGAAACTATTTTTATTTAGCAGACTTCGGCCTTGGACTTAGCCCTTTTTGTGGAAGGTGAATACTAAATACCCTAAATACTGAGTACTGAACCAGTATAAGTTAATACCTTATAGGGGCCCAAAGCACAAAGTAAGTATTGGCTAGCGCAACCAAAGCTTGGTGTGCTGTTTCTTCTTCTTTTTCGAGTGGGACACCGATTTTCCTACGTTCTTAAGTTTCGCATCGCATCAAATCATAATCCTCTTTTTGAGGATCTGATGTTGCAATGAACTATAATTTTCCACTTTTCTCGAACAAACACATAACAAAGTGACCATCTATAAAGGTCATTCCTCATGCCACCTACATTATCGGTCGTTTTTTATTAATCACAGCATATCGAATTATATCGCGCGGTCGACTCCTGCGCACGCATGGTTTTAGTCACGGCCAATCACCGGGCGGCTTCGGTTGTATCTTGTTTACTTGTTTATTTATACTGTGACTGTACAGGTCACCAATCGAATAAACTAATTTGTGAATAAACTTAATAAAATTGTGCATTTTTGTGGTGCTTGAGTTTTTTATTGGATTTTTAACACACGAGAAACACGTAAGTTTAAAAACATTAATTTTATTTGTGAAAGTCACTTTCTAACTTAACCGAATTTATATTTTGAGGTTCCGTTAGTATTAAACAGTCATCTACTTGAATATGACGTCAATAGTAGTAACCCTGAACTTGGTGAAATGATAGAAATAGGTAATGTAAACAAGTCATTAACTTCCCTAACAATTCGTACCTATACTTATACTAGCAATCAATCGTTGGTTTTATTGTTCCCAATTTCCAGTGGGAAAAAGCGTTTTCCCGCAGTAAATGGCAACCTATACCTATTACTCTGAGATACTGTAGCGATGTAATTTATTAAATCATTTTTAAAATCAATTATCCAATACATGAAAAAAAACAAATATTTTCTCAAATTATAATGTGCATACCTATGTATTAGTATTTTACAGTGATACAACGACCCATTTAATACTTCAGTAAATATATGTATATCAATGAACTTTGGTATGATAACAAAAAGAGCATAACACAAACAAACAACATGATAAACAACAGCTAAATACCGATTTAAATGAATGGTAAATAATTTAGATAAAATTAAATTTTAACCTGCTTATGATGTAATTACATTTTTATCTCTTATCTTAGTTTGATTAAGATATAAAATCGCCAAAACAATACATTTTATATATAGGGTGTTCGGCAGAACGTTGAACATACGGAAAAGGGTGTTAATACTCGTGATTCTGAACAACTTTTACTATGGCGCTACCTGCGAATTCGCAAAAAAAAATTTGAATTTTCCATAGAAAAATTCATACCTAGTCGGCAAAGATGTATGGAACACCTAAAATTTTTTATGCTAATTCGCATGTGGCCTCATAGTAAAAGTTGTTCAGAATCATGATTAGAAACACTCTTTTTCGTATGTCCAACGTTCTGCCTAACACCCTGTATGTAATACCTTAGTCTATGAAGACCCATCGGCCACCCAAGGTCCAAGTACATTTATCATATATTTTTTAAAGAAATTTTAGTAAGCAAATATACCTGGCGTTGTACCAAATTATTACTCATGGCTATTTTTACTGTTGTAATAGCCTTGTAATTATCATTTAATAAAAATGTATTTAAAAATTCATGAATAGATAAATATTGTTTCTGTGATTTATAATTAAGGCACAGTAATCCGGAAGTTTCGTGACCACGAAAACAATCTGGACCTTTTCAATACCTATTAAACCTGTTACGAATAAATGATCCATATTATTATATGTCAGACATTTCCGTGTTCCTTTAAAGACAGATATAAATTATGTGCAAAAATAAACGTAATAAAGACAGAAGTTTAAAAAGTCAAGTAGGGACACGATTTAACGAGGAATGTGCAAGTTTATGCTGTTATTTATTTGACGAATTTGTACCAGGTACAACAGTCATTCAATTATAAAAAGTTCTTTCTGTGGCTAATAACTATTTTGAAATCGACTTACTCACATCATCATCTGCCTGCCCTTATCCTAATCGGATAAAAAATCGATATACTTAGTTCCTTGCACATCCATCATAATTCAATAGTAGATAGAAAACTTAAATCTATTTACCTATGTCATTGTAAGCAGGCTGATTTTACCTCATTGTAAGTGTCAAGGGCCTTGAATGGTAATTTTTCACTAAGAGCTGTCACAAACCGGTAACACTGCCTACGTCGATTATTGCCTACTTTTTTGTATACCTAGACTAGACAATTAATAAATGATTCCCGTTATAACTATTTAAGTAATTTTATTTATAGAAAACAAGGAGGTATTTTAATGAGTCTAATATTAGAACAGGAACAATGAACTATGGTATCTATTTCTAGATCATATTTCAAAGTATTTTCTATATTTAACAAAACAATTAAATATGTTATATGTACCGAAAATTAAACTTTGTACAATTAAACCATAATGTGCCATAATTTAACTATGATAAACAAAGTTATATTTAAGCTGGGAAATAGAATTGTAACGTTCGAGATTCAACGTTCGTGCGCAGTTTAATGCGATCAAATCCTTCCGGTATTAGTATACCTTCTATTTCTCTCTTTATTTCTCTTTTCTCTCTCTCTATATCCGTGTGGATCACGGAGTCGTAGAAGGACCCGAAAATCTCTTCTCTGTAACAGGGATACTACTCCTATACTAACTCAATACAGTGTTTGAAACAAAACTTTCAATCGCATAGAATCTTGAGACTTGTATATTAACTGAAAAAATTCTTAAAGTTATGGATGAAACTGTGAAGTAGGAGACGCATTTCAATGCGAAAAGGCGTAACGAGCTATAATAGGTTTAGTAATACAATTGCGTATGTTCACTGGAGTGTATCAAACCTTGCTTAGTTTGCTGTTCCTTACTTCTAGTTGTGTTTTTACAGCGCTCAGTAACATAAGAAGTATTTATTTAAATTTTTGTTTATTTATGTCGTAACATTTGCCAATAGTTGTTCTAAAAACAGTGAACTTAATCAAAATGTGCAATGGAAGAGAGAACTCGATACGCTTGAACATCGAGGTCGCAACCGCAGCGCGTTATACTATAATAGGTAACAAGCCGTTCTATACCTACCTAATCATGCGCATATTATTGGACTATCTGGAAGAAAATATAAATATAATAAGTACCTAGTCAAGACACGTATAGAATCAAATATCATCAATTTACACATTCTAAGGTTTTAAACAACTTTTAAATGAACGTAGTAACCTAATTATTTTCTACCTAAACCTATCGGAATGTAAATACTCATCTCTAAATTTGATGTCATATTACTTTGATGTACACTTTCTCTGTAGCAGAAATACAATAAAGCAAATACATTTGTTTATTATCTATCTGACATATTTTAGCACGAATTTTACCGTTTTTAATCAGTGTCCGTTACAATTTTTAGTTGCATTTGTAAAGTGATATATCTTCATTAATTAATTTAAATTAAGTTTTATTTCTATTTTAAACATAATTTGCCAGGGTTAATATAACTTTTTTTATTTAGGAATTAACTTATTATTCACATACTTAAAAACAAATTAAGTGCTTCACTATTAATACTAAAAAATAATCCTTATACCACAGAATAAATAATAAATACTTACTGCGTCATCAAAAAAAAACCGTAGTGTTGTTTGGAATTTCAACCCAAACAGCAATGAGATTCCTACAAAAAATATGTTCGTGTTTACAAAAAGTTAAGTGTAGGCCGGTACAATGTATAAATTGAACCTAGAGAATAGTTTTGCTCATGGAAACATTGGGTAAAACCTTTGCATAGGTATAGAAATTATCTACTCAAAGAAAAACATCACGAGGGACTCCTAAGTATTATGATAGTTTAATTCGATATGTATTGATTTGTAAATATGCAACTAAACAAACCCATTTCTAGTTTGTCGTTTTCGTACCTAAAATATTTGTGAACTAAGATATAAGATAAAAGTTACTTAGTAGCTAGATTGACATTAAACATTTTCGTATCATTAAATTCTACACCATCAAATAACGAAACAACACGTATTTATTTCTAAATCGATCGATACTCGATTAGTTTGATCTGCAGAATAAAATAATGTCTCAAGTTAAGGTTGAGGTGACATTGAATAAAATAAAACAAGAGAAGAGGCATGCCACTCTTTGCCCTTTACTAAAAGTTGTAGGCAGGCACCTATTATCAGCACCACTTGCCAATTTAAGGGACCATCCTAAAACACACGTATTAAAAGCTAGCATTATTTGAACCCTTAAACTATAGGTACAGAAAGGTGAGACTGATAAAATTTACATAGTTGTGCACTTCTGCACTGGTTTTAACCAAAGTTGAATGACCGACCTTCAGGCCCAATTTGACCGGAAGCAGGTAGATATGCCTAGTTGGGTAGGTAGATACAGTTGGGTAGGTAGATGGTATTGAATAGGGGCTTAAATTTTGAAGTATTTTAGGAAGTAGGAAGGCTTTTAACCTTCAAATAATTAATACATAAAATGTTGACTTACGTATAAGTACCTAATTATCATATCGACGCTTGAAAGGCAAAATTATCTAAGCGACATCAGAGTAACTTTACAGGAGAGCTGTTTAAAGTTTGGATTTTCAGAAAAAAAATCGTATAAATTTTTGTGATAGTCCTAGAAGCCTAGTTTTTACATATTTGTTTTGTTATTTTTTTACCTAAATTTTAGTGTACATATCAATAAAGAATAATGCTTAGTTTTAGAGTTAGTGTCGCTTAGTCAAAAATTACCTAAAAATAAATACAGGCAAATTTGACTAACCGACAAGCTGGGAATGACAACGGTACGGTAAAATTTTAATAAACACCTTTTTTAAGAATTTACGACAGAGTAAAAGTTGCCCAACCGACATCAAAAATACTTCGAATTTGAGGCAAAACTACTTAGGTTACAATTTTATACTAAATTCTTCCCGGCAATTTGACTTAAATAACATTTGTTACAGAAAATTTACCTAATTATTCAATTCATGTGTTATATCAATAACAATAAAAATCGACACTAAGGTACACGGAGGCCTATTTCAACTAGGATCATCATCACATTAGACTATAGCAGTCCACTGCTGGATGTAGGTCTCCCCCAGGGTACGCCACAAGGCACGACATCCGTATTCGCCATCCATTTGCTACCAGCCGGTCTTTTTCATCGCCATCGGTCCATCTGGCCCTTGGTCGCCCAAAGCTATGCTTGCTGAGGCTTGGCCTACACTCGAAAACCCGATTACAACATCGTCTATCGTTTCTACGGCAAATGTGACCAACCTACTGGACATTTAGAAGATAATCTCTTTCCGGGCCTTATACATTAGCGAGATCTCTAACACAGACCTTTTCGTCGGTCTCTGAGTGATACATAGCCGGTGAGACAATTTATTTGTCAGATTTCACGTCTCGTCTCCGTTAGTCATCACCGTACATGATAAGTCACTCCGATTGAACATCTTGATCTAGAGGCATGGTGACAAAGGTGGCTCCAGAATAAGACGCAACTTCCAAAATGCTACCCAGCACAGCTTCACTCTTCTGGTGATTTCAGCCTCAAAATTGTATCTTCCTAACTGCAATGTTTGCCCAAGGTATTCATACTTCTGGACAACTTCAAAGTCTACCTACGTCCTAAACACCAACCACGGATATTGGCTCAGGAACGACTTCATTTTCATCCAAAATTATCATGCTCCTGACTAAGGTCATCCTGAATTCAACATGCTTCGAGACCGTATATAAACAGGACAGCATTTTTGCAGATCCTGAAGCAATTTGGCCATTATGACTATGGCGTCGGCAAAGCGGAGATACATAAAATATTTGCCGTTGACTTTGATACCCAATCCATCAGGTCTGTCAGGTTTTGAAGACATCCCAAGGCATTTTGGTGAAAAGTTTTATGGATAAAACGTCATCCTGTTTTACATCTCGGTGTAATAATATGGACCTTGTTTTGTGGTTTTGTACTTGAACGGGGGTCTTCGCCAATAGGCTTCTCCGCACCTCCACATACAGCCATTCGACTAGGCACGGCTGCAAGGACACTAGAACAGCCCAGGTTTCTCTCGAGTCAAAAGCTTTCTCGTGGGCTACAAAAGCCATACGCAACGGTTGGTTGAACTCTTCTGACTTCTGTATTTTGGGATGTGGTCTATTTATACTAAAGCCTTTACGATACCCTGCCCGTCCCAGTGGTTGTAAGGCGTCAAATCTTAGTCGTTTTATTACGATCTCGAGAAAAGTCTATAAGACGTAGCTCAGTAGTGTGATCATCATCATCATCAACCATTCAGGGTTGTTCCATTTGCTATTACGGAGATAAAATTGTCTTTTTAACTCATCAAATCCAGGTTTTTCACTAGCCATTAGCCACCTACAAACACCTAGGAAATTTCGTCTGCCCAATCCGAAAGCCCATTACTATTTCTGACCCACTGTCATAAGCTTTTTTCGAGAGTCGCTTTGAATGGTCTGGCATCAATATTTGACGGTTTCTAGCTACTGGAACAGGCCAGGTCTTGTAAAGGCACTGTGGACCACATTCATGCTGTACGGAAGGTTTTACAGTAATCAGAGTATGACCAACCGCTTTGTGTGGCTTTTGTGGACTACAAGCAAGCCTTCGACTTCATCGAAACCTGGGCTGTTCTTGAGTTTTTGCAACGACGCCAAGTCGACTATCGATATCCCCACTCCACAGATACTGAGAAGCCTGTAATTAATAGCAACGATATGCGTTCCAGTATATAGCCATTCAAAGTAACTAAATGTATAAGGCATTACTTTGCGGAAGTCCATCTTGTTGAAAGTGATAGAAATATGTTTTGCTTCTTCCGCACTTACGAGTAAACCACACTCGCGCCCGCAACTTAATGCAAATGTACAAGCGACGCACCTCTCCAACACCACAACCACCGTTTTACACTCTACAGGTATACTTCCATGGAGTATCCTCAGGAGATCATCGACAGTCACGTTCCGAGGACCGACTAATAAGTAACTGCCCCTGTCGATTAAGTTGCGGTCGTACGTGTGGTTCACTCAGCAGCATAACTTGCCATCATAAGCGCGGAAAAAGCTGAACATATTTCTATCACTTTTAACAAGAGCCATTCAACTACTGCGAGGTGTAAAACAAGGTGACGTTATATCGCTCAAACATTTCACCAATGCGCTTGAAGACCTTAGCATGGAATGATCTGGACAATTTCGTCAACAGTGAATACCTCACAATCTCCGCTTTGCCACCTTCATGGGCAAAATCATCAGAGAGGAACATAGAATCGCGGCAGGTACTGTCAAAGGTGTTTAGTTTAAATACGACCTCGAGGCGTGATGGACTTGGGATGAATTTGGAAAAGACTACGGTCCAGCTCAATTGCATATCTACGTCGAAGGTGTAGTAGACCTTGAAATTGTCCAAAAGTATGAATACCTTGGGCAAAAATTGTACTTAGAAAAAGATAACATTGAGGCTGAAATATCCAGAACAGTGCGGCTGGACTGGGTAGCATTTGGGAAGACGTATCTTGTTCTGGAGTCACCCTCGCCGCAACAAGGTGTTTGATCAGTGCATCCGATCGCTCATGATGAATTATGGAGCATAGACATGAAATCTGAGAGTAAAACTGGGACACTGGTTACATGTCATTCAGAGGGATGCTTTGCTAGGTGTCTCGCTAATATGTCGAGGTTAATCCGGAACGATTATTCGAAGACCAAAGTAACGGACATACTGGAAATAGAAGTGTAGCAAGCTGAAGGGTCAGTGGTCTGGCCACATCTGTCGTAGAAGCGATTGAAGACGGAGTAAGCGGGTTCTTGAGTGGATGCCACGCCCAGAAATAGCAATAACTTGAAGAGAGCAGCTGGTAGGGACTGGATGGTAAACGCAAGGATTTTACCTTGTGGCGTACCCTGGTGAGGCCCACGTTTAGCAGTGGACTGTTATTATAGGCTAATGTGATGATGACCACAGAAGTAGGTAACGAGCTAAGAAACTGAATGAAGCGGATGAACAAAATTTATTTATAATCTGATTTATTTGTAAATTCTACTGAAAGTTTTTGGACTTGTTACATGAAAAGTGCATTTCTCATATTTGGCGACATCGTAATCGAAGCACGAGCGTGCATCCCACGCGACGCCCTGCCATGCACTGAACTATCTAAGTAACTTAAACTCTAGATTCACTGTTTGCACAAGCGACTGTTTGTGTGTCTACCCGTAGGAGTAACCAACATTTTTATGTAAACTACTTTAAATAAAAATATTCCAAGCGCCTGTACGTGATGCTACCATAGGTTCTAACCGGCATTGGATAATCGTATTTGGTCAAGTAAAAATTGTCTAAATAAGAAAAGAACCTTTGAAAACGGCGGGTAAAAATTGACTAAGCGACAATCAGATTGATTTTTAAGACAGGTAATATATACTGAACCAACTGAATAAAGAAAAATTATAACAGGAATTTTTAACTAAACGCCAAGCACGCAGAAAAACGGGTATGCAAAAATTACTTAAGTGATGAAAAAACGAGATCTTTGTAAGGAAAAAAATAGCTACGCGCCCTACACTATGTCGTCTGATTGAGGCAAAATTGACTAAGTGGAGAAAATACTGTACGAAGAGAACGGTAAAATTTGACCAAAGTCAAGTTTAGCATTATTTAATTTCGATAACCACCAAATTTTCAAAAATGGTCGAAAATCGTGTCGGTTAGTCAACCGAAAAAAGTGAATTTTCGCGAATTTCAAAATGTCTAAGCGACAAAAAAGTCATCGTAGAGAGACGTGAGTAGGACCAAACGACGCAGAAAAATCAGGCGATTCCAACAATGTATATAACTCAATTTGGCCAAAAATGTCGCTTAGATAATTTTGCCTTTCAAGCGTCGATATAAATCCATCAATTATTACAAGCAAGTTTTAATGACAATGTATTGTGTTTTTTTTCTGTATTTTGAAGTCCTTTTTTGAATTTATGTATTTTTAATATAGCCAGTGTCACTTGCGCTACTGAGACAAGTCTAACGACACCTCACATGTCAAGATCCGTCCAGCCGTTTGGGCTGTAGCCCGTTAAAACGATTTTCTTGTCTACATACATACCTAGGTACCTACAATACATACATGCTCTTGAAAAACATAATCTTTCTGAGGCAGTCAGGTAAAATACAAGTCAAGTACCTACCGATTTCAAAAATTGGCGTTACGTAATTTGTGTACAACACCTAACGTAGGTATACGTAACGTAAGTCACTGGCCACTTCAAAATATTTCATAGAATGACATTTAGAATGATTCGATACATTTTTAACCCCCGACGAACCAACCGGAGGGGTGTTATAAGTTTCACGCGTCTGTATGTCCGTGTGTCTACGATTCTTTGAGGCAACGTATCTCCGAAACGACTGAACCGATTTCAATGCGGTTTTGTTTATATAAAAGCTAATATGGTAAGGATGGTTCTTAGCCATATTTCATGAAAATCTGATGATGGAGAAGGAAGGTAGATTAGGAATCACACTACGCACTATATACCCGTGTTTGAGCTAATTTGACTCGGAGTTGTCATATCTTTCAAGTCATGCATGACATTATGGAGGTCCTAACTATTTTAAAATATGACTTGAATGACTGTACTCGTATTTATTTGACTTTAAGAAATAGTATTTACTAAGTTAGTAATATACAAAAGTTATATGTAATAATACTTCTGTATGTATGTACCTATGAGTACCTATACCTGTGCTTTATCTTGGGTGAATGAGTTCCTCGCTTAAATAGGTATGTAGAATATTTATTGAAAACCCATACTCAATTTTGCTCCTGCTTAACCTAGCTTTCTTCACAGTTTACCTATTATTGACAATGTAGGAAAAGAGACTTAACATACAAATGTACTTAATAATCCAGATCTATTTTGGGTAATATTGTAAAAATTTGCGCTCGCTTCGCTCGCGATCATCTAGAGCTTGCTTACAAGCTTTGCTTGGCTTACTTACAAGCACCAAGTGTTATTACCGGGGGCTTGAGGGGGGCTTCCCCCTCACAGAAGAAGACGTCAAACGTCCGTTGCAGGATTCTTACAAGCACTAAGTGTCATTACCGGGGGTTGAGGGGGGCTTGACCCTCTCACAGAAGACGTCAAACGTCTGTTGCAGGATTCTTACAAGCACTAAGTCTCATTACCAGTGGGTTGAGGGGGGCTTGCCCCCCTCACAGATGACGTCAAACGTCTGTTGCAGTGTACTTATTATTATTATTTATTTATTCATTAAAAAACATTTCATATTTTTACAATTCTTGGTGCCATTAAACCTTAGAAAGGTTTGTAGTGTGTCATTACCGGGGGTAATGACACCAAGTGTCATTACCGGGGGGTTGAGGGGGGCTTGCCCCCCTCACAGAAGAAGACGTCAAACGTCTGTTGCAGGATTCTTACAAGAACTAAGTGTCATTACCAGTGGGTTGAGGGGGGCTTGTACCCCTCACAGAAAACGTCAAACGTCTGTTGCAGTATAAGGTACTTACAAGCACCAAGTGTCATTACCGGGGGGTTGAGGGGGGCTTGCCCCCCTCAGAAGAAGACGTCAAACGTCTGTTGCAGGATTCTTACAAGCACCAAGTTTCATTACAGAAGAAGACGTCAAACGTCTGTTGCAGGATTCTTACAAGCACTTAGTGTCATTACCGGGGGGTTGAGGGGGGGCTTGCCCCCCTCACAGAAGAAGAGGTCAAACGTCTGTTGCAGGATTCTTACAAGCACCAAGTGTCATTACCGGGGGGTTGAGGGGGGCTTGCCCCCCTCACAGAAGAAGACGTCAAACGTCTGTTGCAGGATTCTTACAAGCACCAAGTGTCATTACCGGGGGGGTTGAGGGGGGCTTGCCCCCCTCACAGAAGACGTCAAACGTCTGTTGCAGTATACTTACAAGCACCAAGTGTCATTACCGGGGGGTTGAGGGGGGCTTGCCAACCTCAGAAGACGTCAAACGTCTGTTGCAGGATTTTTACAAGCACTAAATGTTGTTTTCTTCATCCTGTTTGTTTGTTTTTTGAAAATGTGGGAAAAGATACTTTATAAAGTAATCTACTGAATAATCCAGATAATTTTTAGTATATATCGTAAAAATTGACGCTCGCTTCGCTCGCGATCTTTCTTTGTGTTTCGCTTTCCGTGCATGTCGTTTTTAAAACTAAGTTGACGTACTTATTCATCAGGTTATTCTTAATTCAAAAAGCTCAATTAAAACACAAAAATCTTTATAGAATTTTGCGCTCGATTCGCTCGCGGTCACTCAGGTTACCCTGCTTTTCCCTGTCTTGCCTATTTCTCTGTCCTATACGATATACTAAAAATCACTGTGTCAATTTACACAAAAAATAAGATTGTTGAGCTAAGTTTTATTGTCATATAAAATTACTGACAGCAGCGGGTAGACCCGCCGGTTAAAATGCAGTGAGTAATTAGTAAGCGCTTAAAAAATCATGTTGTATGTTTTTTGAAGTCAGAAACAAAATATTTATTTAAAAAGCTTCAAATAAAACTTAAATTAAAAATTTAAAGGAACCCCCGACTTTCAATCCTTTAAAAAGTTAAAAATAATTTATTTATTCAATAGAATATTGTAAACCAATACTCCAACGCGTCGGGGGGCCGCTAAGTAAACAATATAAGTAAGAAGTTTACAAAGAATAATAAATAAACATATTAGTTGCAAATGTCATTTAATTTTTACGATTTTATTGAAATTTCTTACCTATATTGTTTACTTAGCGGCCCCCCGACGCGTTGGAGTATTGGTTTACAATATTCTATTGAATAAATAAATTATTTTTAACTTTTTAAAGGATTGAAAGTCGGGGGTTCCTTTAAATTTTTAATTTAAGTTTTATTACAATTTTCTTATATTCTGAAGGTTAAGTATTACAAAAAATACAAAACAGTAATGTGACGATGATAAAAAATATGTTTTGGTGCCTAACTCTCGTAAAAAATATCATTTAGGTTTTTCTAAGGTGAGAAACACAAGTAGCGTCTGTTTGTGCGTTATTTTAGCGCTGCGTAATGCATGCATTTAGACAATACAAATTTCGACCTTATTCTCACACAACTATTCCCCGATATTGGTTTATTTGTCTATGGATGTGTCTGTCAAGGGATTGGCGTCTGGTAGGCGGCCGGTCGTAAAATTAAGCCAAATCCTTCCAAGTAACTGGGATAAGGGCGGAAAGATGATGATGGATGTGTCTGTCAAACCGTTCGACATTTTTGTTTGAAAATAAGTTGAAAATCGCATTTTAGATAGAACTGCGCAAAAATAACGCACAAACGGACGTAACGTGTGTTTCATGCTTTAGGTTTTTCTAATGAAGTACCTACTTAGGTAGTTGAACGCAGAATAAAGTTCGTACCTAGAGGCCTTAAAGATGCTTCAACACTGCATACACTGCGACAGTCACCGAGTGTCGTTTGTGGAAGCAGTTTGAAAGAAAGAGTCAGTATGAGTTTGGACGTATATCGGCGACTATGTACAGTACTGCCGCTAAAAGGTACATGTTACTAGCTTAAAACCAGCACAAAGTAATTCCTCGTGGCTTTGACGAACTGATGTATCTGCTTCTAGCAGGTTTCAGATAGAGAGCGATAAAAAAATCGGTGAGAAGTATCACGACTTCACTCGATTGATTATTTTGAATGTTTATTAAGCTATTTAAACTATTCAGTAGAGCTGTGATAACCCTCACATTCTTCAATCGTTGCCGATCTGTAGCCTGCTAAAAGCAGTTACGTGAGTTCGTGAAAGCCACGAACACGACCAATGTTAGAGGCGCACAGTTTGTGAAAAGTGTTCACTCAAGGAACCCTTAATCTTTTTCAGAAATGTCCCCAAATGCAGAACCAGAGCAGCGCCATGTCAGTTTCCCGTACCTGCAGTATCCAGTTCTCCGAGACGTAGACCCGAAGACGCCTTACCAATGGCTGAAGGGAAAACAGCAGCAGGATGGAGCCGACGGTCTGTGGAGGATCCATGACAAGCTGTATGACTTGGACCACTTCATCGCCACGCATCCTGGCGGGTCACAATGGATCCGAGACACTAAGGTACGTGGATCCGAAGACTTCTTACCAATGGCTGAAGGGAAAACAGTTGTAGGATGGAGCCGGGGGTCTGTGGAGAATCTATGACAAGCTGAACGACTTGGACCCCTTCATCGCCACGAATCCTGGCGTTTCACAGTGGATACAAGACACTAAGGTAAGTTTTTGTCTTCTAGTTTTTGTCTAGTCGATGTAAGATTTTGGTCTTCTTTTCTTAGATTCGATAGCATCTTTACCTTACCTAAACAGTCACAGTCCGTTTACTGCTGGACATGGGTCTAACCCGAATTGTGGTCTTACAAATTGGCCTCACAAATTGCTCTCAAGAAATTAGACCTCACAGATTGGTGCTCCCCATTCCCTGTATAATTATTCCATTGATGAGGAAGGCATCCAAAATATCAAATATCGTATTTAGCCACCTTTACTACGGCATATCTTCAGCTTTTGGTAGCTAGCAATGAACATTTAGAGAGAAGAGACGTACACTTTTTAAAGAGCTTTTTTTTTCGACGTACACTTTTAAAGAGCTTCATTTTTATGTCGACAATCTCTACAAAATAGGTTTTTGAACTACAAAGTTGTTAATAGATATAAGTATGAGTAATTTTTTCATCAGCCGCTAATGAAGGTATGCCCTTTGTATTTACTTTTGTATCCACGTGTAAAACGAACAACAAAATTAATGTCATACAAAGTTTCAAATTGAAGAGCAAAAACATGTGTTTTTGTTCAAGTACAGCCTAAATGAGCATAATTCTAGGTGATTATGTGCAACAGGTAATATTGTACCATGAGGTACCTATTTTTGCGAGACCGTATATTAGTCACGCTGTCTACCTACCTTCCTATAATTTAGCAGAACTTGATTAGAAGTAGGTGATCTGATCATGTGAAATAAGTGACTTGGTAGTTAGCTAGCTATCTTGACAGAAATGAGACGTTCGTTGCGAGACATCAGTCAGACAAGTACTTACATATAACTTTTTAAGCACTCGCGATTGTTTTCACACATTTTAAATACTAAACTGGGTCTATCGCGATTTCGCGATACTACCATTAGTTCGAGAGCCCAGGGGGTAAGTGGCTATCTCATAAGGTACCACGATAGGCTAGGTTTGGATCGTTAACCAAGACTTAAACAAGTCGTATGACCCAGGTCTGCCAGAGCCAATCCTGCCGAAACATAAAAATAATCGATATTTTTCAGAGTCATTTTTTCGTAAAAAATATGTCATAAGGTACCACAATGAAAGTGCTGGCATCAGTTAACCATTGAAAAATTATGTAAAAAAAGCGTGGTCTGCCACTGCGCACCCTGCCGGAAGTGCTTGCCAGACCTCTCCAAAGATGCCCTTCTGACACCCCTAAACTATCTCATCGGGTACCACGACGCGACCACCACAACGTAATAGCCAAGATCACTCTGACAATAGATCACAAGGTCTGCCAGGCCTAAACTTGCCGCATCCTAGTGTTTCAGACATTTGAAGTTGTAGGTCCAGTGTATGAAAAATGACCTATATCTTTTTCCCCCCGTGTTTGATTTTGATGGTGCCTTAATACGAAATGTTCTCCATAATGAGGAGCTTCGAGTCATATAGGACAGTTGGGTGGAGGGTTTCAGTATTGAACGCAATCCTGTCAAAAAGTTTGAAATGGAGGTTTGGTCTATGAAAACTGGCCTATATCTTATTCCCCCCGGGTTTGATTTTGATGGCGCCTTAATATGAAATGCTCTCCATAACTAGGAGCTTTGAGTCATATAGGTCAGTGAGAAGGAGGGTCTCTGTATTGTACACAATCCTGTCAAAAAGTGTAAAATTGTAGGTAAAGTGTATGAAAACTGGCCTATATCTTTTCCCCCACTGGTTTGATTTGATGGTGCCTTGGTATGAAATGCTCGTAATGATTAGGAGATTCGATTTGTATAGGTCAATTGGATAGGTCTCTGTTCTGTGCACAATCCTCCTAAATATGAAAATATTCGATAACTTCTGCAGATTTTATCAGTTAAAATTGTCATATCATAAGGAGCTCGAATAAAAGTGCTTGCATCAGCTTACCATTGACAAATTATGTTAAAAAAACTTGGTCTGCCACTGCGCACTCAGCCGGAAGTCCTTAGATGAGATAGGTTAGGGGTGTCGGAAGGGTATATTTGGAGGGGTCTCCCAAGGACTTCTGGCAGAGTGCGCAATGGCAGACCAAGTTTTCTTAACTCAATTTATCAATGGTAAGCTGATGCTGGCACTGTCATTCGGGTACCTTATGAAATTACAATGTTAACGGAAAAAATCTCAATCCTGCTAAACATGAAAATATTGGATATGTTGCAGATTTTTGCCGTTAATATTGTCATATCATAAGGTACCCGAATAAAAGTGCCGGCATCAGCTTACCATTGATAAATTGAGTTAAGAAAACTTGGTCTGCCATTGCGCACTCTGCCTGAAGTCCTTGGGAGACCCCTCCAAATATACCCTTCCGACACCCCTAACCTATCTCATCTAAGGACTTCCGGCTGAGTGCGCAGTGGCAGACCAAGTTTTTTTAACATAATTTGTCAATGGTAAGCTGATGCAAGCACTTTTATTCGAGTTCCTTATGATATGACGATTTTAACTGATAAAATCTGCAGAAGTTATCGAATATTTTCATATTTAGGAGGATTGTGCACAGAACAGAGACCTTCTATCCAATTGACCTATACAAATCGAATCTCCTAATCATTACGAGCATTTCATACCAAGGCACCATCAAAATCAAACCAGTGGGGGAAAAGATATAGGCCAGTTTTCATACACTTTACCTACAATTTCACACTTTTTGACAGGATTGTGTATAATACAGAGACCCTCCTCCTCACTGACCTATATGATTTAAAGCTCCTAGTTATGGAGAGCATTTCATATTAAGGCGCCATCAAAATCAAACCCGGGGGGAATAAGATATAGGCCAGTTTTCATAGACCAAACCTCCATTTCAAACTTTTGACAGGATTGCGTTCAATACTGAAACCCTCCACCCAACTGTCTTATATGACTCGAAGCTCCTCATTATGGAGAGCATTTCGTATTAAGGCACCAACAAAATCAAACACGGGGGGAAAAAGATATAGGTCATTTTTCATACACTGGACCTACAACTTCAAATGTCTGAAACACTAGGATGCGGCAAGTTTAGGCCTGGCAGACCTTGTGATCTATTGTCAGAGTGATATTGGCTATTATGTTGTGGTGGTCGCGTCGTGGTACCCGATGAGATAGTTTAGGGGTGTCGGAAGGGCATCTTTGGAGAGGTCTGGCAAGCACTTCCGGCAGGGTGCGCAGTGGCAGACCAAGCTTTTTTTACATAATTTTTCAATGGTTAACTGATGCCAGCACTTTCATTGTGGTACCTTATGACATATTTTTTACGAAAAAATAACTCTGAAAAATATCGATTATTTTTATGTTTCGGCAGGATTGGCTCTGGCAGACCTGGGTCATACGACTTGTTTAAGTCTTGGTTAACGATCCAAACCTAGCCTATCGTGGTACCTTATGAGATAGCCACTTACCCCCTGGGCTCTCGAACTACATGTTTCATGTGTTGTAGTCGCGGGTTGACTGACGTCCCAGCGAAATGTCATCTAGGCGGTGGGCGCCGGGACACAGGTGGATTACGAATGTTTACCTAAATATTATCGCGATACACCCGGTTTAATACTTAAAATGTGTCAGACAAGTAGGTAATCTTCAGCATTGCTGCAACTCTTCTATTTCATGCATTTTATATGGAAATGGTTTCAAGCGTCGCGACGTCGCACGTCTCATGTCTTCTTCTCACCTGTAGAGTTAGGGTCAGTTCCCACAGAAGGCGACGAGACGAGACGCGACGCGACGCTGCAATGTCATTTTCAAGCGGCATCAAGATGCAACGCGCGGCGCCGCTCGATGCATCTTGAAGCCGCTTCAAACCCAGACGAGACGAGACGCGACGCGACGCGACGATGCAATGTCAGTTCAGGTGACGTCACTTTCGGCCGCCTGTCAGTCAGATTCCCACGCTCAGTGTTGCCGCGATGGGGAAAAAATCCTACAACTTTTGGAAACTCGATACGAAAAAAAAGCAAAGTAACTTGGTTCTACTTGATACCTATGAAGGGTAGGTAGTCGTTATTGAACTAAAAAAAGACCAATCATTCGCAGTAGTTCAATTGAGTATAGTTTCATGGAACTACTGCGAAGTTTTTTCGCACTAGTTCCATTGGGCCGGGTCAGACAATGGAACTATCGCAAATCTTAGTTTACGATCATTCGCAGTAGTTCCGTTGAGTAGTTGTCAGTGATCCACCTTCTCACGAAATAGTGTACCTATGCTAGACTATCAGATTGTTTGAGAAAATGGTAGGTCCTAAAGTGATCTTTCAGATGACAGCTGTCGAAAATAAGATCCGTTTATCTCGGAAACCATATATCTTAGACTATCAATTTCTTTAAGGAAATGGTAAGCCTTGACGAGTTTTATCAAACGACAGCTGTCAAACTAAAATCACATTTATCTCGGCAATCATTCATGCCAGTCTATCAGTTCGTTTGGGAAAGTTGTAGGCCTTGAAGAGACCTTTATTTTATGTGATAGCTGTCAACCTAAAAACTAGTTTATCTCAGCAATCGTTCATGCTAGACTATTAGTTTGTTTGGGAAAGTTGTAGGCCTTGAAGAGACCTTTACTTTATGTGACAGCTGTCAAACTTAAAACTCGTTTATCTTGTCAATCGTTCATGCTAGACTATCAGTTTGTTTGGGAAAGTCGTTGGTTTTCATGAGACCTTTATTTTTAGTGACAGCTGTCAAACTTCAAACTCGTTTATCTCGTTAACTATGCATGCTACACTACTAGTTTCTTCAGAAAAGTTGTAGGTCTGGACGAGATCTACATTTTAAGTGACAGCTATCAAACTTCAAACCCGTTTATCTCGTTAACTGTGCATGCTACACTACTAGTTTCTTTGGAAAAGTTGTAGGTCTTGCCAATATCTACATTTTATGTGACAGCTGTCAAACTTCAAACTCGTTTATCTCGTTAACTGTGCATGCTACACTACTAGTTTCTTCAGAACAGTTGTAGGTCCGGACGAGATCTACATTTTAAGTGACAGCTGTCAAACTTCAAACTCGTTTATCTCGTTAACTGTGCATGCTACACTACTAGTTTCTTTAGAAAAGTTGTAGGTCTGATCGAGATCTACATTTTAAGTGACAGCTGTCAAACTTCTTACTCGTTTATCTCGTTAACTGTGCATGCTACACTAATAGTTTCTTTAGAAAAGTTGTAGGTCTTGCCAATATCTACATTTTATGTGACAGCTGTCAAACTTCAAACAAACAAACAAAACTTTGGGGGTGGGTGGGGTCTACCTCCTAGCGGTCCACCCCGGGCAACGTCCTCACAATACGTGTTGGCGGCTGAAGATCCCAAAAGCGGTGGTAGGCCATGAAAGGGGCCGCCTGGCTCGCGACCACCATCCCGCCGGAGTCCGGCGCCAAACAGCCTTGCTGTGTTCCGTCGGTGTGCGGGACTGCCAGTGCCATTGGGGGGTAGCAATGTAGTCAGTTGCGCTGCCGGAACCGGTCTTTGTCTTTAGGTGATGCTGTATCCGGTAACTCGTTTTGGAGGGTAGCGGGATCCGAGGCACGGTCTTAGCCGTTGGCCGACCGCAGTCAGTAGGGGGCCCGACTTGCGCGCTAGCCACGCGCAAAGGCTGCCCCGCCAACTGTGAAAAATCCCGGTATACTCCACCGTGCCAGTTGGCGGCTGGATGGGAGGACCCGGTGGAGTGTTATCGGGGGCTCAGGCGTCCCCGCAGTCTCCAAGCGAGTTCCTCTCTGATCAGTTGAACCGAAAGGTACGAGTAGGGTTTCTAAGCAGCGCCTCGACTATCATTTCTTTCCCCACAAAAACTCTTTTAAAAACATGAAAAAGCTAAAAAGAAGAAAAGTTTGACCAACGGCAACACTTCCTCCCACTCAAAGTGCACCTCACGAACATCCGAGGTCTACACACAAACCTAGACCCGGTCCATCACCACCTGGAGACCGAGAAGCCGCACTTATTCTTCTTAACGGAGACGCAGATAGCAACACCGTTGGACGTGGCATACCTCAACTACCCTGGTTACACTCTTGAGCACAAGTTTAAGAAGCGTGCAGGGGTCTGTGTGTATGTTCGCGATGACGTTTGCTGTAAGCGTCTCCGTGGCTTTGAGAATTCAGGGTTTCCCGTGCTGTGGCTTTTGGTTGACACTGGAGTAGAAAACTCTCTACGCCAGTGTTTATCGTTCGCACAGCGGAGATCAGGAGACGACTAGACTCATGGAGTACCTCTCTGAGACGGCAGATACAGCAATTCAGCGATATCCAACAGCAGAGCTTGTTTTCTGGGGACTTCAATGCTCACCATAAAGAGTGGCTGTTCCCATACCAGAAAACTGACCATGCTGGGCGAGGCGCGTAAACTAGCATTGGCGCTAGATCTCACCCAGCTGGTGGAACAAGCGACGCGAATACCAGATATCACAGACCACACACCCAATTGCCTGGACCTTCTGCTGACAACTGATCCGCACAGACATTCGGTTTCGGTCTCGGCTCCGCTGGGATCATCCGACCACTGTGTGGTGAAATCCGTGTCCATCTGCTCTCCTCCGGATTACACCCTAGGGGCACGAGGAGAGTATGGCGATACGAGTCAGCAGACTGGGACGAGATGCGTGCTTTCTTTGCTTCATACCCGTGGCGGCAAATGTGTTTTCTTCGGAAGACCCTCATACGTCGCTGATGCGATCACAGCTGTAATCCGGCAGGGAATGGAATATTTCATTCCTTTCTCCGATATCCCGCTCGGTTATAAAGCCCAACCTTGGTTCAATGCGGACTGTGCTCGAGCTGAGGCTCGTAAACAGTCCGCTTAGCTGGGTAAAAGCTCGTGATCGAAAAGTGCGAGCGAGAAGAGTGCGAGCAAAGAAGAGAGCATATAATGCCGCCGCCAGGTATTGCAAACGGGTGCTACGAAAAGCTAGGTTCGACCATATTAGCCGTATTGGGGCAAAGCTTGCATCACACCCACCGGGTAGTAAGCAGTTCTGGTCCCTTTCGAAATCAGTCGAATCCAACTTCTGCCGTCCCTCACTACCTCCAATGCAGAAACCTGATGGGTCGCTTGCCCACACCGCGGCAGAGAAAGCAAATTTATTTGCCGATCTGTTTGCGAGCAACTCTCGTATAGACGCTGGCTCGAAATATCCACCCACCTTACCTCACTGTGATTCTTTGATGTCTGAGATCACAGTGCACAATAAAGAGGTCCGTAGAGCCCTTCGCAGTCTGGACGTGAACAAGGCCAGTGGTCCTGATGGCATACCAGCAAGATTGTTGAGGTATTGTGCGCCTGAGTTGTCTCCTGTACTGACACGCTTGTACCGCCTCTCTCTCGTGTCAAAAATTGTACCAAAATCTTGGAAGCTTGCCAATGTGCAACCTGTGCCCAAGAAGGGTAGCCGTGCCGACCCTAGCAACTATCGACCGATCGCCATCACTTCCGTACTCTGTAAGGTTATGGAAAGAGTTCTGAACTGCAAACTGCTTTCGTACCTCGAAGACAATGATCTTCTCAGTGATTGTCAATATGGCTTCCGCCGAGGGCGTTCCACGGGAGATCTTCTAGTGTACGTAACGCATTGCTGGGGCGAGGCCATTGAAAACCACGGCGAAGCAATAGCAGTGTCGCTGGACATTTCAAAGGCCTTCGATAGGGTGTGGCATGCGAGTCTGTTGAGCAAGCTTCCAGCGTACGGCATACCCACTGGCTTCTGTAGCTGGGTGGCTGACTTCCTGAGTGAACGGTCGATCCGAGTGGTCATAGACGGCTGCTCCTCTGACCTCAAGGCTATTGACGCCGGAGTTCCTCAGGGTCTGTACTCTCCGCGACGCTTTTCCTGCTGCACATCAATGACCTTCTATCTTCAGGAATTGTTGGGTACGCAGATGACAGTACTGTCACCGAGAAATATCTGTCCGGCGCAGGAGCCAGTGGTGATGAAATCCAAAGATTGAGAAAGGCTATGATTGAGCGTACGAGCCTGACGTTAAGTAACGTCTCCCAGTGGGGCGAAGACAATCTCGTCAGCTTCAATGCTTCAAAAACGCAGGCGTGTCTTTTCTCCGCAAAAGGAGTCCTTTCACCTTTTCTCCTACTTTTCGGGGTACATCTGTTCCAGTGACCAACACTCTTCAACTCCTTGGCATGGAGTTGTCCTCTGACCTCAACTTCGGCACCACCATCGAGTCCAAGGCTCAAATTGCAGCTAGAAAGTTGGGCGTCCTGAATAAAGTCAAGCGGTACTTCACGCCTGAACAGCTTCTAACTCTTTATAAAGCTCAAGTCCGATCTTGCATGGAGTACTGCTGTCACCTTTGGGATGGCTCGGCTAAATACCAACTTGCTGCTCTGGATTCGGTGGAACGCAGAGCCAAGAGATTAATAGGCGATAAAAAACTGGTGGCGACCAAGCTGCACAGCCTGGCTCACCGCCGCAAGGTTGCTTGCCTATCGGTCTTCTACAGATTGTACTTCGGAGAGTGTGCGCGTGAGCTGCATGAGCTCATACCACCGTCTCCTTTCTTCTATCGGACATCCAGACGCACGGCCGGCTACCATCCGTTCCTTGTTGATATACCCACATTACGCACTAAGCGCTTCAAATCATCTTTCATTATGCGCACGGCTAAGGAATGGAATTCCCTGCCTGCGTCTGTATTTCCGAGTGCATATAACCTGAATCTCTTTAAGTCTAGAGTGAATAGGCATCTTCTGGGCAAGCTCGCTCCACCGTAGATCTCATCTCTGCTCTAGGGTAAGATTGGGGTCAAGAGTAAGCCCATCATAAATAAAAAAAAAAAAAAAAAAAAAAAACTCGTTTATCTCGTTAACTGTGTATGCTACACTACTAGTTTCTTCAGAAAAGTTGTAGGTCTGGACGAGATCTACATCTTAAGTGACAACTGTCAAACTTAAAACTCATTTAACTTTTTTCTGAAGAAACTAGTAGTGTAGCATGTAAAATGTAGATATTGGCAAGACCTTCAACTTTTCCAAAGAAACTAGTAGTGTAGCATGCACAGTTAACGAGATAAACGAGTTTGAATTTTGACAGCTGTCACTTTAAATGTAGATCTCGTCCAGACCTACAACTTTTCTGAAGAAACTAGTAGTGTAGCATACACAGTTAACGAGATAAACGAGTTTGAAGTTTGACAGCTGTCACTAAAAATAAAGGTCTCATGAAAGCCAAATACTTTCCCAAACAAACTGATAGTCTAGCATGAACGATTGACAAGATAAACGAGTTTGAGGTTTGACAGCTGTCACATAAAATAAAGGTCTTTTCAAGGCCTATAACTTTCCCAAACAAACTGATAGTCTAGCATGAACGATTGCTGAGATAAACTTGTTTTTAAGTTGACAGCTGTAACATAAAATAAAGGTTTCTTCAAGGCCTACAACTTTCCCAAACGAACTGATCCCGCAGGACCAGTTGTACCATTGGACAGTACCATTGATGGTACAACTGGGACAAAATTATCCCACCTGTACCATGAAAAATTTTACAACGAATCACACCCGTCTTTACTCGCTTTTCGGAATTTCGGTTATTTTTTTAAATAGGTCTTAACGAGAAATTAATTTCAAATGACAGGTTCCAATTTGAAAACTCAATCATCTTCGAAACTTTGCATAGTTTCTTATAGCAAGTTGTCGGTTTTGACGAGACCTATATTTTTGATGACAGCTGTCAAACTAAAAACTCGTTTATATCAGCAATTATGCACTGTAGACTATCAGTTTGTTTGGGAATGTTGTAGGCCTTGATGAAACTTACATTTTAGGTGACAGCTGTCAAATTTAAAACTTGTTTTTCTCGGCAATTATGCACTGCAGACTATCAGTTTGTTTGGAAATGTTGTAGGCCTTGATGAGACCTACATTTAAGCTGACAGCTGTCAAATTAAAAACTTATTTTACTCGGTAATTATGCATGTTAGACTATTAGTTTGTTTGGGAAAGTTGTAGGCCTTGATGAGACCTACATTTAAAGTGACAGCTGACAGACTAAAAACTTGTTTTTCTCGGCAATTATGCATGCTAGACTTTCAGGTTATTTGGGAAAGTCTTAGGGCTTAATGAGACCTACATACGAGGTGACAACTGTCAAACTAAAAACTTGTTTTTCTCGGCAATTATGCATGCTAGATTATCAATTTATTTGAAAAAAGATGACAGCTGTCAAACTAAAAAATTATAGGTCTTGAAGTAATCTTTGACATGACAGCTGTCAAATAAAATTAGTCTATCTCGGAAACTACAAACTAATTCTATATTTTCACGGCATCCTTTAACGATGCTTAACATACTCCGAAGCTATGGCACGCAATTAAAATAACACCTTGTATGGTTGTTGGTCTAATGGTACAATTGGGACAAAATTTGGCTCAGTTGTACCATTGAGTGTACAAGTGGGATTATTTTGTCCCAGTTGTACCATCAATGGTACTGTCCAATGGTACAACTGGTCCTGCGGGGAACTGATAGACTGGCATGAATGATTGCCGAGATAAATGTGATTTTAGTTTGACAGCTGTCGTTTGATGAAACTCGTCAAGGCTTACCATTTTTTTAAAGAAATTGATAGTCTAAAATTTATGGTTTCCGAGATAAACGGATCTTATTTTCGACAGCTGTCATCTGAAAGATCACTTCAAGACCTACTATTTTCTCAAACAATCTGATAGTCTAGCATACACTATTTCCGAGAAAACTAGTCTTAAGATTGACAGCTTTCACCTGTAAGGTCAAAATAAAGACCGAGCGTTGCGACCGCGTAGTGCGCCGTCAACGTGACAGCGTCGTTCATAGTATTAAGGGCGCGACGCGGCGTGCCACCCTTTTTTCTGGCATCCCCATACAAACCAGTCATACTATGAACGACGCTGTCGCGTTGACGGCGCACTATGAGCCGCCGCGCTTGGTCTTTATTTTGACCTGACATGTAGATTTTAACCAAAATAAACCAAAAAAAAATACTATATAGAAAGGAAAGACCAGAGGATTTTACACACAATTCTGTAATAATTAGCTAAAACGGCAACACTCTACTTTGCAATTTACCAAGACTGAAAGCTGCTTCGCGCGGCGTTGCGCGGCGTCGCGCTACAACAAGCTGCAAAGAGCGACGTAGAGCGGCCTTGTGCTCGGCAATTGAGCAAAAATGCCGCGTCGCGTCGCTCGATGTAGCGCGGCGTAGCGCTACGCCGCGCGCTGCATCTTGTTGTAGCGCGACGTCGCGAGGCGTCAAGCGGCATCGGGATGCATTGGGATACAACGAGCTGCAATGTCAAGAGGCCGCATGATGATGACTGACATTGTCCATCAAATACCTGTCACTTTATGGTCTACGAGCCTGAAGTTGGGAAAGTCTTGAAACATTATAGCATATTATGGTGGCCCCGTAGCCCCATACAATAAATCTACATTTATATCTACGCTTCAACACTATCTACATCTACACTTATATTATTATCTAGACTTCTACATTATCTACACTAATATAATAAAGAGGAAAGATTTGTTTATTTGTATGTATGTCTAGGTACACTATCTACACTAATACCGGGAGTAACGGAAAGGGTATGACAAGCCGAAAGGAGGTCAAGGTACTCATGAAACTGAACAACTTTCTCCATGGAACATGGGTCGAAATATGAAAAAAAAAAATTGGATCTCCCATAGTAAATCAACAAGCTGATCGGCGATTTTGTATGGGAGGTCCAAATTTTTTTTTCATATTTCAGCCCATGTTCCATGGGGAAAGTTATTCAGTTTCATGAGTACCTTAACCTCCTTTCGGCTTGTCATACCCTTTCCGTTACTCCCGGTATTAGTGTAGATAGTGTACCTAGACATACATACAAATAAACAAATCTTTCCTCTTTATTATATTAGTGTAGATAATGTAGAAGTCTAGATAATAATATAAGTGTAGATGTGTAGAGGCTTGTTATACCCTTTCCGTTACTCCCGGTATAATAAAGAGGAAACCTTTGTTTGGTTTTTTGTTTGTTTCTTTGTTTGTTTGTATGTAATCGATAAACTCCGAAACTACTGGGCCGATTTCCAAAATTCTTTCACCGTTAGAAAGCTACACCATTCATGAGTAACATAGGCTACTTTTTATCACGGGAAAACGGTTAACAGCAAAAAAAACGGGAAACAAAGCGGACATTACCCAAATTAGCCAAACCGCTTTACTGATCTTCGCGAATTTTGGCACTGATATTACTAGCATATTAAAAACGGACATGGACCACTTTTTGTCAGCCCTCGAGGATCTGGAGTACCTGATGAAGACCACCAGCACCCCATCAAAACTATAAGAGATACGGTCATGTCTTTATAAAAAAGTTGTTCACCATGACGGGCCGCATCTACTGGCATATGGTCATTGAGGATCTGAGGTACCTGATGTAGACCACCAGCATCCCATCTAAACTATACGAGATACGGCAATAGCTTCAAAGTAGAAGTTACTCAGCATGGTGGGCCGCTTCTGCTGGCACATTGTCATCCAGGATCTGGAGTACCTGATGTAGACCACCAGCACCCCGTATAAACTGTCAGAGATACGGTAATACCTTCAAAGTAAAAGTTATTCGGCATGACGGGCCGCTTCTGTTGGCACATGGTCATGATGATCACTTCTGCTGGAACCTACGGGAAAAGATCCAATTTCTACGGGAAAACAGGAAAGTAGCAGCGGGTGAAACCGCTGGGCGGGCCGCTAGTAATCGATAAACTCTGAAACTGCTGAACCGATTTCAAAAATCTATCACTATTGAATAGTGAATAGGTACAACATTTCTCAGTAACATAAGCTGCTTTTTATCACGAGAAGATATCAGTTTCTTATATGAAAACAGTTACCAGTGGTAAAACCGGAAAATTAAGCAGATATTACCCAAACCGCTTAACCGATCTTCACGAGATTTAACACTGATATTGCTAGCATATCGAAGACGGACATGTACTACTTTTTGTCAGCCCTTGAGGATCTGGAGTACCTAATGGAGGGCACCAGGAGCACTGCTAAACTATATGAGATACGAAAAAGGCTTCTATCAAAATTTGCTTAGCATAACGGGCCGCTTCTGCTAGCACATGGTCATCCATCGAGGATCTGGAGTACCTGATGTAGATGACCAGCATCCCATTCAAAGTATAGATAAAAGATATTTGATGGCTTCATTGTAAAAATTGTTCAGCATTACGGACCGCTTCTGCTGGCACATAGTCATCGAGGGTCTAAAGTACCTAATGTAGACCACCAGTATCTTATCCAAACTATAAGAGATACGAAGATGGCTTCATTGTAAAAACTGTTCATCATTACGGGCCGCTTTTGCTAGCACATGGTCATTGAGGGTCTAGAGTACCCGATGAAAATCACCAGCATCCCACCTAAATTATTAGAGGTAAGGTATTAACTTCAAAGTTGAAGTTGATCAGCATGGTGAGGCCATTCAACTGGCAGTTAGATATCCAGGATGTGACATACCTAGAATGGAACACCAGAAACCTAGTTTAACCAAAAGAGACGGGCCGCAAATTATTCATAATACTTATATTTTAAGTATTTTTGGTACCTTTTTCGGATAAATCGATGATAACCTATTAAATTGGTCATGACATGACAGATTCGCAGATTTTGTATTTTCATAGAAAAATTAATACTTACTTACCTTTAATTTAAAACCCGGCGTGAACAAAAAATGCAGATTAACCCCTTTTTCCCGATTTTTATATGAAACCTAATTGTTTGATTCCGAAGCTGATCTTAGCGCAGTGGAAGCAAATTAAAGTTATCTTAAAATCTAAAACTAAATGGTCGATCAGCCTCGGAACAACATTTGACTACGATTCGTAGTGCTCTTTACTATAGCTAAATAAAATAAATTTAATGAGAGAATTCTGCTCCGGAAAGTTTCCGGCCGAGAAATTCTTGTTTCCAAAATCTACTTAAACAGGGCCCAGCAACGAATTGCTTACCGAGCGAACGATGACGCCGTCGTTTCCTTGTAAGTCTAGTTTTTGACAGGAAAAATAGGTATCAGGTTTGAGGAAGACTTTTGGATTGGGACTTAGGTACTAGACTTACTGCACCCGGGCACCAGCTCGTGTGGCACTCCGTCCCTCCGACAGTTTTGGCTTCACCTCAGTTCATCACTCCACCATTCACCAGTTCACAGTTCGACATCAACAATGTTTTCAACACAAAAACAACTAAAGATTCCTCTCCGAATGAGGAATCGGCCCCGTTGGCCCCAATCAAGAAAACACTCAATAAATATATGGCTATCGGCAGCCGCGACGCGAGCGACGACTCAAAGTGAGGTTATGTTACCGGCGACCACGTTGGCCTCAATCCAAAAGCCGGAACCAAAAATCACTTGGTTCACTTCCCCACCGAACAGGGAAAACCACACGAGAAAACCGAAAGCACACTAAATTACTTATTTATAATTAAACTTCGCATCCACGATGCGGGCGACGGCAGAGGACGTGACAAGATGACAGAGCAGTGTTGCCAGCACCGCGCGCCCATTTTATACGAAAACTAAACATTCACCCGCCCCGGACCGACCCATCGGTCCGCTCTATGCATGGCAGGCGTGATAATGTAGCTACTGCTCGCTTAAGGACTGAATCCCCCACCTGAACTTCTGCAACTCGAGGAGTGCCATCACTACCCGGAAACAGGTTGAGAATGCGCCCCGGCGCCAACGCAGTGGCGGTAGGTTGGCATCCTTAACCAGAACGAGATCCCCAATGCAGGGGTTCAGTCCTGTCCGTCCACTTAAGGCGTTGCTGCAGAATGTGCAAGTACTCAAGCGACCAACGCTTCCAAAAGTTTTGAGTCATTTGCTGCAACAACTGATAACGCGACAAACGATTGCTATTCACCTCCGTATAGGGATATTCCGGCAAGGCGTTAAGTGGGCGGCCAATTAAGAAATGCCCTGGCGTCAGGGCCTCTAAATCATTTGGGTCTGAGCTGAGCGGACACAAAGGACGCGAATTGAGTACAGCCTCAATTTTACAAAACACGGTCGCCAGCTCCTCGAAAGTCAAAATTGTTAACCCTACAACGCGCAACAAATGCGTCTTAGCGGACTTTACAACCGCTTCAAAAATACCACCCCAGTGAGGGCACGCTGGTGGATCGAACACCCAGGCAATGCCCTGACGGGAGAGGCCCGTGCTGATGGCTTCTTCGTTCTCCCGTAAGAACGTTACAATTTCTTTCATACACCGATCAGCACCCTTAAAGTTGGTACCACAATCCGACCTGATCAGCGCTGGTCGCCCTCGTCGCGACGTAAATCTCTCCAGCGCTGCCAAAAAGGCCTCCGTAGATAGGTCGGCCACGAGCTCCAAGTGGACGGCCTTGGTGGCTAGACACACGAACACGCACAAGTACGCCTTGATAGACTTTGCGTTCCGTAGGCGTGATGCCTTTACCATGAAAGGGCCTGCAAAATCCGTTCCCACACCTGCAAACGTCCAGGCCTCCGTCACCCGGTCCGGTGGAGATCTCCCATCTGTGGCTGCATTGTGGCTGCCTTCAAGCGGTAACAAGGCAAGCACCTAAACACAACGCTACGTACCGTTCGTCGTCCCGATAAGATCCAGAACTCGCGCTGTAGGATGGCCAATAGCGCATTACAGCCCGCGTGCGAGTTTTTCTCATGACGATCCCTGACTAAGAGCTCAACTAAGGGTCCCCTTTTGGAAGTAACAGTGGATGCCGAGCCGAAAGGGCAGGCTAGCGTTCGAAGTCTGCCTCCAACCCTGAGCATACCTTGCTCATCCAGGAATGGGTTGAGGCGCACAATTCCTCCCTTCAGCTTTCCACGTCCATCCCTGAGCAGCCTGACCTCTTCTTCAAAATGTTCCGCCTGGACGACTCTAACTAATGAGCGTAGAGCCGCATTCCGTTCCGCAGGCGAGAGGACAGGTGTAAAGTTCCGTTCTGCTTGAGGCTTCCTGCAGTTGTTCACGAACCGTTTGATCCAACCTGTCACCCCAAGAAGTTTGTCGAGGGAGCTATACCGTTCCAGCAAGAAAGCTGGGTTAGGCTTCGGTACGAGTTGCCCCACGTTCACTCGCAAACCTCGATCAGGTGGCCCAAGCGGCGCCCTGCACTCGTTGAATGGCCATTCCTGCGGCGACTCAGTTAGCCATTGAGGTCCCCACCACAGTGGGTGACTCACCAAATCAGGTGCCCTGCACCCGCGCGAAGCGCAGTCCGCTGGGTTCCATTCTCCCGGTACGTGCCTCCACACTAACGGAGTTTCCGACCCCGTAATCTGTGACACCCGATTTGCCACGAAAACCTCAAGTGTATGTACCGACGTCTGCAACCAGCACAGAACTATCCGACTGTCAGTCCACGCGTACACCGTTTCATCCAAGTTGATGGTACCACGCAGATTGCAGGTTACATGATTTAGCAAGCGCGCTAGAAGAGCTGCCCCTGCCAATTCCAATTTGGGGATGGTCCATCTAGTTCTGACTGGTGCCACCTTACTTTTGGCCATAACCAGACGCACGTGCACAGTTCCCGTTGAACTTGCTGTCCGAAGGTATACAGCTGCCGCGTACCCTCGCTCCGAGGCGTCACAAAACCCATGTAGGGTAGCCTTACATCCCACCGATGGGACTAACTTGCGGGGTATCGCGATGTGCACAATCCCTGGTAAGGTGGTCACAAACTTGAGCCAATCCTTCAACAACTCTCCGGAGAGTTGGTCGTCCCATCCTAAGTTGGCTAGCCACAACCTTTGTAAAAGCACTTCGCCATGAACGTAACCGGGGCGATCCATCCGCTAGGATCGAACGTTCTAGCGATTGTCGACAGTACCGACCGCTTAGTCCAAGTTTTCTCCAAAAGGTCGGGCTCGATCTTGTACGTGAATACGTCATGCGTTGGCCTATATTGCACCCCGAGGATGCCCAACGTGTTTGGATTGTCCGGGTTCTCAAAAAGGTGCGGGTCCTGATGGAACTCGCCTGGCAAACCGGCCAGGAGCTCTGGGCAACTGGACAACCATTTCCGCAACTCGTAACCTCCTGAACCCATGATCGCGATCAGCTCGTCTCGTAGAATTAGCGCCTGCTCCACGCTATCAGCACCCGTGCAGATATCGTCCACGTAGACGTCGCGATCCAGTACTGCTGCGGCTCGAGGATATCTTACCCTTTCCTGTGCGGCCAACTCTCGCAGCGTACGTACTGCCAAATACGGACTTGGCTTAAGTCCATACGTTTATTACGTTTGGCGAAACATCATTTTGACGTCTGCGACGAACGCTACCTGGTGTAACCGAAAGTCTGTGAGAATGTCCACAATGTCCCGGTTCAATTTAGGACCCGCGTGCAAACATTGGTTCACAGACACACCATTCGAGGTAGGAGCAGAACCGTCAAACACCACCCGTATTTTCGCCTCAGGTGACTTCAAGACAGCCAGGTGTGGAATGTAATAATGCTCGACACACCTCCAATCCAGGCTGGACACCGACATGTGGCCCAATTGAATATATTCCCGCATGAATTCTAAATACTTCTGCCGAAGTGCTGGGTCTCGCCTCATCTTCCGCTCCATTCCGAGTAGTCTCCGTTCCGCGAGCTGTCGCGAACTACCTAAAGCGGGGCGGTTTGGGAGAAAAGGTAGCCTGGTCACGAATCTGCCTGACGGGCATCTCGCAGTGTTGTATTGATAGAACAACTCGCACTCGTCATCCTCTGGCTTCCGTCTGTCCGCCGTGGGCGGCTCTTCAGACTCCCAAAACCTCTGCAGCACCTCTGACAGCACACTACCATAGAGGACCGGATCCCTTCTGGTAGGTCCTGAGGTCTCCAAACTGGGCCGAAAACAACATACCCCTGTGGTATCTACGGCCACCAAACCAGTTTCCTGGAGTACCTTCTTCCTACCGCACCATAATCTCCGAGGACGTCTGACCCGAGAAGTACGTCCACCGTACCAGGAGTATCAAAATCAGGATCAGCTAACTCCAACCCTGTGGTTAACCCTCGTACCGTTGGTGGTAACCTAACCTGAGGAGTTTCCCAACCACTTCATCCAGCACCACGGCTGAGACTTGATAGCTGACCCTGTACATGTGCTACCTAATGCGAACTCAAAGTTCGTCTGACCCCGAATGTCAGGCACATTTAGGCCCCGATGCCTACAGCTTCATCCTCACTTGGCCGTACATTTAGGCCTAGCCTACTCACCAGCTTACTCGATACAATACATCCCTGAGCCCCTGTATCCAGTAGGGCTCTTACTTGAATGGTCCGGCCACCGTATCCCCATACCCAAATCTTAGCCGTTGGCAAAAGTACCGTGATTGGACGGGGCCGAAGCTGATGAGTAGGCGGCGATTACCTAGCGGGAATCTAAACGCGGTGAGGCCGCGTCCCGCGGGGTATCCCCTCGCTACCCAAACCTGTGTATGGGTCCCACTCCTGCTGGTAGGAGGTCTGCCCATAAAGGCCATGGCTGGAGCTCTATAGCACCCCAACGGCAAACGTCCGTACCGAGGTTGCGCCTGTAGCCGCGGGTACTCAGGCATAGGCGGAGGCATGCGTGGGTCTTGAGACCCAACCAGGTGGCTCAAGCCCGCAGAATACTGCATGTACCCTGGTGGCTGCCTAGTGCTCCCCTGACACCCGCCCGTTGAATCCCGTACCTGGGATGGGTGTCCTTGGCCACGTTCCTGTGCCGCTCTTCCCCAATCCGGCACCTGCTGCCGTGGTGGAGATCGTCCCCACGTCCTTGGGTAAGTGGGCTCCGTCTGTTGACGTTCCCCTGCCTGTCCCTGTGACCGATGCGGAGGTGGGCTCCTCCTTGGAGGGGGTGGGGAGCGTTGCTCCCTCCCTTGGTGGGCAAACTCCTTTCGCTGATCCGATCCAGCGCTGCCCCCGGCGCCTCCGGAGCGATTCATGCAGAGCAGCGGATGGTGTGCACCCTGGCAGTACCTACAGTTGGTGCTTGAAGGGCACTCTCGCACCTGATGCGGCCCCAGGCACCGAAAACACCAACGTCTCTGCTGTGCCACACCCCGTCTCCTCTGAATCCGCTGCGCAGCAAACTCCTGACACGCCGTTACCCTGTGGCCTGTCTCCCTGCAGTAGGCACACCCTGATTCCAATGCGATATTGTACCGCTTGGGTTGCCTACTGTTGCCTCCTCGCGCCGGTGCACCCGGCCGTTCCGGGTGGCGAGGGCAGAGGTCTCCTTGCGAGGGCTTCACCAGCCTGGACGTCCACTCGCCTGCTTTCGGCCTCGAGGAACGACTTCAGATCCTCGTAGGTCGGGAGGTGGTCCGAGGACTTGCCCCCATGTAGCTGCTCGAATCGAGCGACCATTTCGCTCGGCAGGCGGCGAAGCACTGTGTGGACCAAGATATAACCGTAGCCCGCCACTGGCAAACCCTGTCGCTCCAGTGCGCTGACCGCGACGCTGACTGGGTGGAAGATTTTCTCGCGGAGGTCCGTACCTCGCGTTATGGTTGGTATTGACAGCCACTGGTCTAACAGCCTGTCTACAATCAGGCGCTTGTTTCGATACCGGTCGGTAAGGATCTTCCACGCCACCTCATAATTGCTATCCGAGACAGCCAAATGCGTCAGCAATTCATGAGGCTCTCCATGTAGCCTGGACATCAGCTGAGCCATCTTGTACGCCGGCGTTATGTCCGTCCGTGTGTGGACCACACTGCTATACAGGTCCTCAAACGCCGGCCAGTCGGCGTAATCGCCTGCAAAGACTGGAACCGTAACAGGCGGAAGAGGCACCTGTAATCCTTGTCCCACTTTACCACGGAATGGCTTTTCCTTTCCGTCACGTCGCCCAGATATGTCCGCAGCTGCCTGCGCAATGTCCTGTGCCAGCTCAAGCACTGGCTTACATCGCCCTCAACCAGCTCCTTATCTTCAGGGTTAGGAGCTTCCTCAAGGAGCATGAGGCACTCTGTGAGGTGTTCCGACACAACCCGAACCCGTTCATCTGCCTGTAGTGCACTTTTCAAGAGCGCGTCCTCCCGGTCCTCGCGGCCGATCATTGCCGCTGTGGTAGTAAACCACCTTAATTCTGTCTTTATAGCAGCCTTATACCTGGCGATCGAGGGAGCCATGGTACCAACTTTTACACACTCGACTTAATAAAACGAAAACCAATAAACAAATACCACAAAATAAATGTTAGTTGACTGGCCTAGACCTTACCGATAAGGTACCGTTCACTAGGCAAACAATACAGTCACAAAAAACCGAAACAATATTTTCCAAAATTAATAAAATATGTGGGTAATATAAAAAACACGCTTAATACTAAATTACGGCTAACTATGTTGCAATAAAGCAACCACGCTCTGCTACCAAAAAATGTTTGATTCCGAAGCTGATCTTAGCGCAGTGGAAGCAAATTAAAGTTATCTTAAAATCTAAAACTAAATGGTCGATCAGCCTCGGAACAACATTTGACTACGATTCGTAGTGCTCTTTACTATAGCTAAATAAAATAAATTTAATGAGAGAATTCTGCTCCGGAAAGTTTCCGGCCGAGAAATTCTTGTTTCCAAAATCTACTTAAACAGGGCCCAGCAACGAATTGCTTACCGAGCGAACGATGACGCCGTCGTTTCCTTGTAAGTCTAGTTTTTGACAGGAAAAATAGGTATCAGGTTTGAGGAAGACTTTTGGATTGGGACTTAGGTACTAGACTTACTGCACCGGGCACCAGCTCGTGTGGCACTCCGTCCCTCCGACAGTTTTGGCTTCACCTCAGTTCATCACTCCACCATTCACCAGTTCACAGTTCGACATCAACAATGTTTTCAACACAAAAACAACTAAAGATTCCTCTCCGAATGAGGAATCGGCCCCGTTGGCCCCCAATCAAGAAAACAATCAAAAAATATATGGCTATCGGCAGCCGCGACGCGAGCGACGACTCAAAGTGAGGTTATGTTACCGGCGACCACGATGGCCTCAATCAAAAAGAGCAGTGTTGCCAGCACCGCGCGCCCATTTTATACGAAAACTAAACACTAATAGATATTAAACAAACTGCCTAAATCTATACAAAAATGTACCACTGTTGCTACATTTAAAACAAAATTGAAAGAGCACTTTTTATCTCAGTTATAACAATTTTATTTATGTACAAACTATTATTATTAAACGTTTATCGTATTAGTTTATTTTATTATTTATATGTGTATTCGAATTTATTTAGTAGGTATTAATATACTCTTAGGAATTTATATATTCTTGCAACATATTTCTGTTTTATTTATTTAACTTAATGTATTTTATTTCGTAATTGTTCATATTTTATTTTCTAATGCTCCCGTATACTCCTCGATTTTCATCCACGCTAGGTTGGCTGGAAGAAATCTCTTATAGAGATAAGCTCGCCTTTGTTTTTCAATTGTATGTATAACTGTGTATTTAATGGTGAACAATAAAGAATTTAATAATAATAATAATATTTTAAAAAAATCTCACAAGTACCTTAAGGTTTATTAATTACCACAATTTTTTCCCATTTTGTGTGGAAAGGAATTAAACTCCAACGAGCGTTCTTTTATCGAATGCTCTTTGTTAAATGCTGCTTTTCATTGTTTTATTAACAGTTAAATTTTTTAAGTAATTAAATAGCGTATTACAGCTGATCGGGAATTGTACGTAAGGACAAAATTCACATACACGAAAGGTTTTTCGGTTTTATTTTCTTATCATGCCAGCAAAGTTTTCGGTCACCACGTTGTGCGGCTATAGCCGTAGTATAAAAGTATACGGCGGTGCATTCAAGGAGTGCGACAGATGCGTTCGACTTTCATATGACTATAGCCACACCTGACGAACTTACACCTTTACACCCTGTCTGTAACCTACGCCTACCTTTCTCTACAAATGCTCCTCATCATCTTCCTGCCCTTATCCCAATCACTTGGGGTCGGCGCAACACGTTCTGTTTAACACAAAATCGTGTTGCAAAGGATTTGGCTTAATTTTACGACCGGCCGCCTACCAGACGTCAACCCTCCTTGGGAATGCCTGTGTGGTGGATTAATCGCCACCATACGGTTGGCCCTGGCTGTTTGGGTCGGGTTTATCCCTCGGTCGCCTCTTGCGACCCCCACGGGAAGAGAGGGGGTGGTGCTATTCTACTCTGCCGGCACCACACGGTCTCTACAAATGCTACTATCAACCATTTAAACTTAACTTATTTAGTCGTCAGGATCCCACTGCTAGGCAAAGCCTCCCTCCCCTTCATCACTGGTACCGGCACTGGGGCTCCATTCAGTGATGGTTTTAGCCCATAGTTTCGCTTGGCATGTGGCAGACATGACCAGCCCAATCCCATTCGAGCTTCGCGGCTGCACGTGCCACATCGGCAATTTGCGTTTTGGGACGCAGTATAGTATTTCTGACCTAATCTACGAGTTTCAGTTTCCGAGTCAGAGTTTTCTAGTATACTGCGCCCCATTGCTCGCTGAGATATTAAAGCTGGTCTTCTGAGCTTTTGTCAAAGGCCACGTCTGTGCCCCATAAGTGAGTATCGGGAGAATGCACATGATTTTGCGATTTCGCCTTTCATTTGTTGCCTCGCTCCTCCAGGCTTTTTCGGTGCATCTCGTAACTTGTTTGTCTTCTCGTGCCTGGAAGGAGACTATTTGGCTCAGATATATGTATTCATGGACATATGTCATTCTTCCGCCCGCCACGTACAAAGGCTCATATGTTATGAATTATATGATAATTGATAAATTAACAGGCGCTAATTCGTCGGTCCCGGTTGCTGTGTTACGTAGACGGCGCGGCGGTCGTTAACAAGGACGTATAAAAGTCCATGGCCGTTAACTCTGGCACCAGAGATCACCTAGTCGTTGGACGTCTCGGCGTCCTAGACGAAGAGAAAGATATAGATATACACTATCTATCTATCTGACAGCATTTTTACTTTAAATTTAGAAACTTAACAGCCACAACAGTACATTGTTTGGACATGAGCTATTTTCTGGCAAACAAGCATATTGGCGAGCGTAGTGCAAGGTGTTGTACACACAGAAAACTGTTGCTTATTCCCAGAAATTTAAAGAATACTTAATTTATTTGACTCACAAGCAAACCACAGGTCAAAAAACGACTAAACTACATATGTTGGCTTGTACTAAGTGGCTTTTAAAAGTAGTTATCTATAATATTTTGTATCGTAAATGTAACTGTTAACTTCAAAAATATACCTATTAAAATAAAATAAAAGAATTTTGGGCTCTAAGAGAAACACAGTCTTCCGTTCCGTTCCGATCGAAGCTTATACAAAGCTATCATATCATATAACCTGCACAAACATCAAGCTCTTGAACTACTAAAGTGAATTGACAAGCTGACAAGCAGCACCGAGCGGCCGGAAGCGACATGAAGATGCATCGAGCGGCGCCGCGCGTTGCATCTTGATGCCGCTTGAAAATGACATTGCATCGTCGCGTCGCGTCTCGTCTCGTCGCCTTCTGTGGGAACTGACCCTTAGCGCCTAACAATACGTTATATCAATAAAAACATGGTCAAGTAAAATACCAAGTCGACTAACGACCTCATCCAACAACGAACTTCGATGAATTTAAATAAACACGTGCAGAAAGAAATTAATATTGACGTAAGGAGCCCAACAAAAAAGAAGTCACTGACTTGGTAATACCTAGGTGTATTGTCCTTTTGGTCACGAAGTTCTCATACTTAAACACTATTAATACAAGCCCTTTCTTTAATAAAAACAATGATGGTGATTATTGATAATTAACAAATCCAGTTAAAAAGTGGTTTATAACGATGTACATTTACTTAAGAAATCCTATTAGTCTTACTGAGTTTCTATGCCTTAACTCAATAGAATGAGGTGCAAAGTCTAAATAACATAAAAACAATTCGTCTTCTTGACAGGTAGATTAGCGAACGCAATGCAAGATGTTACAACTACAGGGAACGCCGCTGCCCATTTCCTGGATGATTATCCCCTAGTCGCTTTTTACGACTGCTATTCTAAGCCGGTATCACATGGCAATTACTTAATTTTTCAAACATTTTTCTCCACAGGGCACTGACATCACAGAACAATTCGAAACACACCACCTCAACGGCATTGCTGAGACTCTACTACCGAAGTTTTACGTAAAAGAGGCCACGACACCAAGAAACTCACCGTTCACATTCAAAGAAGACGGGTTTTACAAGACATTGAAGCCTAAAATAGCGCAGAAAGTGAAAGAAATTCCAAAGGACGTGAGAAGGAGAAGCGATTTGGTGACAGATTGCATATTGGCTGGCTTGTTGGTGGTAAGTCTTCTAAATCAAAGAACTGAGTTCACCACATAGGTGCGACATACGGCACACATTTTGAAATTGGAAAATAACGCAGGAAAATACCTTATACCTACTGCTACATCAGTTGAATCCAACAACGCACAGTGCAAACCAAAAAACAGTAACACAGTAGGCCTGGTCTATTCGGTTTCAAACGATTGATAATAGCAACAAATGATGGATTTAACCAGGGCGATCCAATATTTAATCAGAGAAGAGGACTAAGTGCTTTGGGCTAGTTGACACCTATTTCAGAAAGTAAAATAATGGCATCTGCAATTCTGATTTCAGTTAAGTCCACTAAGCTGCTGGGCGTGGACGCAGAACCTGCTGGCTGGTGCAGCCCTGACCTTGCTCAATGGTTTGCTGCTGTCAGGGTTGGTGACATGCGCCCACAACTACTTCCACCGTGCAGACAGCTGGAGAATGTACCTGTTCAACTTCAGTGGGATGTCGTATGCGTATGTATTTGTCCTGGTTGGTGCAGCCCTGACCTTGCTCAATGGTCTGCTGCTGTCAGGGTTGACGATATTTGACAACTACTTCCATCTGTTCATCTTCAGTGGGATGTCGTATGGGTGATCTTTAGTATATTTTATTGTAATTTGAATACAATACTTATTGAACATCTGACAATAAGTAATCGATGCAAAATCGCCATTTGATTCACGGTCTACCAGTGAAGTGTAGTTTTTTTTTATCTTTTAAGCGCACAAACGTTTTGGCGAAAATGATTAGTGTAGTAATTTCCTTTCTAATCTTAGATGGGTATTGAAATAATTTGACCTAATCAAAGAATCAAAATGCCGAAAAAGTCCGGTCAACCACCTGTAAACAAATTAGCTTTTATGTCGGTACAAAATTAATTATCTAATTTATTGCCGCCAATTTTAAGAACAAAAACAATAAACATCAGAAACATACTAATTAGTGAAAGCCCCTGAAGTGTTTTTAAATAGGTTTCTGTCCGTCGGAAGTGGTTTTCCTTGTCCCGTGTTTTTCTTTTGTGTAATTAGGAGAGTCTTAGGTAAACCATCGTTGTTGACTGGGCAAGCATTGTGAACGAGATTTTCTTCATTACCATTGCTGATAATTAAGCCATTGAAACTACTGGGAATAGTGTCATTCTGGTTCATTGTTTTATTACTATGAAGTAGTTTTTTCGAGGTCTGTTTCTATGGGTAGATACCGTAGATACACACCGCGCTAAGCATTTACCGCCGTATGGCGCTCCCTTTCTCACTTCAGTTTACACAACCTAATGGGAAAGGGAGCGCCATACAACGTCATACGGCAGTGAATGCAGCGAGTGGCCGTCGGAACTATAATATGCAATGAAATTAAACAAACGGAACTATAAGGCATTATATAAATCGGATGATTTCACATTCTTCTTCATCTAGCCTATGAGTGACAATCAAATAAAATTAGGATAGCTTTAATAAAACTTAGGACAGAGACTTATAATACAATACAATATTCAAATATGAGTCTCATCTGTAAAAATAAGAATCCAAACCGCTGGCCTTTGTTTTACATCTAACAATAAAATAATGTAACTCGTCATAAAATAATATAATTGGATTGCAGCATATTGAAATTAATAAAACAAGCCTGATTAATAACAGGTATATAACAGACTAATTGCTATATTTCCTAGAATACAGTTCGTTAGTGCTCAATAGTGCCCTACTATTGAAGTTACTCATCAAAATGATACCATTCCCAGTATTGCAGTTTTGTCTATATTGTAACTAACAATTCTTTTGTGTTGTAAATTAAAGTTTAAATATATTTTGGTACTTCATTGAAAAGGTTCCAAAAAACACTTGCCGTGTGTGTGGAATTGTTTATTCAAAAAAATAATAATAATACAAATGTCTACTTAAAAACTAAACTTAAATCTCCTCTTACTCTCACTCTACGTGCTAGGTATAAAATTCTTAGAACCGCAGACAGGAATAGGACCGGCAATTACACTATTACCACAGAATAGGCAATAGTATGTAGTATAACATGGGTAATGACTGACGACGCCTGCGGTAGAAAATTCTGCAAATTTTCTAAAAATTCTTTTTCTGTATTTCAACAGGCTAAAGGCGTTGATACAATGACTGAAAACTTATTCCATTGATTTCCAGGGAATGGCGCATATCCCATGCGATGTCCCACCATCTTCACACCAACACTCTTCAGGACATCGAGCTGAGCATGTTGGAGCCGTTCCTCCAGTACACCCCCTTCAAGGAGAAGCCTATCTTCGCTCAGATGGGAGCCTTCTACTGGCCAATCATATTCCCGTTCGTCTGGCTAGGGAACTCCACTAAAGAGTAAGTTAAGCTTTTTCCCTTCCTGTAGGACAAATAAGCAACCAACGACCCGATGAACCACGGTGTCAGAGGTTTTTGAACTTCCTGCTACTCAAGGAAAAGGTGTACATCAGAGACAACTGGCGGTTACTTCACAGATAAGAGCTTGTTGAAAAATTGATTAGGGGGAAAAAATTTGGTTCAAGTCAGCATGATGGAAAGGAGGAATTCTCTCCTAGCAAGATTTTAGTTCGGGGCCGCGGCCCGACTGGTAAGTCGTGGATTTTCTATCAATGCTAAGTCTTCAAGAAATTTCGTAACCACGTTTTAGGCCTTGTCTTCTGATATTCTTCAATGACGAGTATGGAGTATCGGTCGTGTTTGCATCGTACAAGTCGAATGGATAAAATCCATGAATAATAATTTTAATATATTTTTATTATTTCAGCATAATCCTCGGCCTGATAGGCTTCGAGGGCCAGAAGCTGCACTGGTGGCACGTCATCCCCTTCACCTTACCAGCCTGGATGTGGTGGATCAGCGGTCTGTGGCTGCCCTGGACCCTGGTGGTCTGGTCCGCGACCATCCTGGTCGCCAGCTTCTTCTTCATGGTCTTCGGCTTGACGGCTGGTCACCATGGTCATAATAATTTCTTCGATGGAGATATACCTAGGTACGCTATTTTACTTGTGAGTTGTAAGTTTGAGGCTGTGCCGTGTGGTGCCGGCTTAGAATAGCATCATCCCGTGTCTTTCCCGTAGATGTCGTAAGTGACTAACTAAGGGATAAGACAGTTGATGTGTATTGCAATTTTTAGCGACAGGCTGGCAACCTCTCTCTATTGATGCACGGTTTTCTAAATTACTCTCAAACTCTTGTAAGAGGTGGTATTAATGGCTGTTTTCAACAGTCGTACACGCTCTGCCTATCACGCAAGGGATATAAGCGATATAGGTATGTAAGTATATAAATTTGAGGTTTCGAGGAGGTTTTCTCTCTTCAAAATCTTTTAACTATATTTCACAAAGTGATAAATTCTATCCATGAACATAGTTCTCCCGCGTGATAATGACCTTTGGACGAAATCCGGAGTACACCCATTATTCAGCATTTTTCTTGAAGCCATTGCTCAGTCTCACTAACAAAACATGTAATTGGGCAAAACTTTATAGAATCATTCAAACTTTAACGAATATATTTACTCTTTATTAAACTTGAATAGAATATCAACCTATAAGTAGGTACTGTCGCCAGCAAATCCACCTACACATATAGGGGACCTACTAATACTGGATTTTTTCGTACAAATACTATGAAAACCAGTATAAGTAGGTCCCTCAAATGCGTAGGTGGGTTTGCTGGCGATAGTACGTAATTTTCTACTCAAAACACTTCATCGTTGAGTAATTTTGACACCAGACTAGCTGGAGAGTATTTCACGGGTCGTGAATAATCCTCTACTACAGCTAAAACCACATCAAACACTATTTACAAAACCTTATTAATACGAATTAAGTACTCACTCGCGTCTAGCATTAATTAGAACTAAAACTTATGTGGAATAAAACGTAAGATTAAATGAAACTTGCATCAAAGATATGTGATCAAAAACTACTGTATCAATTTATTCTTAAATATGACATCAAAAAATGACTGAGCTATTTGGCATATCTAAAATTCCGCGTTTTGGTACGCATATAGGTACAGTATTTTATCGGTAAGCTGGCTTTTATTATTCAAAAATAGGTGAATCTACTAATCTACACAAACATCTTTTACTATGAGGCAATCTGTGAAATCACAGAAAAAACAGCTAAGTACCTTTTCCATAGGCCTAATACCTACCCAGACAAAACGTATGGAACAGCTGCTTTTTTTCGTGATTTTACTATAGTAAAAGATGTTCGTATAGATGCCTTGATTCACAAGTTTTAATAAATGCTCGCTTGCCTGTGACACACTGAATAATTTGAACCTAACCAGACTATATGATGTTGTATCACCATAATAATATCAATTTATGAGGTCTTTTAACGAGTAGTCAGGCAACTTATTAGCATTGTCATCGACCAAATCAGTCAGGTTCAGGCAGTGTACAGCTCAACCTAGGTCTCCCCTAGGATGCACCACAGACCGCGAACTCCCTCTTTAGATACTTGATAGTATATATGCTCTTATATCAGGTCTTTATTTTGCACAACCTGCTAATAGAGCAAGCTGATCGCCCTGTGACGTTTTAATCAACAGCGATATTGGCAAATGGCTGAGGTAGCTTAAACGCGAAAAAGTAAACGAAGAAAACCAGCTGTGATTATTGAAATTCGTTGGCAGGTATAGGTATCGCTCGTAGTTACGCTTAGAATAGAAATACCTCTACCTAGGAACCTAGGTTACAAATTAGGCATAAGACAGGCTTGACAATGATAAGGGTTGTGCCTGTCAGGATTTCCAAAAGGCTACAGTCAATTTGATTGAACCCTCGTAATTCTAGACTAGTACGTAACCAAATACGAAAACATAACATATCTTTAGATTTCACGATCAAGATAACAGTAGTTTTGCCGAGCAAGGACAAAGTTAGTTGGAAATTTTAGGAATTAACAAGCGAAATTAATTCCCTTAGTGTTTGCGTGAAAACACTGAGGGAATTCCAAAATAGTTCTAACCTTTTGCACCTAAATTATTCCCAAGACCTGAGCTTCTTGAACTTCTGCAGACTAATGAGTTTTCATCCTACACTTATGCACGTATAAAGCGACTCATTTGGGACATTTTGCACTTATACAGTATTAAGATTAGTTTACAACGTGAAAGAGTCTCGTTTACATTCGACAGGTTTGATTGACTATAAAATCAGTCAGCACCCAATATGCAACGTTCAACAAAAATTGACAGCAAATATGTTAAGGGGTGAACCAGCCATGAAACTGAACAACTTTCTCCAAGGAACATAGATCAGAATATGAAAAAGAAATTGGGCCTCCCATACAAAACGCAAATTGGCCGACCAACAAAATTTTTATGGGCGGACTAATTTTATGTTCCTTGTGAAAAGTTGCTCCCTAAGCAGCAAAAAGTTATTTCGAATGATTCAAGTTTAACTGTTATTGAAGTTAACTTTTTGAGTAACGACTAACGGATTAACTATTAACGAAGTTAGGACAACAGGTTAAAAGGGGAAACCTGTTATTAGCTCATGTTTTGTCAATGTGTACAGTTTAATTATTTTCCAAATAGCTGTTGGTTTTCTCAATAAATATAAAAAAAAAAAAAAAACAGATGAAGCTATAGTTAACCAGCATCATGTTTACGGTAAATTTCCTATCTTTTATTCAACAAAGAGCAACTTAGATACGATTCTATAGTATAAACGAATATAAACTTGTTCGCAGTTATTGCATTTTTCCAATCTGCTGTTCGCTGATATTCTTATTTTCGTTTTTATGCTGATCACTTTTAACTGGATTTGCTGAACAAACCCGTTGCAAAGAAAAAAGAGAGATAATAAGTTAATTGGATAGATACCATAGCAGAGGAAGTTCGAGCGTTTATTGCTGTTTTCGAAACTTAGCAGAATCAAGTTAAACAGTTTTGAAAACCGATTGATATCAGTACATAGTATAAAATTAAGTCGCTTTTTGCGTTTCTCTGTCTGTCTGTCATGGAATTCCCTAACTCATCCTAAACGACGCAACGGATTTTGATGCTGTTTTTGTAATAGATGGAGTGATATAACTTTTTAAGCACTCGTGATTACTTTTACACATAATAGGTGCTTTAACGGGTCTTATCGCGATAGTTTTTAGTTAAATCAGCGATTCACCAGGAAAACCGACGTTTTGACTGAGTTTCATCAGTCATGGTCATTGCTTATTTACTCAATTATAACCTGTCACTATGGTGACACACAGTCTTCTGAATGACTCTCAAATTTTTATCAGACGTGGTATAAATGGCCGTTTAAACCGTCTGCCTACCCCGCAGGGGATATAGACCTAATACATGTATTTTTATATCTACTCGGAATTCAAATAGTATCTACTCTGAAGTCTAAAGTCAGGTTACTCTCCCAAAATCAATGAACATTGTCGCCGACGAAAGTTAATAAATAAATAACATCGCAAAAAGGTTAAGAAACTCTGGTTTAACCTTTCTCTTTATTACTTGGAGTACCTAAGTGTTCGTCGGATGCTTAAAGTTACTTAATTTAAGTACTTAAATCCGTTCTCTCGACGTTTTATCCTCGCTGAAGTCATTATCTTTAGGAGGCTGTAGAAGTGAAATAATTCGAATAATTAATTAAGTCTAACTTAATTTAACCTAAGTTGTTTTGTATCGATATAACTTTAAACGATATTTTTGTCTACAAATCAAATTTAAAGAAATATGATAGATAAGAGGTTTTATTACTATATCAAAAACACAACTTTGTGTGATTCACAATTCTTTGTATCACAGCAGCTTTGAATAAAAAACGTTTTAATATCTTATTCAGATAAATAATATAAAAGTGACATAGATTTTATTTGATAGAGGCGTACCTATACGAAATTAAATTCCTTCGAAAAAAATGGCTGACACGTATTTGAACCCTTGTCACATGCATGTTTATCTGAAATTCCAAAAATATGGGCTATATGAAAATGCGCAACCGACCGTAGTTTAGGCATATTTCAGGCTGAATTTAGTTTGGGCAAACCAAATATTTATGGAAAAAACCGCAAGTTACAAGGTATGATGAATATTTACATTATCGTTGGAATACATCTTAAGATTAATGTTAGAAAACAAAACTGAAAACGGATCAGAAATACATTCACATAATGGGATATTATAATAGAGTTTGGACTCTATGAAGCAAATCTACGAGACATCGGTCATCGGTCTCACGATCACGATTCGAAACGAAGATGAAAGAACAAGGACCTTTTGTATTCGATATTTCGGTACGATCATTGTTTCAGCTTAAATCTTCTTCTTTTCGAGTGGGACATCGCGTCATTCAAAGATTCGATGAGTGCTTAAATGCTGACTTTAAGTATTTACATAGGTAATAAGTAGTTTAAAGAAATGCAACGTTCTGTCCAGAAGCGGCCCTTCACATAACTTACTTTGGTAAATACAAAGTCTTAGAGAAATACCAAATTACACCCCTCCATCACACCCTGCGCGAAGCTATTTTACTTTCGAAATGACGTCCATAAGTTACTTAGCTCTCAACGTGATGCATATTCTAATTCTACACACGTGAGGGAAGAAACTGCAGTGTCTGATTAGGTTCAAGTCACATGCAGGCAGTCTGATGCAGTGTGGTACTGAACAACCTATTTTCCCGCTTAGCACAACGTTCAAAGACTAAAACAAATTGGACCTCCCATAAAAAATTGCTCGGACTGTTTATTTTTCTCCAATACGATTATGATACAATTCATAGGTATTCCTCAATTATTTAGGATCGATTAGGATTATTTCTTTCCTTAGCTTTCTTGCCAGAATGACCTTATACACATGACGAAATATTCGGGTTAGACCAATCTGCAACTTAGGGTGTCCAGCCTTGAGTGGATTGGTAAAGTACGTAGGTACAAGAATTTTCCCTTAGCTAGGGAGGATACCTAGCTATATCAAATTCAGTTAGATTAGATAGCAGCAGTTGCGATGGTAGTTATTTCCGAACCCTTGCTTTCATAAGCGAGCCCTATCCAGTGTGAATGAAGCCTAAAAAGAGTGTACTAACCATCGTAGAACGTCTAGTTGTTGAGTAGTCCCTTGGCGTCAGTTTAACTAAAACGCGAGCCTCACCTGCCGCTCGGCTGCGTGTAAGTGCACTTCAGTTCAGCGCGTGTTTTAATTACACTGCATAAATCCTCATTTGTAAAGACGAATACGAGAGACGTTTTTCTCTCTTTGAAATGGTCTGGAAAGGGTTTTCTCTTGCCGAATGTTTTCTTTAAGTAAATGTGCAATTGTGCATCCTCTACTGTAGCAGGATTCGAAGAGTCAATGCCCACAAGTGCCCACAACAGCGCAGTGAAAACGGTTCGGAAAGTTCCGTTATCGCTGCGCGTTCAAAAAGTTTGATGACAGAATTTCAAGCATATCGGAATAATATCCGCCCGCATCCAAGCTGATGGAATGCATTTTTGAGCCGAGACAGTGAAACATTTCTCCCCCATTAAAATGATCAAGAAAGCGTTTTCTATTGTCGAATATTTTTTCTCAGCAACGACTACATCGAATCTGCTCATATCGGTAATTGTAGAATCACCATTGAAAGATTTCATGCGGCAGGATTCCTCGAACCAAATGCATACCTATATGGCCACACACCGCACCGTCACAGGAAGAACGTTTTGCGTTGGTTTTTAATAAAAATTACCTTGACAAGCGCGCCCGACAAGGTGTGAATGAACTCTTAGTAGAGTACACTAACCATCGTAGAACGTCTAGTTGTTGAGTAGTCCCTTGGCGTCAGTTTAACTAAAACGCGAGCCTCACCTGCCGCCCGGCTGCGTGTAAGTGCACTTCAGTTCAACTCGTGTTATCTGAATTTATAAATCCAAATTTTTGAGACGAATCAGAGAACCGTTTTTCTCACGTTTAAATGGTCGGAAAAAGTAATTGTACATTCCCTACTATCACAAAGTATGTATTGGCTAGCACTACTATTCCTCTTGCAGCAGTATTCGAAGAGCTAATGCACACAGCAGCACAGTGAAACCGGATCGGAAATTTGTTGCGATTAGAAAGTTGTATGACGAATTTCAAGAATATCGGTAAAATAACCGCTTTCTAGCACCACAACATGGTTGAATGAAGCCTAGGAAGAGTGTACTAACCATCGTAGAACGTCTAGTAGTTGAGTAGTCCCTTGGCGTCAGTTTAACTAAAACGCGAGCCTCACCTGCCGCTCGGCTGCGTGTAAGTGCACTTCAGTTCACCTCGTGTTTTAGTTACACTGCATAAATCCTCATTTTTGAAACGAAATATAGGTAGGTACGTTTTTCTCTCATTGTACGAAAAGGCTTTTCTATTGCGCAATGTTCTCTCTAAGTAAATGTGCATCCCCTACAACTATTTCTCTAGCAGCAGGAATTGATGTGTCAATGCAATGCAACCTAGAACCTACATATAGTATCATTGAACAGCACAGTGAAAGCGGATCGGAAAGCTGTCGCCTTCATTTTTTTTAGAATTTCTAGAATATCTCCCGGAACCATGACCGCGTCCTAGCTGGTGGTGTGGTATGAATGAAGCCTTGGAAGAGTATACTAACCATCGTAGAACGTCTAGTTGTTGAGTAGTCCCTTGGCGTCAGTTTAACTAAAACGCGAGCCTCACCTGCCGCTCGGCTGCGTGTAAGTGCACTTCAGTTCAGCTCGTGTTTTAATTACACTGCATAAATCCTCATTTTTGAGACGAGACAGTGAAACATTTCTCCCCCATTAAAATGGTCCAGAAAGAGTTTCTATTGTCGAATATTTTTTCTCAGGAACGACTACATCGAATCTGCTTTGTATCGGTAATCGTAGAATCACCATTCTTCTTCTTTTCGTGTCGATGGCAAAAGTTAAATTTTGTGCGCCAAGAAGATTTCATGCAGCAGGATTCCTCGAATCAAATGCATATATGGCAACACACCGTCACGGGAAGAACGTTTTGCGTTAGTTTTTGAGGAAAATCACCTTGACAAGCGCCCGACAAGATGTGAATGAACCCTTAGTAAAGTGTACTAACATCGTAGAAAGTCTAGTTGCTGAGTAGTACCTTGGCGTCAGTTTAACTAAAACGCGAGCCTCACCTGCCGCTCAGCTGCGTGTAAGTGCACTTCAGTTCAGCTCGTGTTTTAATTACACTGCATAAATCCTCATTTTTGAGACGAGACAGAGAAATATTTCACCCCTATTAAAATGGTCCAGAAAGAGTTTTCTATTGTTGAATATTTTTTCTCAGGAACGACTACATCGAATCTGATTATATCGGTAATCGTAAAATCACCATCGAAAGATTTCATGCGGCAGAATTCCTCGAATCAAAGGCATATGTATAGCAACACACCGTCACGGGTAGAGCGTTTTGCGTTGGATTTTGAGAAAAATCATCTTGACAAGCGCGCCCGACAAGGTGTGAATGAACTCTTAGTAAAGTATACTAACCATCGTAGAACGTCTAGTTGTTGAGTAGTCCCTTGGCGTCAGTTTAACTAAAACGCGAGCCTCACCTGCCGCTCGGCTGCGTGTAAGTGCACTTCAGTTCAGCTCGTGTTTTAATTACACTGCAAAAATCCTAATTTTTGAGACGAATAAGAAGAACACTGTCCGGTCATTAAAATTGTGTGAAAAGGGTTTTCTATTGCGCAATGTTCTCTTTAAGTAGTGGCGCATCCCCTACTATTCCTCTTGCAGCAGTATTTGAAGAGTCAATGCACACATCAGCACAGTGAAAACGGATCGGAAAGTCGTGATCAGAAAGTTGTATGACAGAGTTTCAAGAATATCGGTAGATTAACCGCTTCCTAGCACCACAACATGGTATGAATGAAGCCTAGGAAGAGTGTACTAACCATGGTAGAACGTCTAGTTGTTGAGTAGTCCCTTGGCGTCAGTTTAACTAAAACGCGAGCCTCACCTGCCGCTCGGCTGCGTGTAACTGCACTTCAGTTCAGCTCGTGTTTTAATTACACTGCATAAATCCTCATTTTTGAAACGAGACAGTGAAACATTTCACCCCCATTAAAATGGTCCAGAAAGAATTTTCTATTGTCGAATATTTTTTACTAAACACTACACTCTACCTGCTCCTATAGGAGCTATATAGATTTCATGCGGTAGGCAGGATTCCTCGAATCAAAGGCATATTATTATGTTTGGCAACACACCACCGTCACGAGAAGAACGTTTTGCGGTGAATTAGGTATGAATGAACCCTTAGGTACAGTATAGTAGCCATCGTAGTAACGTCTATAGTACCGTCATTCGAATAGGCCATATTTGACAGATGTCAAAATCATCTTGTATGACATAAGGTCTATTTTTCTTTGTTGATATGTTGCCTAGTATGGGTTTGACAGCTGTCGGTTAAGTAGTTGTTGAGTAGTCCCTTGGCGTCAGTTTAACTAAAACGCGCGCCTCACCTGCCGCTCGGCTGCGTGTAAGTGCACTTCAGTTCACCTCGTGTTTTAATTACACTGCATAAATCCTTATTTTTGAGACGAGACAGAGAAACATTTCTCCTCCATTAAAATGATCCAGAAAGAGTTTTCTATTGTTGAATATTTTTTCTCAATAAACACTACATCTGTCAAGTGGCCTCGGAGAAGATGGTGCGACGATATAGAAGCCTTTCTCCAGAACTGACAATCGGAAGCTCAAGACCGCGATGAGTTGCGTGAAAGAGGGAAAGCCTTTTCCCAGCAGTGGGACACTGTACAGGCTATATAAAAAAATACTACATTCTGCTCATATCGGTAATCGTAGAATTACCATTGAAAGATTTCACGCGGTAGGATTCCTCGACACAAAGGCATATATTATGAATGGCAACACATTGTCACGAGACGAATATTATGCATAGGTTTTTAAGAAAAATCATCTTGACAAGCGCGCCCGACTAGGTGCGAACGAACTCCTAGTAAAGTCTACTAACCATCGTAGAACGTCTAGTAGTTGAGTAGTCCCTTGGCGTCAGTTTAACTAAAACGCGAGCCTCACCTGGCGATCACTACATAAATCATCAATTTTGAGAGGAGACAGAGCAACATTTCTCCCCCATTAAAATGGCCCAGAAAGAGTTTTCTATTTTCGAATATTTTTTCTACTTTCTCATAAACATTGAAAGATCCCTCGAATCACACGGTCACGAAAAGAACGTTTTTCGGTTGATTTTAACAAAAATCACCTTGACAAGCGCGCCCGACAAGGTGTAAACGAACTCCTAGTAAAGAACACTAACCATCGTAGAACGTCTAGTTGTTGAGTAGTCCCTTGGCGTCAATTTAACTAAAACGCGAGCCTCACCTGCCTCTTGACCAGACCTTAGATCACTCGTTGTGGACATCCGTGCATTATATTTCAGAAGTTGAGCTCCGAAATGTTTCTCGATAAAATTTCCGAAACCTTGCTTACCTAAGCGCCCTGATCAGTGTGAATAATGCCTAAGTAGACTGTACTAACCATCGTAGAACGTCTAGTTGTTGAGTAGTCCCTTGGCGTCAGTTTAACTAAAACGCGAGCCTCACCTGCCGCTCGGCTGCGTGTAAGTGCACTTCGGTTCAGCTCGTGTTTTAATTACACTGCATAAATCCTCATTTTTGAGACGAATAAAAAGAACACTGTCCTGTCATTAAAATTGTGTGAAAAGGGTTTCCTATTGCGCAATATTCTAAGTAATTACGCATCCCCTACTATTCCTCTTGCAGCAGTATTCGAAGAGTCAATGCACACAGCGCAGTGAAAACGGAACGAAAAGTTGTCGCAATCAGAAAGTTGTATGACAGAATTTCAAGGATATCGGTAATATAACCGCTTCTTAGCCCCACAACATGGTATGAATGAAGCCTAGGAAGAGTGTACAAAACTACTAACCATCTTTGTACCGTCTAGTTGTTGAGTAGTCCCTTGGCGTCAGTTTAACTAAAACGTGAGCCTCACCTGCCGCTCGGCTGCGTGTAAGTGCACTTCAGTTCAGCACGTGTTTTAATTACACTGCATAAATCCTCATTTTTGAGACATTTCACCCCCATTAAAATGGTCCAGAAAGAATTTTCTATTGTCGAATATTTTTTCTCAGAAACGACTACGTCGAACCTGCTTCTATCGGTAATCCTAGAATTGCCATTGCAAGATATTGCATTTTAAGATGTCGCATATGCAGCAAGATTTCCTCGAATCAAAGGCATATGTATAGCAACACACCGTCACGAGAAGAACGCTTTCTGTAGATTTTAAGAAAATCACCTTGACTAGTGTGAATGAACTCTTAGTAAAGTATACTAACCATCAGTCAGTTTAACTAAAACGCGAGCCTCACCTGCCGCTCGGCTGCGTGTAAGTGCACTTCAGTTCAGCTCGTGTTTTAATTACACTGCATAAATCCTCATTTTTGAGACGAGACAGACAAACATTTCTCCTCCATTAAAATGATCCAGAAAGAGTTTTCTATTGTCGAATATTTTTTCTCAGTAAAGACTACATCTGTCGGGTGGCTTCGGAGAAAATGGTGCGACGATATAGAAGCCTTTCTCCAGAACTGACAACCGGAAGCCCAAGACCGTGATGAGTAACGTGAAAGAGGGGAGTCCTTTGCCCAGTAGTGGGATTCCTCGAATCAAAGGCATATAACTTGTACCTATGGCAACACACCACCGTCACGAGAAGAACGTTTTGCTGTGGATTTTAAGAAAAATCATCTTGACTAGCGGCCCCGACAATGTGTGAATGAACTCTTAGTAAAGTACACTAACCATCGTAGAACGTCTAGTTGTTGAGTAGTCCCTTGGCGTCAGTTTAACTAAAACGCGAGCCTCACCTGCCGCTCGGCCGCGTGTAAGTGCACTTCAGTTCAGCTCGTGTTTTAATTACCTACACTGCATAAATCCTCATTTTTGAGACGAGACAGAGAAACATTTCTCGCCCATTAAAATGGTCCAGATAGAGTTTTCTATTGCCGAATATTTTTCTCAGGAACGACTATATCTAACCTGCTTGTAGAATCACCATTAAAAAGATTTCATGCGGCAGGATTCCTCGAATCAAATGCATATTTATAGCAAGACACCGTCACGAGAAGAACGTTTGCTGTGGATTTTAAGAAAAATTACCTTGACAAGCGCGTTAGACAAGATGTGAATGAACTCTTAGTAAAGTACACTAACCATCGTAGTAACGTGTAGTTATTGAGTAGTCCCTTGGCGTCAGTTTAACTAAAACGCGAGCCTCACCTGCCGCTTGACCAGACCTTAGATCACTTGTTGTGGACATCCGTGCATTATATTTCAGAAATTGAGCTCCGTAACGTTTCTCGATAAAATTTCCGAAACCTTGCTTACCTAAGCGCCCTGACCAGTGTGAATGATGACTAAGTAGACTGTACCACGTTGTTGAGTAGTCCCTTGGCGTCAGTTTAACTAAAACGCGAGCCTCACCTGCCGCTCGGCTGCGTGTAAGTGCACTTCAGTTCAGCTCGTGTTTTAATTACACTGCATAAATCCTCAATTTTGAGACTAATACCTAAGAGGAACGTTGTTTTCTCATTAAAGTAGTCTGAAAACGGTTTTCTATAGCGCAATATTCTCTCTAAGTAGTTGCGCATCCCCTACTATTCCTCTTGCAGCAGTATTCGAAGAGTAAATGCACACAGCAGCACAGTGAAAACGGATCGGAAATTTGTCGCGATCAGAAAGTTTTATGATAGAATTTCAAGAATAACGGTAAAATAACCGCTTCCTAGCACCTCAACATGGTATGAATGAAGCCTAGGAAGATTGTACTAACCATCGTAGAACGTCTAGTAGTTGAGTAGTCCCTTGGCGTCAGTTTAAATAAAACGCGAGCCTCACCTGCCGCTCGGCTGCGTGTAAGTGCACTTCAGTTCAGCTCGTGTTTTAATTACACTGCATAAATCCTCATTTTTGAGACGAGACAGTGAAACATTTCTCCCCCATTAATAAGGTTCAGATAGAGATTTCTATTGCCGAATATTTTTTATCAGTAAAGACTACATCTGTCAGGTGGCTTCTGAGAAGATGACGCAACGCAGCCTTTCTACAGAAACTACAATCGGAAGGCCAAGACCGTGATGAGTGGCGTGAAAGAGGGGAGGCCTTTGCCCAGCAGTGGGACACTGTACAGGCTACACAAAAAAAACTACACTCTGCTCATATCGGTCATCGTAGAATGACCATTGAAAGATTTTATGCGGCAGAATTTCTCGAATCAAAGGCATAATATGTATGGCTATACATCGTCACGAGAAGAACGTTTGCTGTGGATTTTAAGAAAAATCACTTTGACAAACGCGCCCGACAAGGTGTGAATGAACTCTTAGTAAAGTACACTAACCATCGTAGAACGTCTAGTTGTTGAGTAGTCCCTTGGCGTCAGTTTAACTAAAACGCGAGCCTCACCTGCCGCTTGCCCAGACCTTAGATCAATCCTTGTGGACATCCGTGCATTATATTTCAGAAATTGAGCTCCGAAACGTTTCTCGATAAAATTTCCGAAACCTTGCTTACCTAAGCGCCCTGACCAGTGTGAATAATGCCTAAGTAGACTGTACTAACCATCGTAGAACGTCTAGTTGTTGAGTAGTCCCTCGGCGTCAGTTTAACTAAAACGCGAGCCTCACCTGCCGCCCGGCTGCGTGTAAGTGCACTTCAGTTCAGCTCGTGTTTTAATTACACTGCATAAATCCTCATTTTTGAGACGAATAAGAGGAACATTGCTCCCCCATTACAATGGTCCAGAAAGAGATTTCAATTGTCGAATATTTTTTCTCAGTAATGACTACATCTGTCGGGTGGCCTCGGAGAAGATGGTGCGACGATATAGAAGTCTTTCTCCAGAACTGGCAATCAAAAGCCTAAGACCGTGATAATTGGCCTGAAAGAGGGAAGGCCCAGAACTCGGACACTGTACAGGCTACATAAAAAAACTACAATCTGCTCATATCGGTAATCGTAGCATAACCATTGAAAGATTTCAAGCATTACCTGGACAAGCGCGCCCGACAAGGTGTGAATGAACCCTTAGTACAGTATAGTAACCATCGTAGAACGTCTAGTTGTTGAGTAGTCCCTTGGCGTCAGTTTAACTAAAACGCGAGCCTCACCTGCCGCCCGGCTGCGTGTAAGTGCACTTCAGTTCAGCTCGTGTTTTAATTACACTGCATAAATCCTCATTTGTAAAGACGAATACAAGGGACGTTTTTCTCGCTTTGAAATGGTCTGGAAAGGGTTTTCTCTTGCCGAATGTTTTCTTTAAGTAAATGTGCAATTGTGCATCCTCTACTGTAGCAGGATTCGAAGAGTCAATGCCCACAAGTGCCCACAACAGCGCAGTGAGAACGGTTCGGAAAGTTCCGTTTTCGCTGCGCGTTTAAAAAGTTTGATGACAGAATTTCAAGCATATCGGAATAATATCCGCCCGCGTCCAAGCTGGTGGTGTGGTGTGAATGAAACCTAAAAAGAGTATACTAACCATCGTAGAACGTCTAGTAGTTGAGTAGTCCCTTGGCGTCAGTTTAACTAAAACGCGAGCCTCACCTGCCGCTCGGCTGCGTGTAAGTGCACTTCAGTTCAGCTCGTGTTTTAATTACACTGCATAAATCCTCATTTTCGAGACGAGACAGTAAAACATATATCCTTCATTAAAATGATCCAGAATAAGTTTTCTATTGCCAAATATTTTTTCTCAGTAAAGACTACATCTTTCGGGTGGCTTTGGAGAAGATGGCGCAACGAATCATTTCTCCAAAACTGCAATCGGAAGCCCAAGACCGTGATGATTGGCGTGAAAGAGGGGAGGCCTTTGCCCAGAACTCGGACACTGTACAGGCAATATAAAAAATACTACATTCTGCTCATATCGGTAATCGTAGAATTACCATTGAAAGATTTCATGCGGTAGGATTCCTCGAATCAAATGCATATGCAATTAACAACACACCGTTAAGAGAAGAACCTTTGCTGTGGATTATAAGACAAATCACCTTGACAAGCGCGTTAGACAAAGTGTGAATGAACTCTTAGTAAAGTGTACTAACCATCGTAGAACGCCTAGTAGTTGAGTAGTCCCTTGGCGTCAGTTTAACTAAAACGCGAGCCTCACCTGCCGCTCGGCTGCGTGTAAGTGCACTTCAGTTCAGCTCGCGTTTTAATTACACTGCATAAATCCTCATTTGTAAAGACGAATACGAGAGACGTTTTTCTCTCTTTGAAATGGTCTGAAATGAGTTTTATTTTTCCGAATGTCTTGAGTACAATTGTGCCACACCTAACTGCAGCAGCAGCAGGATTCGAAGAGTCAATGTACACAACAGCGCAGTGAAAATGGATCGGAAAGTTCCGTTTTCGCTGAGTAACCAGAAAGTTTAACGATAGAATTTTAAGAATATCGGCAAGATAACTGCGTCCTAGCTGGTGCGGTGTGAAAGAGTGTACTAACCATCGTAGAACGTCTAGTAGTTGAGTAGTCCCTTGGCGTCAGTTTAACTAAAACGCGAGCCTCACCTGCCGCTTGCCCAGACCTTAGATCACTCGTTGTGGACATCCGTGCATTATATTTCAGAAATTGAGCTCCGAAACGTTTTTCGATGACATTTCCGAAACTTTACTTACATATGCGCGCCCTGATCAGTGTGAATGAGGCCTAAGTAGACTTTACTAACCTTATAGGTACTAACCATCGTAGAACGTCTAGTTGTTGAGTAGTCCCTTGGCGTCAGTTTAACTAAAACGCGAGCCTCACCTGCCGCTTGCCCAGACCTTAGATCACTCGTTGTGGACATCCGTGCATTATATTTCAGAAATTGAGCTCCGAAACGTTTTTCGATGACATTTCCGAAACTTTACTTACATATGCGCGCCCTGATCAGTGTGAATGAGGCCTAAGTAGACTTTACTAACCTTATAGGTACTAACCATCGTATAACGTCTAGTTGTTGAGTAGTCCCTTGGCGTCAGTTTAACTAAAACGCGAGCCTCACCTGCCGCCCGGCTGCGTGTAAGTGCACTTCAGTTCAGCTCGTGTTTTAATTACACTGCATAAATCCTCATTTTTGGGACGGATAAGAGGAACGTTGTTTTCTCATTAAAATGGTCTGAATAAAATCTGTGGTTGCCAATCCGAATATTATTTTTTAAACTGCGTGTACTAAGGTACTGGTAAAACCGTACAACTATGGTCCTAGATTGCAACTATGGACCAAACAAACCTGCATTTAAAGTACATATTTCTCGTGTGTGTCGACAGTAAATAAGTCAGTGTTAGTTAACCATACATTAGGGGTCTTATACAGTACGCCTCACACAGGAGGAGTTAAATGAAAGAAAACATACAAGTTTGTTCGGACCATAGTTGCAAGCTAGGACCATAGATGTATAGTTTTACGGTACCTATCTGCAACATTTTAAATGATCATCCATCAGTATACCTGCATCCGCACTAGATTTATTTCATAAAGCTATATAGGATAACTAAAACTCGTTCATCCCTAGCTACATGGATTAATTAAGATGCTGTCAAACACATGTATACAATTGATGGATGGATAGGATAGACCCTGTTCCAAAGATTATGATAAGTTTGATGTTCGGCACTCACTGTGCTGTCTGATTGTTGACTGTTTCATTATGTCTTTTAGTTGACAGAAGAACGGCACAAAATCTGCTGTCTTGGGTTGTTCTTCCTCCTCAGTCCTTTACTTATTTCAGAGACACCCACGTTGACTGGGGCCTCCATCAACTGGACACCGTCGTCGAGCGCATAGAATACGCTGGAAACCACTTCAAGTCCCTCACCCGCTTCGGAGACCATGCCCTTCACCATCTCTTTCCCACCTTGGACCACGCAGAGCTGAAGTATCTCTATCCTACTCTTTTCGAGCATTGCGAGAAGTTTGAGGCACAGCTTAGAACGAATACCTTCTACGAGGCGTTGATAAGTCATAGTAAACAGCTGATCAGAAAGAGACCGAATAACTTCAGGGACGGTAAGAAGATTCGGTAGCTTATTTCTACGATGGGTTTGCCCTTGAACTTTTAGGGAGATAATAGACAATGTACATGACTGAGCGAGATCACCAAGAAGACTACGGGCTGCGTCATGCGGATGGACCGGACGGACCTTCCGCATGCGAACTTCACTTCACATGCGAATTAAGCGAACTACGCTTGAGTGCTCGCATTGACAATCCGGATGACAAAGCGTACACCCTTAGACTTTTGGTAATCTAAAAAGGTATCCATAGGTATAACACAACAAGCTGTATTAAATACGCAAAGGTATTCGTTCTGTTGTGCTTCTCTTATATTATAAAAATTGAAGAAAAGTATTTATCAGTCTTCGTCGCAACTTTGACGGAATATTCAAAAAGTTATTCGTTATGAATAAAACTGACCTGAAAAACATAATTATCAACCTTTCCAGAAATTAGTATTTCTGTAATTTTTTTTTTGTGTAACGACATAACTTTATTAAACATAATGACATCTGTGATAAGATCACACTCGACCGGTTATAGGGATTTGATGTGCCTTGATTGATAATGCCTGAATCTTACGATTTTGCTCAAATTATTGTGATTCTTATAATGTTAGTTTTAAGTACTTAAGTAAATACCATGACATGTGTTACGATATAAATAAGATACGATACTTAATGTGACATTGGCTGTAAGTCAAATCACAAATGTGATTGATTGTAGGAAGGTACCTATACTTATTTTAAAATGTTGTAATTTATATCTTTTACATAAAATAATTTGGAAACGTAAAAAGTGCCTGGAACATTCATAAAAATATGGCTGTGGGAATTAAAATACGCAAATAAAAAGATTAAATTGTATATGACTTGTATTATTTGATCAGCTTAACACACTACTTAATAAATTCGAATGTATTATAAAGTAATTATGAGTATTAAGGATAAAAGATAATGCTTATTATAAAATTCTGTAATACTCTGAAGATTATTATGGGTTGAAATCTTTGACTTCATGAAAAACCTGTAGTTGGTAGCTTACTGAGAAACCATCTAAGCATAATGTTTTTAACCAATCACGCTAATTCAAAAATTCACTACAAAACAAAAGTTTTTACACATGAGCAAAATAAAACTTTTTACAGCTCGACAGTGGAAAGGCTATATCGCTTAAGCGCCAATTTGGTAGTTTGGAGAAAATCACGATTAAAGTTTTATTTTTACTTAAAAAATTCATATCTTTTTTTCTATTGACATTATAAAGATAAAAATAAAATTATATTTTTTTATTTATGTCTTTTGTATATCTACATTGTTCAATTGTACTTTGCATCGCCGGTTTACGAATTAAGTGTCGCTTAAGCGATAATTACTTGATTCTTAAAAATGTACAGTCAAGCAAAAATCGCTAAACGACCAAGACATTGTACAAATACTGGAAAAGCTAATGACTAATATAAAATAATACTGGATTCACAATACATTTTCGATTACTAACCAACCAAATTTATAAGTAAAGAGAGTATAAATTTGTCTAATAAATACCAATTACTCATATTTTGACCAAGAAAAATGGCCTTATGAAGTAATTAATTTTTATATTTTTCAAAATTATTACTAACTAGTCGGTATCCGTAAACTTCCTTTCGCTTCGTTCCTTACACTGCTAACTCCGACTTGTTGATTGGATGGTTCGTCAGTCCATTTTTAGAAAAAGAAGCATTTTAGCATCTCTATACCTTAACTGAGCCATACTGAGCTCTCTGATTTCCACATTACAATTTTCAATCTCTTTGTACTAGCAAAAGCGCCCTATCATTTGATCAACTTCAATTATGGAGCCGTTTACATATTTACTATCATTGATGCGAAATAATGGGTATTAACATGAGGTACCTTCCTTCTCCAGAACAGAACTTTGATGTCTATTGTCTTTCTGTAGTAGAAACGGTCCATCATGATGATAAATTTTTGTTTTGGAGCTAATTGCGTATGTTTAATAGTTTAGTTAGATCGGCTATTGATGTTCAGTGCCAATGAAAGCAGTCCATCATGCCATGCTAAACAACGTTTGCTATCTATTAAAATTTGGGTGATCTTCTGGTTATTCAAACAGGTCCTCCAGAACCTAAGTATAAATGGTTGCTCATGCAGATAAAAGTTTACTTTTAAAACATTTTCAAATCCGTTACCTATAGTTAAGCCGAGATTCGGGTTCCACATCAAGTACTCTCAAGTGGCCATCGCCATCAGAAGGGGCCATCGTGCTGATCACCTTTTTACTTTGGAGCTATTTCTCTATGTTTAGCTGGGCTCCTGTTGGTCTACATAATGTACATCACACCTTCTACTTATGTCAGCAGAAGCGGCCCATCCAGTTGTTCAACTTTTGCTTTAAAGCCGTATCGCTTTCAGTTTAGCTGGGCTCCTGGTAGTCTACAGTGGGAACTCCAACCAGACCCTTGATATCCATGTGATAGTAGAAACAGACCATCAAGCTACAAACTTTTACTTTTAGCTATTGCTGTATCTCCTATCCTACAGTTTAACTAGGCTTCTATCCAGAAAGAAAGCGCCTAAAGAGGAGTTGGAAGATCGAAGACTGATTCAAAGATTGCGACAAGCGGGACAAGGCTGCATTTGACATCGATTAAAGAAGTTGGAAGTAGCTTGCTGAGGATAGGGATGAATGGAAAGAGTGTGTATTTGATGTGCGTGAAACTCACGATGATGCCTATTTCTCTGGTGTCACTAACAAAGGGCAGAAATTGCCAGCCTCCAATTCTACCTTCACGTGTATCGGCTTGTGTAGCCATCTAAAGTCTTTCCTCTGACACTGAATAAATCATCTGTCGCAGGCGTTTGAGGCCAATGATGATAAGCCAGAGAGGTGGCAAGCTGATACGAAAGGGCGAAAAAAGAGGCTGACCTCAAAATTTATGAATTCGGCATAGTTTTGTAAAAGATATACCCCCTCTAGATAATAAAGCCTCTCATATCATGGTTTAAATCTCTGGTGGAACGTACCTCTATATCCTGAAGAAACCATCGTGCCATTCATTGTCTGAGCACTAGCCTACACGCCACCATACTTAACCGACGTGGAAGTCTCAGACAACAACTGACTCCGGACTCAAGTCGGCCGAAGTAAAGAAAATATGTGTAAATACCTTTCATAAAGTGCTTGCCAGTGTGGTATAATATCACCTTTATCTATGACAAATATTTCTGTCTTGCCCCACGTGCTCTACTACCTTCACACGCGAGGACCTAGAGAAAGCAATACTATTTGTGGCTCAGTATTGGTAGAAATATATTTATAGCTCCCTAATTGAGTGAAGAACAAGACTAAGCTCCCGGTGGTCTACATCAGGTACTCCAAATCTTTAATTTCTGTTGAAGCAACCCATCAAACTGAACAACTTATACTTTGAAGTCATAAAACTGTAGCTCTTATAGTTTAGCTTGACCGCCTAATGGTTTACATCAGATATTCCGAACGTTCGATGTCTTTTATTCTCATTTATAACCGGGTTCGAAATAATGTTAAAACAAGTTATTGACTGGTTAAGAATATTAATTTACTAACCTCACGATATCTCAGTAGAAGCAAGCAGTAAAGCTGGTACAAATCCAAACGAAATGAAAGCACAAACAAACACAACTTTTTAATCACACGCGATTTAACAAACACGTCCTCAATGTGGCGCCTACATTCGCGTACTGAGCGGTAACCGACGAGTTTTATCTTGTTCGGCGCGATCACGTGGTCTTACGCACACAAAAATATGCGGGTACTTTTCTTTCTATCACTTTTGTTTTAAAATAAAATTGCGTAATAGAAAAAATGTCTTGCATTATCATTCAAATTTAGACTTATTTGCGTGCTAAACAATAAAGAAGCACCTTTTACATTCACTAATTAAAAAAAGAAATCCTTGCTTCTTCCATAATTTCGCTAAAACATCAATGAATGACGCAGACACAAACACGTAAATGTTACGTATTGATCAACTTGGAATGAAATGCTGCGAGCATTATCGCTAAAGCGCCGGTCTGTTAGCCTGTAGCGTTTGAATAAAAATCGCTTAACCACCATTGACCATATTATTGCAATAATTTTAAATCACTTATCTCCATAAAAAAGTAGTAAATGAGAAATCAAAAAACGCTAATACTTATAAACATCAGATTCAACAACCTATTAAGAGATGTAAACGCCGTTCGTTCAAAAAACACGAAAAATTACGTCGCTTCAGCGATATGACCTATGAAAAATTATTAAAAATTGAGCCGCTTAAGCGCCACAAAAGTGCTCCGATTTGCTTAAAACCTAAACAGATCGACGCAGAAAAAATCGCTGATTCTCGTGATATATATAACTTATTTTCGACCAAGGTGGCGGTTAAGCGATTTAGCCTTTCCACTGTCGAGCTACTCCCTGCGTGCCCCGTTCGACAACATTTGGAGCACTCGGCTTTACAGTCAAGCTCACTACGTCTGCTTAGACCAAGGCTTAGACACTTCACCCACCAAGTAAGTATTGGCTTGAACCAACCCGGTAATGTCAGTCTTGTGCGACATGAGACTTGGACCAAGTCTAAACTACAAAAAGAGAGTTTCGAAAGGATCACTTGACCCGATTTTCGTGATTGTCACTTGTTACATAGATTCAATACGACGACGAAATACAGCTCTAAAATATTATACAAGAATGTAAAATGATTAGAGCTAATTTGAATGCAGGAAATATGTATAACCTTTAATGCAACTATCTTTTTAGTTACCTTGAGTTCCTCTGAGATTCCAGTCCATTTCAGTGAACGTGAGCTTTAAGCGTCAGAATCGTCGCTAGTACTGATTGAGCAATCGGTAAAGGCGCCTTGCGCACCCTAACTTGTGTGTCCAAACTGCTTAACCCAGCGTGAACCTGACTGTACATTCCAGAACATCTATAAACCTCCGCGGCTTGTAAATCCGCCAAAGACTTGCCCAACTGCACTAAACGAAAGAGGAGTTTACAACAAACTCGCAGAAACATCTCTAATTCGCGGTGTCGGGGGAATAAATAGGGTACAATGCTTTCCTTTTAACGTGTTGATGTAGCTAATAGAAGTTCGACGGTAATGTATTCAGGTAAGTTTGAAAAGGTGTTGAGGGAGGTGAGTTGCTTTTGCTAATAAATAATTCAGAAATACAAGACTTTGGGATTTAGAAAGACAAAAGAGTTCAGGGTCCTAAGTCTGCTATTTTTTAACCATTGTTAGGTATGTTGCCACTGTGATTTTCAATACTGAAATCTGTACGCAAAATACGAAACTATCGTAAAATACGAAACTACCCAACTGACATGCCATCGACACACAACTGAAACGATTTTCATTTAGCAAACTTTGGCCCCTGGATGAACGAAAGTATACACGCCTTTACCAGGTTAAAGTGTGGCAGATCCGATATACATATGCGCTAAAGAGTAGTAACTGGTATATTGGATACAAAAGTGTTCGCTCTCGTCATGGTCTTCTGTGTTCTTATAACCTTCATGACGTTCAAAAATGTGTTATAATGCCTATCCCTGTTTCTATTATCTACTTACTTATTATTTTACGTAAGTAAAAATACACCAGAATAGTCCCTAATTGCCACTTATTTGTAAAGGGACGCTAAAACACTGGAATTTACGCTTTCCCCAAAAGAAAAATCTGCTGCCGACGACTACTTAACAAGCCTACCTTCAATTAGCGGTGCTGAATTCAAATGAATGGCCTTTGCCAAAAATAAAATAAACTCATTAATGCAAATCCCTTCCGCTCACTAAATCACTCAGCGGAAATCACTGAGTTCAATTAACGGAAAACCTTTTAACAGGCACTTCATTGTTTCAACAACAATACAGTCAGTCATCAACATTAACTTTATAGCGCCTGCAGAAAAGTGAATAGCAATAAAACAGGAGCGTAACATTGCTATACTTTTTAATTCAGCAGCACATTACAACTTCCATTTAATTTTCTCGAAAAACCCTTGCCTTCCATAAAGTGCGGAGTGCGATCTTCCCGCACATAAAATTAAGGTATTATACCGTAAAGTTGGAAAGGACTGCTAGACTGGGTACCCTCATTATGCCGCCTCATAATTTCTGGGCGTTAATACTGCAAAACCCTGACAAATGACTTGCATAGGGATTCTCGGGGATTCTACACTAAAAGAATGTTTGTTTCGAACTAAATGAAATTTACGTTGTCTAAGCAGAAAATGCGAAGGTAAATTACTTAAATAAAGGCTTGGAATGTCAGTTATTTAGGGATTATTAACATAATATTTGGCCTAGCAAATTGGGTGATATCTACAATTAGATCAAAACATGTATCACATTAAAAAAATGTTATTTGATGACGAACTTTAATTTTTATTCCATCAAAATCGGTCTAGTATTTCTAGAGGATAAGTATCAACAATGTTGCCAATTACGAATCAATTCTTTGTCTGCGCAAGTAATACCAACTTATATTACAGTTACTACTAAACTTCTTATTTCATTCCTAGCAAAGACTTCTAGACCAAAAGGATTTTATTCTTTGTGAAGCTCCTTTGAGAAAAATGGCCAAGATAACGAGTTGGAGACAATAAGAAAAAATCGACCAATTTAACTGCGACAAAGTTCTGAAAGTAAGTAATTTAGTTACAAATGAAAAGTAGATTAATCTAAGGCGGTTCCCAACGCACCGCATTTTTGACAGATCTGACCGCTTCAAATTGCAAATGTCATACATAGGTTGTCACGAACTGCAGTAACGTCATAGTCATACCTAGGTACATTCATATCGAAAATCATCTATATCAATATCAATGACGTAGCTTCATGTGCGGTTGGCTAATAGGTAGTACCTACTTAATAAGTCTTCTCAATCACTATAGTTGTAATTGGCCTTCTCTGTGATTGCATTAGGCTAGGTGAAATATTGCTGTAATCTCTGAGATAGAAGCGTTGTACGTAAATCATTCTTGAACGAAAATCAGCAACTTTGTTTAAAAACTTGTTGGACTCAGTTGAAATATTGCTTTATTTTGTTTGTGTAGAAACTCATTATTCATCTTCAAATTTTTACCAAAATGAGTTTGTCTACGAAAAACATTTGCTCTTGAAGAATGTTTAGTTTTTATTCGGCGCTTTACACACATTACGCACAAATTAGGGAAACTGAGTGCCTTTACAGTACTAGTGACGGTTTTGACGCTTACTGTCTTTAACTGGAAATAACTGGAATCTCAGAGAAAGTCAAGGCACAAATTAGGGAAACGGCGCGCGAGTCAAGGTATCTAAGAAGATGATTGCCACGAACGTCACATTTCTTGGATTAAAATTGGCTCAGAATCATATAATGTTCTTGTATCCTATTTTGCTGTCTTGATATTCTTGTACTTTGAGGTTTTTTGACAGTAGCCATCCTGGCTATGCAACTATCGACAGTTATCATTATCAACAACAACAATTATCGCAAAATATAACTTTGAAATGACCGCAGACGGGTTTTTTGTTTTTAATACATCTGATTGTTTCTGTGGCCATTGGTTAAAATGGAACTAGGTATATCAATGTCGAGGATTATTATTTCTTGTAGGTTGTCGTTACGTCATCTACGGGAAGGATCACGTGATGCTAGCGATGTGTTTTTAGAATAGTCTTGCGTCAAATAGCGGTATTAACTCGTGCCCGCCCAAAAGGGTAACAATCTTAATTAAACGTGTGAAGTTAATAATTTCACACACCTCCAGTCGGCCCGGGGATTTGAATAACTAACGACATACGTAATATACCTACGCATTAAACTAATTTGTTTGGGATAATTAGATCATTAAGCTGTGCGTTCTGGGACTATGGTGTAGTTAACAGTTTCTAGTGAACTTGACTGACACTTTCAAGGGTATCATTTATTCGCTGAGATTCCCAGTCACTGGGATTTAAATTTTCTAATTTTATTTCGATTTAATTTCTTCCTTCTTTTAATATTAAAATAAATAATTATCCCCTGTTCCTTTTTCAATTTGTATGGAGAAATTGTTCAGCTCTCTTTAGCGGGATTAGTTCTAAAAATATACAAGTTTTCAATTATGATCATCGTAAGTCAAATTCTACCATTGGCTACATATACTACAACTTCACACATAAGTTTTTTGTATGGCAAACTTTAACTGCAATTTCTCGATACATAAAATCTCAATCAGCGAACTTTAAAAATTCGTAAGAAAAATAACGGAAGGGGCTATTTTTTTATAGAAGGTTGGTTCTTGGTTCTATAGTACCTTTATGTAAATTTTAACCCTGTAGATAAATCATTTCCGCCATAAGGTTCCTTTTGATATGGACGACCACATTTACCTTCCAGATTATAACATCGAAGGTCGTTACATGGAATGTCGCAACATCGACAACGCTGCATCGAAAGGTCGCCACAGCGAATCGTCGCCAAATCGAATGGTCGCCACATCGAAAGGACGCTACATCGAAAGGCGGCCACATCAAATGGTCGCCACATCGAAAGGCCGCCGCATCGAATGGTCGCCACATCGAAAAGTCGCCATATCGAAAGGTCGCCACATCGAATGTGCATTACATTGAAGGTCGCCATGTCGAATGTTTCTGCATCGTATAATGCTGTATTGAATGTTCCTCGTCAGGTGAATGGATCACCGGGTCGTAAGGGTTCATTGGGTTATAAAGGTTCATCGGGTCGTAAGGGTTCATCGGGTCGTAAGGGTTGATCGGGTCGAATGGGTTCATCGGGTCGAATGGGTTTATCGGATTGTAAGGGTTCATCGGGTTGTAACTTTGACTTTGATCGAAACTTTGATAGTGACTTTGACAGTGGCTTTAACAGCGGCTTTGACAGTGGCTTTGACAGTGACTTTTACATTAACTTAGATAGTGACTTTGACAGTGACTTTGACTTTAACTTTGACTTTGACTCTAAACTTGCGACTTGCGAATTAGGACTGTCAAAGTCACTGTCAAAGTTAATGTCATATTCGATGCCAGAGTCACTGTCAAAGTCACTGTCAAAGTCCCTGTCAAAGTCACTGTCAAAGTCACTGTCAAAGTCCCTGTCAAAGTCACTGTCAAAGTCACTATCTAAGTTAATGTCAAAGTCACTGCCAGAGTCAAAGTTACAACCCGATGAACCCTTACAATCCGATAAACCCATTCGACCCGATCAACCCTTACGACCCGATGACCCCTTACGACCCGATGAACCTTTATAACCCGATGAACCCTTACGACCCGGTGATCCATTCACCTGACGAGGAACATTCAATACAGCATTATACGATGCAGAAACATTCGACATGGCGACCTTCAATGTAACGCACATTCGATGTGGCGACCTTTCGATATGGCGACTTTTCGATGTGGCGACCATTCGATGCGGCGGCCTTTCGATGTGGCGACCATTCGATGTGGCCGCCTTTCGATGTAGCGTCCTTTCGATGTGGCGACCATTCGATTTGGCGACGATTCGATGTGGCGACCTTTCGATGCAGCGTTGTCGATGTTGCGACATTCCATGTAACGACCTTCGATGTTATAATCTGGACCCTTTACCTACACATCTAGGATTTTTTAAATATTGTAATTATCATCACCTAAATGTGCTGTTTAATCTTTCACTGAACCACGCGGCCACATTTTGTTAACCTGGCTCACCCTCACTACCTACGCATGGCAGGGTTACCCAAATATGTATGTGTTAAAACTATGTAGGTGCTAGGTAGGTATGATTCGTTGTCGTTAGAGGTGACTATGGGAAACATAGATTTAGGCAACTATTTAGAATGCCAAAATATCATTATAGTTATACAAATACAAGTTGTTTTTGAAACGGCTCTCAAATGTGTGTCTGACGTGGATATAGCGATCGTATTTTTATGGCCTTTATCACTCTGCCTACACCGCAAGAAATAAAGGCGTGATATGTGTGTGTATTAAAACTCTAACTCTAACCCCTCCGAGGCTTAGACTAAATATGTGCTCTCAGTGTAAATGGCTCTACTCATCCCGGGCGAGGTTTTTGTTGCCCCCGGTATAATGACTCACTAATTACTCTGTTATACGTAGACCCTTTATGTTATAACTAAATACGGGCCCAAAATTAAATAAGGAAACACCGGAACTGGAGCTTAGGGTAACTTATTCGGTCTCCCGGGAAAAACAGGGAGCAATTTCTGAGGAACCTGGTGTAAGGGCTGTCTATCCTTCGATTCCACCTAGGCTCTGATTGAGCTACTGGGATGGTCGTGTCTTTTCTAATTGCGTATTATCACAAAGTAAATATTGAAGGGGTAACCGGTCTCTTGGGAGAAACAGCGAGCATTTTCTAAGGAATATGGTGTTAGGGGTGTCAAGCCCTTGATTTCACCTAGGCTCTCATTGAGTTAGGTACTGGAATGCTCCTGTCTTTTCTGATTGCGTATTACCACAGAGTTAGTGCTGGAGGAGTAAATTATTCGGTCTCCTGGGAAAAACAGGGAGCATTTCCTGAGAAACAAGGTGTAAGGGCTGTCCGTGGCCTATGCGATGAAACTACACGCGAAATCTTAAATTGTACATGCGAAATTCCATGTACATTGCGTAGCCGGTTATTAGCTATTAATGATCCCATTATTAAACCGGCGGCTACAAATTTCTACATCGAAATTCGCCAGTAGAAATATAGCCTTAGTTTGATAGAATCGAGTACTGGAGTCCTGATAAATATGGCAATGATTGAGCTGTTAGAAGTTAGAATATTGATGGATAAGTATTACCTACTTTACCGGCGCCAAATTGCAAAGTTTTAATATTATGGAGATTTCTCGAAAATTCCTTAGTCATATTTTTGTGTTATTTGTTTTTAACTTGATCCCTTAGATATTTTTCCGTGGGTTTTGTGCCGAGCGGGAGGTGACTATAGTGACTATTTTATACAATTGTGTATTGTCAAAAATTCTAAAATTATTTTAGAAAGTCTTTGAAAGTTCGGTATAGAAATACTTGTACTCCAGACAGTGGACAGCCCTAACGGTAAGGTTGGTGTTGACTCGCATTTTGCTGGTAATACTTCCCGGCATTTTAGGGTTAAAGCACGAGATTTATACCATGTTTTGCTTAGAAAATTAAGGGTGAAAGCGTTTAGAATTCCAGAATGCAGTATAATTTATAAACAGCGCAATTTACCTGAGTATATTAAAGAAAGCAGAATTTGAGATAGAATTAGGTATTATGAACCATTGTCATGTGTGTGAGACGCCTATTAGTTGTAAGGTTAAAACTGGCTTAAAAACTGTCATTGGCATATGACAAGTCGCGTAAAAATATTTTCTTTTAACACCTGAATATAATTTCTTATGTTTCGTATGAGTGGGTAATGTAGAGTTAGAACGTGTTACAAAACAACCAATAAAGCACCCATACATTTTTTTTTTCATTTTTTGGGCCATGCCTCATTAAGAAAGTTGTTCAGTTTTATGAGTACCTTGACCTCCTTTCAGCTCTATTGGTTGTTTTGTAACACCCAGTTTTGCGACCAAATGGTAGAAAGAATAGGTAATAAGATTTATCTATCTTTTACAGCAAGTCTTGTTTTACAGGAAGGAAGCTTTTACATCATTTGTTCTTTTGGGTAATATTCAAATATGTAACACTACAGCCAGCTACGAAATAAAAGAGCAGCAGCCTCTCTTCTACCTCATTTGCAATCCAAGCGAGCCGCATACAATGCCATTTCTAAAAATGTTTTAAGTACTAAAGTACGTACACACGTAACGTCCATTTCTACGTTATTTTTCCTGTACGCCATCACATGTGTTAGGAAAATGCGATTTTCAACCTTATATTCATACGAGTTTGAAAGACGCATCCCCTAGCGCTGCGCATCGCAAGACGCTGCATCGACGGATGCGTCTGTCAAACCATTTGACATAAAGCGTATTAAAATATGGAAATAAGTTCGACATTTGTATTGTCCTATCGCAGCGCAAAAGCAATGCAAAAAACCGACGTTACCTTTATTTCTCGCCTAAAAATGTTGTTGACTCTAAAAATTTGCGCGAAAATGCAATTTCAGTTCATGAGGGAAACAATTTGCTTTTTAATCTGTCCCGTACGCTGCGTACAGCGAATGGAATAACAAATTAAGGGTGACATCCCTTCAGTGCAGCATCCACTAATAGGAAATTAGGGGTGTCCATGAATTACGTGAGGACATGGTGTAATGAAATGAGGCTACGGTGTATTTTGGAAACCTCTAACACCTTGTCCGGGTTACGTGAGATTAAGCTCGATCCCTGAAATTTAAAACCATTTGGGGTAGATACCTACACTCATTTATTGCTGAAATAATTACAATAGTGGCAGAAGAACATACCTACGCTATTGTTGATGAATTTTCGGTCTGTAAATACCTATCTATAAAATAAAATTGACGGCTTGTGCAGATTTGTTAACTGATACAATTTCATATTCGACGAAAGCAATCTTGAAGTTAATGACCTGTCAAATGAATCCAAATAATTCTATTCAATCCTGCACTAAAATCAGAAATTAGGAAAACGGCATCTAGGTATACGAAAATTGAGAAAGACATAAAAACTTCTTTTAACCTGCTACTAAAATAATACCGTCTCATCTTACCTTATCATCCTATCAAGTTCTCAAACCACTTCCGAGATTAAATGCAGATTTTTAAACCGTCGTCGGGTCGCGAAATTAGACCGACTGCGAACTTTGAGTGCGCCTGGGGAAGGATGGTTTATTTTCCCTTGAAGTTATATTGGATACTTCTTCTCGATGGGTGAAAACGAAAAGGTCGTAACTAGAAAAAACCAACTTTACACCAGAGCCGAAAAACTAAAAATATTTCACAAAAAAATTCATAACTCGAAAGCCAGGCGTTATTTCAAAATTATTTATTAGGAACATGCTGTTCATTTTTGAGTATCCTTCATTAGCAATTACAATTTTCAATCTAAAGTTACGAGAAGTAGGATTTTCGCTAGTTACGCCCTTCCGTTTTCAATTTACTGGCCGCAAAAAGGTCGTAAGTGGTTCACACGTTTGTATGTAATGGCAAGGAACCATCTTATTTACAAACGTGTAAAACGTTGTAATTAAGATATTTTACGGATTCATGTATGAAAAAAGGGGCGTAAGTGAATAAAGAAAAATAATTTTACTCGACTTTTGTCGTAAACTGCAATAATTGCTGTAGACGAAACTATAAATAACCAATTTTTTATGCGTTTTTTACCGTGTATTGCATTATTTATCATCAAAAACACACATATCGAACTACAGCAGTCCACTTTTGGATGTAGGCCTCCCAGGGTATGTCATTCATAAGTCAAGATCTTCAGGTTTTGCCATCCAGCCACTAGTAATCATCATAATAATCATCAACGTCCACTTACTGCAGGTTATAGTCCTCTCCTGTTTTGCGCTACTCCTTACGGCCTTGTGCCAATCTTATCCATTCAGGCCCAATCGATTTAATGCTGTTATCTGACCGCCAGACTGATGGTCTACCCACTGGTATTTTTACTCCCTTTCTCAACTACTGACTGCTTTTCTCCATCGTCCGTTATGCATACTAGACAAATGTCCTGTCCACCTCCATTTAATCTAGCTATTTGCTTACCTACGTCTCCGACTTTAGTCCTACGTCGAATTTCGACGTTTGATATCAACGAGGTAGATACGTAACATGGCACGCTCTATTGCTCTCTGTGCTATTTTAATCTTATACTTACTATAGGTTTAATCTTAAGTAAAGATCAGCAGGACACATTGCTCATAAGACATAAACCAGCTTCCCAAAAGCAGCCAAGCCTAACCCGATTCGTCTTTTTATCTCTTAACCTGATCTACTGGGTCGAAGGATTAAAGATGCCCAAGACTAACTGTACAACGTTATATTAAGTACACGCAAAGAACCATTCTTCATTTCATTATCTTGGTCTTGGACATAGTCGTTCATCCTCAGCCTGATCCTAAGAGAAGCTTCGGGAAGTTCTGCGAGCATTTGCTGGAGATTTGCAACGATGCAGGTGCGCATGCACAGAAATACAGTCACCATATACATATGCCGAGGTGTCTGCCAAGGTGACACTCTCTCACCCAAACACTTCAATAACGTCCTTGACGACATCATGGAGCGTAAGAAAATCAACATCAAAGGAGCTTTCATGTCGCAACTGACGATCATGTTTGTAGATTACCTCATCATAGTGGCGGAATGTATCTGAGATCTCCAATAATGCTCGCAGTCACTATTATGTCATCGGTCCATTAAGTTGAAGGATGTCCATTGCTACGCTTACCAAGTCCAGACCTCCAATCAGGAACTCGCTTACTCAACCGTCCATCGGTTCTATGAGAGAATCGACCAGCCAGACAGCTACTTTGGTCTTCCAGTGGTAATCTCACTCTGGACTTTATCCTTTAGTCAAACCCTATTCCATAGCTTTCTGAGTGACAAGTAGCTGGTAGACCAGTTTTACTGCCAGTTTTCAAGTCACAGCTCCGTAGGTCATGACAGATAGAATGCCCATATCGAACACCGTGATCGATGGAGGTAATAATATGGCAAGGATATCTTAAAAATATGACGCGACTCCATAAATGCTGCCCAGCCAAGCTACACTCTTCAGGTGATTTTAGCATCAAAGTTCATAATCGGGGGTATGACATCACCTTATACTTCACTGCTTTTGGTAGCTCTAGGTACCTTTACATATTGCCAGTCAACTTGGCAGCGCTGCAAGATAGTCAAGAGAGTACTCAGTCTACTAACAGACTAACAGTCCAGGTTTCTAAAGGAGACAATTTTTTTTTCTTAAAATCTATGTAAACCATACACAGCAATTGGTAATAGGTATACTCCTCTAATTTCTGTACCTATAACTTGCCGTTAAGTATGAATGTGGACCTCGTTGGTCGATGACTCGGGTACCTCAAAGGCTGCAAATTTTAATGTTAGACGATTTTAATGACTCTCAGAAACAGCTTTTATATGCCTAATTTTTTCTAGGTACTTTATATTATTAGTATAGTTAAAAGCCAAAATCTTTCTACATGACACTCAAAAATATACAAACATCACTCAGTAGCATTTTTCAAACCTGTACCTGGTAAACACACCAGATCGTCAGAAAAGTCAGTAGCTATCAATCACACTACATGACCTGGACTCAGCACGACTCTGGGTGGAAACCGGGCTCTCTCCACTATTCAGTAATATTTATGACGGGCTTTAAACGGATGACAGCATAATGCCTTTCCTTTGCCTTTTGCTCTGCAGTAAGGGTATTTTTAGACAAAATTATGTTCTGATACTCGGTTTTGCATGCCTAAGTCTGTAGATGTATTTAAGAATTCCGCTATTATTACAAGCCAGAAGAATGGTGTATGCATTATTTCGTATTAATCATACTATCCAAAAGAAGGATGTATCTTCCAATCCTTAAAATTTAGTAACCTTATAAATGGCGTAACTAAAGAATTATCAAATTTTACTGCCTTCAAGAATGTCGTAACTAAAAGAATTGTCAAATTTTACTGTCCGAAAAAAGGGTGTAACTAATACTAATTTGCAAACACCCAACATTGATTTGGCGTAAGTCGAAAAGCCCCAAAAACGCTGGATTTTCGCCTAGTTACGACAAAATGAATTTGAAAACTTTTCAAAAAATATCCCATTTTTGAAAAAAAATGTTGTCGTAGAAAAACGAGACCCGGACCATTCGATAGAGAAAAATCAGCTGAATAAGGGCGTAATGTTAGTCTAGTTACGACCTTTTTCGAGATACGACCTTTTCGTTTTCACCCATCGTTCTTCTTCGTTGAATCTATTGACAACTTCATATAATTTTGGAACAATTTTTGGCGACAGATACCTACTGCATTTGGGTTAGCTTCTAGCAGGTCTTGCAGCGTGCATGTGCAGGGCTTAATAGGGCAGTTTAGAAGGTGGGCCAGCTCCACACTCACAGCTGGATACTATTTCCTATATAGGGACTTTTTATAGTGCTTATGAAGAAATGAGAATACATATCTCGTCATTTTGACACTAGAATATTATAGAGTGTGTTAATTTTAATGCGTGCCATAGCTTAATAGTAGGATCAGTATCGATAGTATAAGGTGTAATAGTAAAATCAATTGCAAATATTTTAAGTGATTAACCAACCCTGAAAATTAACTACTTTTCCCAAGGATATGTTCCTTGAGAATGGGTTGGACGAAATATGAAAAAAAATTTGGTCCTCCCATACAAATTGACTCAGCCGGCTGATAAAAAAAACAATAATACAATAACCTGAACATGAATATATAAAAACCACTAACATACCGCAAATCAAAAGAACGTTGTTTTGTTGAATTTTAAAAATAAAAGTTTTAACAATCGCATATTCCTATCGCAACTAACAGTTTTACGAAATATTTGAATAGTTTTATACAAACTCCACATTTTTATACAAACTCCACATTGACAATAGAATTTTGTTTTGAATATTCTGTACAGGTGCCGTGCCAATATTTGAATATAAACCAATTTTGTATTAAACTAAAATAATACCGTGCATTTTTGTTTCTGCTAGAACCACAACATTTTTGTTACCCGATGGCCTCAGAAGGAGGGTTATGTTTTTTGAGAGTATGTCTGTATGTATGTAAGTAGGCATGTGGGTATGTTTAGATAAGAAATACGTTTTCACGGACTACAGTCCAAACGGCTTGGCGGATCTTTACATGTGATGTGTGTGTCGCTATAATTATTAAAAATGCATACTTAAATTCATGATGGTGGATTTTGAAATTACCGCAGTCGGGTTTTTGTTAGGGTTTCGTAGTCCACTAGAAACCCTTATAGTTTCGTCATGTCTGTCTGTCTGTCTGTCTGTGTCTGTCTGTCTGTATGCCGCGCCCTCATATCTTCGTCAGTTTTAGAGCTATCGACATGAAATTTGGTGAGAAGATAGATCATGTTGACCCAAATATAGTAATGTTAAGAAAAAATTATATTAAATGTTATTAACTTTTTGGTTACAAAGTTAATACAAATGAAGCAAGCGGAAAAAATTTACACCGCCGGCGGGATTTGAACCCACGTCTTCTGACAAGCCGGGTCAGACGTGTTAAGCCGCTACACCACGGCGGGCTCTGCCCGAGGCGGCGAAATTGTGATCCACTTGCTTCGTTCATATTGCTTTTGCCACTTGACTACTCACGGGTAGCTTGAGCGCCATCTATGACTTTGTAGTAGAACTATATAGTCACTCAACTGACAACATTACGTATGTACAAGTTGACGAGAGATGGAGCTTTTTCCGATTTGTGAATGTTTACTATTATGTAGAAATTTTTCCACAATATAGTATTTTTTGGAACACTTGGTGTTTTAATCAAACACTAGATATTGATATTAACTTTTTGGTTACAAAGTTAATACAAATGAAGCAAGCGGAAAAAAAAAAATCCGCTTGCTTCATTTGTATTAACTTTGTAACCAAAAAGTTAATATCAATATCTAGTGTTTGATTAAAACACCAAGTGTTCCAAAAAATACTATATTGTGGAAAAAGGAGATTGCCCATTTCTGTATGGACCTTGGACCAAACAGAGACCCGCATAGGGATATAGTGCATAATGTTCCTAAGACTAATACTAGTCTGAAACCCAAACCACATCAAAATCTGTCGCTGGAGTCTTGAGAAAAATTACATGATATTTCAAGTTTTCCATTAACGAAAAATCATAGCCAACAGATTATTTCTAAAATAAAAGACGGTAATCATTGAATCTATCAACCACTTTAATCAGTCTATTACTTCCTGAACAGCTATTACCACCGGTGTTACTCAGGGTGTCGTTTTATCCCCTTTTCTTTTGTACGGGCGTTGAACCAAGTAGCGACCCGCAGTGAGACATAGTGCATAATGTTCCGAAGACTAATACTAGGCTGAAACCCAAACCACATCAAAATCCGTTGCCGGAGTCTTGAGAAAAATGACATTATATTTCAGGTTTTCCATTTACGAAAAATCAAAGCCATCAAATAACTTATTTCTATAATAAGAGATGGTAGTCATTGAATCAATCAACCACTTTAACCAGTCTATTACTTCCTGAACAGCTATTACCACCGGTGTCACTCAGGATGTCGTTTTATCCCCTTTTCTTTTGTACAGGCGTTGAACTAAATAGCGACCCGCATTGATACATAGTGCATCATGTTTCGAAGACTAATACTAGTCTGAAACCCAAACCACATCAAAATTCGTCGCTGGAGTCTTGAGAAAAATTACATTGTATTACAGTTTTTCCATTAACTAAAATCATAGCTAACAGCTAATCACTAAAATTAAAGACGGTAGTCATTGAATCAATCAACCATTTAAATCAGTCTATTACCTGATGAACGAACAGCTATTACCACCGGTGTTACTCAGGGTGTCGTTTTGTCCCCTCTTCTTTTGTACGGGCGTTGAACCAAGTAGCGACCCGCATTGAAACATAGTGCACAATGTTTTTAAGACTAATATTAGCCTGAAACCCAAATCTCATCAAAATCCGTCGCTGGAGTCTTGAGAAAAAATACATTATATTTCAGGTTTTGTCTTGTCAATATAATGTCTTCTCCAGACTCCAGCGACGGATTTTGATGTGGTTTGGGCTTCAGACTAATATAAGTCTTAGGAACATTATGCACTATGTTTCAATGCTGGTCGCTATTTGGTTCAACGCCCGTACAAAAGAAAAGGGGATAAAACGACACCCTGAGTGACACCGGTGGTAATAGCTGTTCAGGAAGTAATAGACTGATTAAAGTGGTTGATTGATTCAATAACTAGCTTCTGTTATTATAGAAATAAGTTATTTGTTGGCTTCGATTTTTCGTTAATGGAAAACCTAAAATATAATGTAATTTTTCTCAAGACTCCAGCGACGGATTTTGATGTGGTTTGGGTTTCACACTAGTATTAGTCTTAGGAATATGATGCACTATGTTTCAATGCGGGTCGCTATTTGGTTCAACGCCCGTACAAAAGAAAAGGAGATAAAACGACACCCTGAGTAACACCGGTGGTAATAGCTGTTCAGGAAGTAATAGACTGATTAAAGTGGTTGATTGATTTAATGTCTACCTTCTGTTATTACAGAAATAAGTAATGAAAGTGATAGAAATATATTTAGCTTCTTCCGCACCGACTGATCAGTCGGTGCTCGGAACTTGACTGTCGAAGATCTCCTGAGGATGCTCCGTGGAGGAGTGAAACACGTGTAGAGTGTAAAACGGTGGTTGCGGTGTGTTGTATCGCTAGTACATTTGCATTAAGTTGCGGTCGTACGTGTGGTTCACTCAACAGCATAACCATCATAAGTGCGGAAGAAGCTAAATATATTTCTATCACTTTCATCAAGATGGACTTCCGCAAAGTAACGCCTGATACTATTAGTTACTTAGAAATAAGTAATTTGTTGGCTTTGATTTTTCGTTACTGGAAAACCTAAAATATAATGTAATTTTTCTCAAGATTCCAGCGACGGATTTTGATGTGGTTTGCGTTTCAGACTAGTATTAGTCTTAGGAACATGATATACTATGTCTCAATGCGGGTCGCTATTTGGTTCAACGCACGTACAAAAGAAAAGGGGATAAAACGACACCCTGAGTAACACCGGTGGTAATAGCTGTTCAGGAAGTAATAGACTGATTAAAGTGGTTGATTGATTTAATGACTACCATATCTTATTATAGAAATAAATTATTTGATGGCTATGATTTTTCATTAATGGAAAACCTAAATTAAAATGTCATTTTGTCTCACGACTCCAGCGACGGATTTTGATGTGGTTTGGGTTTCAGACTAGTATTAGTCTTAGGAACATTATGCACTATGTCTCAATGCGGGTCGCTACTTGGTTCAACGCCCGTACAAAAGAAGATGGGGCAGAACGACACGCTGAGTAACACCAGTGGTAATAGCTGTTCGTTCAGCAGGCAATAGACTGATTTAAATGGTTGATTGATTCAATGACTCCCATCTCTTATTATAGAAATAAGTTTTTGTTGGCAATGAGTTTTCGTTAATGGAACACCTGAAATATAATGTTATTTTTCTCAAGACTCCAGCGACGGATTTTGATGTGGTTTGGGTTTCAGACTAGTATTACTCTTCGGAACATTATGCACTATGTCTCACTGCGGGTCGCTACTTGGTTCAACACCCGTACAAAAGAAAAGGGGATAAAATGACACCCTGAGTAACACCGGTGGTAATAGCTGTTCAGGAATAATAGACTGATTAAAGTGGTTGATTGATTCAATGATTACCGTCTTTTATTTTAGAAATAATCTGTTGGCTATGATTTTTCGTTGATGGGAAACCTGAAATATAGTGTCATTTTTCTCAAGACTCCAGCGACGGATTTTGATGTGGTTTGGGTTTCAGACTAGTATTACCCTTAGGAACGTTATGCACTATGTTTCAATGCTGGTCGCTATTTGGTCCACTTTGGGCAATGTCTTTTCTACATAATAGTAAACATTCACAAATCGGAAAAAGCTCCATCTCTCGTCAACTTGTACATACGTAATGTTGTCAGTTGAGTGACTATATAGTTCTACTACAAAGTCATAGATGGCGCTCAAGCTACCCGTGAGTAGTCAAGTGGCAAAAGCAATATGAACGAAGCAAGTGGATCACAATTTCGCCGCCTCGGGCAGAGCCCGCCGTGGTGTAGCGGCTTGACACGTCTGACCCGGCTTGTCAGAAGACGTGGGTTCAAATCCCGCCGGCGGTGTAAATTTTTTCCGCTTGCTTCATTTGTATTAACTTTGTAACCAAAAAGTTAATATCAATATCTAGTGTTTGATTAAAACACCAAGTGTTCCAAAAAATACTATATTGTGGAAAAATCTACACTAATATAATAAAGAGGAAAACTTTGTTTGTTTTTTTGTATGTATGTAATCGATAAACTCCGAAACTACTGGACCGATTTCGAAAATTCTTTCACCATTAGAAAGCTACAACATTCCTGAGTAACATAGGTTACTTTTTACCACGGGAAAATTCCTCATTTCCACGGGAAAACGGCAAGCACCAGGAAAAGCGGGAAATACAGCGGATATTACCCAAATAAGCCAGTGCGCTTTACCGATCTTCGCGAAATTTGGCACTGATATTACTAGCATAGTAAAGAAGGACATGGATTACTTTTTGTCAGACCTCGAGGATCTGGAGTACCTGATGAGGACCACCAGCATCCCATCTAAACTATAAAAGATACGGTCATGGCTTCATAGAAAAAGTTGTTCACCATGACGGGCCGCTTCTGCTGACACATGGTCATCGAGGATCTGGAGTACCTGATGAAGACCACCAGCATCCCATCTAAACTATAAGAGATACAGCCATGGATTCATAGAAAAAGTTGTGCATCATGACGAGCCGCTTCTGCTGGCACATGGGCATCGAGGATCTGGAGTACCTGATAAAGATCACCAACATCCCATCTAAACTATAAGAGATACGGTAATGGTTTTTAAGTAAAAGTTACTCAGCATGGCAGGCTGCTTCTGCTGGCACATGGTCATCGAGGATCTGGCTGGAGTACCCGATGTAGACCACCAGTACCCCATATAAACTATAAGAGATACGGTAATGGCTTCAAAGTAAAAGTTATTCAGTATGACGGGCCGCTTCTGCTGGCAAATGGTCACGAGGGTCTGGAGTACCTGATGTAGACCACCAGCATCCCATATAAACTATAAGAGATACGGCAATGGCTTTATAGACAAAGTTGTTCACTTTTTACTACGGGCAAAGATCCAATTTCTACGGGAAAACAGGTAAGTAGCAGCGGGTGAAACCGCTGGGCGGGCTGCTAGTTTCTACATAATAGTAAACATTCACAAATCGGAAAAAGCTCCATCTCTCGTCAACTTGTACATACGTAATGTTGTCAGTTGAGTGACTATATAGTTCTACTACAAAGTCATAGATGGCGCTCAAGCTACCCGTGAGTAGTCAAGTGGCAAAAGCAATATGAACGAAGCAAGTGGATCACAATTTCGCCGCCTCGGGCAGAGCCCGCCGTGGCAAGTCATAAAAAATTGCTCAGGCGAATCCAATGATCCCCCGCATACAATAAACTCTATATTAGTAAACGGAATGGAGATAAACGAAAGTCAAAAAATTGCTTCCAGTCTTAACGATTATTTCATTGACTCTCTACCAATATCAAACAAAACTGAATGCAAAGAAGCATGTAAACACATCACATCCAGTTCGCATACATTCTATGCGACGCCAGTAACTGAAACAGAATTAATGTCTATAATTTCGCAGCTTAAAAACTCTAATGCGGTGGGATATGATGGACTGAATAGTCTCATAATAAAACAGTCTAGTGCATATATCGTTCGTCCACTAAAGCATATTATTAACCTATCTTTTGAGAAAGGAGAGTTCCCTAAACAACTCAAAGTTTCCATCGTAAAACCAATTTACAAAAATAAGGGCAAAAAAACAGAAATGATTAACTACAGGCCAATTACTCTTATCCCAATCATTGCCAAAATATTTGAACGTGCTATGTACAATAGAGTTATAGGGTTTTCAGAGAAGTTTGATCTAATTGCAAAGGAGCAAAACGGGTTTCGGCGCGGCAGATCTACTAGTACTGCTATTTACCAACTAATGAAAACCATTCACAACTGTATCGACAAGCGAGTTCATGTGTCAGCAGTACTCACTGATATGTCTAAAGCGTTCGATTGTGTAGAGCACAGCATTCTTTTGAGTAAGATGGAAAAGTATGGTATAAGAGGAGCCATACTGAACTGGTTTAATTCTTATTTGGACGGCAGACTGCAATGTGTCGAGCTCAACGCCCTTTGCAAATTAACTAATGCTGTTATTTCCTACCGATCGGAGTACAGACTAAATGGTAGAGGTGTCCCGCAAGGAACTATTCTCGGGCCTTTGCTATTTCTCTTTTACATAAACGATCTCCCCAAAGCCACTAATACCGAAATGGTTTTGTTTGCAGATGACAGTACGGCAATTATTGAATCATGCGCCCCAGAAACATATGAACGAAAAATTGCCAGTACTATAGATGATATTATGGTCTGGATGAACGCTAACGGATTGTGTTTAAATTTAGCTAAAACGAGCATCATCCAGTTTCACTCCTATGCTAGGAAACCACTAGATTTAAATGTAAAATGTGGTGACTGCTTATTAAATAGCATTTCTTCCACCAAATTTCTTGGCCTGACGCTAGACTCTAACTGTAATTGGAAGTTGCATGTTCAAAATGTCTGTGATCGGTTGGCCAGATTCGTTTACCCCTTAAGGCGCATTGCTTATACTGCCTCGGTGGAGGCTGCTCTAATGGCCTATTTTGGCTATGTCCAGTCGGTGCTGATCTATGGCCTAATATTTTGGGGTAACTCTACCGATGTTTCGCAGGCTTTTGTAGCGCAAAAGCGTTGTGTTAGAGCGTTGGAGGGGTTAGCACAGATAGACTCATGCAAACCTCTGTTCAAAAAATACAATATTCTGCCATTGCCATGTCTTTATGTAAAGGAAGTTGCCATGTTCGTGAGGAAAAATCTGACCTTATATGATTCGAAAAGTAAGTTCAGCAGAAATCTGAGAAACAACCATAAGCTCCTGCAGTCTGGTACCCACCTCACTGAATTTTATCATAAAAGTATATTTTATATGGCTGTGAAAATTTATAATGGTATCCCAGATGAATTTAAAGAATACGATGTTATAAAATTTAAACAACATGTAAATACCTGGTTGCAAAGTAGACTGTTCTATAGTGTCAGAGAATTTTTAGATAATCATGGAAAATTGTGACAAATTGTATGAAATATAGTTATTTGATTTGCATTTGATATTAAGTGACGTGACATGGGAAATAGATAAATTAATTTAATTGAATGTTTAATATTTATACCTTATTTTGACGTTATGTAATTTTATGACTTAGTGATTGTGTAATTTTTATATTATTTTTAATGAACTTTAAAATTTGTTGTTTTTTGTGAATGTTCTTGTGTTGTTAAATTATAGTAAAATATTATCTTACCTACGTGACATGTTATAAAATATTGTACACCTAATTAGGTAGCTATAATGGTACTCATAAATACATTTTCAATCTTTGTAAACTTATAGTGAAACAATAAATCATTTGAACTTGAACTTGAACTTGAACTTGTGTAGCGGCTTAACACGTCTGACCCGGCTTGTCAGAAGACGTGGGTTCAAATCCCGCCGGCGGTGTAAATTTTTTCCGCTTGCTTCATTTGTATTAACTTTGTAACCAAAAAGTTAATATCAATATCTAGTGTTTGATTAAAACACCAAGTGTTCCAACAAATACTATATTGTGGAAAAATTTCTACATAATAGTAAACATATTAAATGTTTTTTGGACCCCCTCTTATACAAGTGAAAGGGGGCAAAAAAATTTTTTTTCTTTTGTAATATTGAGTAGGGTATCGTTGAATAGGTCTTTTAAAACTAAGGTAAGATTTATTTGAAACAAAGTCACTCAAATGTTTCTGTCACGAGATATTTGCTTTTAAAAAGGGCGTTTTTGACCCATAATTTGTTCCAGCTGTAACTTCTAAAGTGTAAACGCTAAAAATTTGAAATAAATATGGAATATAGCTTACAATCTGAAGTTACAATGAAAACTATAACGGGTATTATACCCTTAAAGGTTTCAGAAAAAAATGAGTTTTTCTATTTGCGGTTGGTCATCATACTGCTGCTAACAAACCAGCAACAAAAATAAGTTTGTGATGCTAAAAACCTGATATTTAAACATTGACTACGAAACCCTATTTGTGGGCGTGTCTGACACGCTCTTGGCCGGTATTATTTAATTGGTACATTTGCTTGTTGATGTTACTGATTATTCAATCAAGCTCACTACTTAAGCTGAAACGCAAAAGTAAGTAAGTAATTAGTTTTAGGTATCTACCTACCTACTTATTTAACAGTTCGCTAGCCTTATCTAACTAGGCTTACCATATTGTATCATGGAATAACTTTGTGGAGTCTTCTTCTCCATCGTATTATTGGCATATAAGGGGAAGTTACTTAACACAAAAGTCTGCCACTGCAGGCTTAAAAACCGAATCACAAACGATTTTCTTCATTTACTCCCAATTCATCGCCTTAATCTTAGCTTAGGCATGTATGTACCTACTTTTCAAAGAAATTGAGTCACCAAAAATGCTATAACGCCTGTCGTAATAACAAGAGCAAAAAGCCTCCTAACACAATTTGTTCTTAAAATAACGCAAAATCGTCAGGCGCTGCGATGGAAAAATATTACAGTGAAAAAAAATTGCAGACTGGTTGCAATTATCCCTTTTCATAGCGGGTTTTAATGGTGCAGAGGAACCATGTGGCCTCATTACCACACCATGGTTGTGTAGGCACGTCATTATTAAATTAAATACGGGGATTTCAAAGGTCAACTGACTGACGGGTGGGGTAATGAAGATTGGTTAGGGGAGGTGAAAGATTCATTCATGAGGTACCTTATTAATTAACCCGTATAAACCTAATAAATAAGTATTACGCTATAGAAAAAGCAAAAGGAGATAAGTAGGGAGGTAATAATATCTTTGTATCGACGATGATATAGTTTATGAAAAACTCCTATCTACAATGGCAAGCCTATGTAATGTAGATAGGACTTAGGTATGCAATAAAAATGAACGATCGAAATTTAATATCTATTTATGTGAGATGAAGATTGATTCTGTGATGTATTCGTAACAAATTGGTTTTTCTCGGTATTAGGTCGTTACTGTCTTAGAATTTAAATGTTACTGTGTTTTTTTATTATTATTTAATCTAAGCTTCTGACTAATTTTAGGATTAAGTGCTTCTTCTTTTTCGTGTGGGACACCGAGTCGTTCAACGACCCGATGAACCCTGGTGTCAGAGTTTTTCAACCGCCTACTGCAGGTAGCAGGCCTCTGACATGGCTGTGTAACGACCGCCATCATAGACAGCAACCGGGACCGACGGCTTAACGTGCCCATCCGAAGCACGGAACCATCTTACTTGCGGACAATCAGGTGGTTCAGCCTGCAATGTCCTAACCAGACTGGGAACAAATTCAATTCATCCCCACCGGGAATTGAACCCGGAGCCTTTGCGTAGCAGGCAGGCATACTAACCACTGCGCCACATCGGCTGTCGTGCTAAATCGTCGACTAGATAAGTGCCAAATATAAAATAAATTATCCATAGTTGTAAAAGCGACATTACGTACCTGCCTATTTGTAGGGATATCACCAGGACATCAAGATGTCAACTTCTACTGGTTATTTATTAATATTTGTATGAAAACCCAGTATCCAATGGTTTCTTAAATGGATAGGTTGAAATGCTAGCTATACATTTGCACTCTATAGAAAACTCTACTCCCTTGGCAGCACTATCCACGCTCTATCTATTATTCTCAAAAACTACCCGCATTAATATTAATATAGTAGACCCTCTCACAGCCGACTGTAAATGTTCGTACGGCTACTTCGAAAAGTTTATATTTATTTCTAGTACATCGATTGGTAAACTTTAAGATGGCGCATTGTTGTTGTAAGTAAAATAGTAATGGTTGTCAAATTGGGGGATTTGATCGCTAGACAAGCATGGCAATGCCTTGTATGGGATAGGTTCAAGAGGAAGTTAAGTTTGAACTACGGGTTCCGCTAATTACATAGGTAATTTGATAAGAAATACTGCGTGATTTAGGTTTATTATTATCTTCGAACACTTTATCCTTGATTTTTGGGTGAATTTGCAACTGGCTGTGGAATAACGGTTATTATTATTAGTCAATACATTGGAAATTAGGTATCTCTCATTGATGTTGCAGTTACAAATACCTATTAGGTATTATAAGTTTCGTTGTAACCCTCTAGTCTAGTGTCAGAGTTTGCAATTGCAAACCAATTTCTTGCTTGTAAAATGCACGATGTAGGTTGGATAACACCTACCTACCACTATTGGCTGATTTGCGAAGATAGATACAAAAAAATAAACAAACCACAATTCAAATCCAACACCCTTAGTCACGAGCCCCTAAAACTCGTATAATACCGAAGCCACGTAGAGGCAGCCATCGTAAACTCCTTGGGTAAAATGAAACCCAGAGTTTGCTACCCCTGAGGGAGCCCGGCCTTGAAAGGATTTTAATATTATCCCACCCAAAACATAAATGTGAAAGGCTGCCAAGTTCGACAATATTGGAATGCTTCGCCTATAAAAGAAGTGAGATCTAAATAAGTACCAAGTTCCATACACAGACCTCAGTTAAAAATAGTTACAGGAATGCACACTTGATTTTCCGCAGTTTGGAAAGTAGATTCTGAATAAATATCATATTAATACCTAAAATTCTAATACTTACAAAAACGCAAACCTGTTTTTTCAGCAGTTTCCTTTCCTACTTTTTAATGATATAACTTGGCAAGTTTTCACACACTTTGTTATTTATAAACCTACAAAACGCAATGAGTCAAGTATATAATTTTCTATTAAAACTTGCCAAGTTATATCATTAAAAAGTAGGAAAGGAAACTGCTGAAAAAACAGGTTTGCGTTTTTGTAAGTATTAGAATTTTAGGTATTAATATGATATTTATTCAGAATCTACTTTCCAAACTGCGGAAAATCAAGTGTGCATTCCTGTAACTATTTTTAACTGAGGTCTGTGTATGGAACTTGGTACTTATTTAGATCTCACTTCTTTTATAGGCGAAGCATTCCAATATTGTCGAACTTGGCAGCCTTTCACATTTATGTTTTGGGTGGGATTTCATTTATTTTTGTAAGGTTTTCGGTCGGTTGCAATTTTAGGTCGGTACGACCATTGGAAGATATAGATAATTTTTTTGTATTAGTTCCTTAGGGGTATGAATTTACACCTTCATTATTTTTAAAACCGACTCACACTTGGCCATTTTCAGATTTTTTCCTTTACCTTGACCTAAAGACCTACCCCTATGCCAAATTTCAAGTCAATACGACCACTGGAAGTGGTCTAGGTTTTTGATGAGTGAGTGAGTCAGTCAGTCAGTGAGTGTATAGTAAAAATAGCGATTTTCTGACGTCAATATCTCAAGACCTACAATAGGTACATTAATGAAATTTTGTATTTTAGATGAGTAAGTAGATCTCAACAGATACTAGAAATTTCATATGCGTAGATAAAATGGATTTTGAGTTATAGGTGGGTCGAACTTGGCCCGAAATGGTTCGTGTAATATAACCCACGGCCGGTGTGTCGCTCGAACTTGGCGGACACACTGCCGTGTGTCTAGATACAAGGATCCTGTCAAAACATTCCAATGGTAAATAAAGTCGTCGATTTTACATTTATATCCGACCCCTAAAAATCTACCGCCTCACAATAGAATTTCTTAAAGTTGGAGAAAGAATAGAGTCATTCGGGGTAAAAGTGCGCAGCGGGTAAAACTGCGCACCGTCGAAATTACGGAATAGGGCGCAGGGGCAGGGACGCTGATTTGCTGGGAACACGTGTACCTGAACCACCATTTTAGGTCCAGACACTGTGTGCAGTGCGGGTCGATTTCCTACCTATTATAACCAAAAACACCAAAACGTGGTTAAATTCGGACTTTATTCGGTGCAAGGAAAAGTTTGTGGGAGTGTGGATATTGATCATGAAGAGCTTGCTTCTACTTTTTAATTTTCTATACATATTGAAGTTCTTTTTCAGTAACAACATTTTAACCGTGCCTCTAAAGTGTCAAAGTTACGATGAATTGTTTTGAGTACTCATTGAATGGGGTAAAACTGCGGGGGTAATAGTGCGCATATGACGTATGTGGCTAGATGTGCGCAGTTTTACCCCACTATAGTGATATTTAAAAACGCATTTCTGTACAGAAATACCTACATTATATTAAATCATTCTTTTTTTATTGTTTTAGACTATAAAATGCCTCGTATTGATAAAATATAAACATCCGATAAGACCTTAATTATTGTGAAACCCTTGTGCGCAATTTTACCCAACACACCGCGTAGTTTTACCCGCATCACGGGGAAGAAGTGCGCACTCCGACTTAGTCACTGTTTTTTTAAATATATGAAAAACCGCAGATTACATCGCAAGTTGTTTGTTTGTATTTGAGAGTCCATTAACCAAGATATAAGACAGCACATACAATGTGTTTTAAATCGCAGTAGTTTAGGAGTTATGAAGTGAAATATCCAAAAGTGCGCAATTTTACCCCGAATGACTCTACTACATAAGAAATTACACAGTTTTAGACACAACTTTAACACTAAAGAGGAAACTAATGCCAATAATAATGATAGTGCTTTAATACGCCTTTTACCCGACTGCCTAGGAAGGCTATGTTTTCGAGAGTATGTAGGTATATGTACGTCCTTATGTGTGTATGTATGTAGATATACAAATTTATTTTCACGGGATACAACCCAAGCGGCAGGGCGAATCTTCACGTGTGAGGTGTCGTTACATTCGTCTCAGCAGCGCGAGTGACACTGGTTAGGTATATTAAAACTTTATATATTCAAGATGGCAGATTTTTATCGCAAATTACAACTTTGAAAATACCACAGTCGGGTTTTTGATTTTTCGATACATCTGCTTGTATTTAGGTAACTTATTTAAAAACCTTAGTTTCATTCAAATCAATAATATCTGAACAAAACGCAAAAAAAATACATAATTACCTACTTACACTTCTAAATAAGAGCCGATAAGGAAGTAAATAATGGATGGAAGTAATGCGTAGTAACTTACAATTATAAATAAGACAATATCAGAATCGTACAATATTTCAATGCAGCTCCCACGAAACCAACGTTTTAATGGTCGATTGTTGCAGGTTTTGCAAGCTGCCATATCATAATTGTCGGGTTCAGTAAATCTAGGGAAAAACGCGTAAAGAGTACGCACTTTAAGTTATGAGACAAGCAAGGCTCATACGTAACGTACGTTGATGCTGCGCTAAACTTTACAAGCATGATCTCCATTAAACTGAATAACTTAGCTTATGTATCTAAATGTTGGTACGTTCTCTATTTCTATAATTTCAAGCGATGAGCTTATATCAGTAGCTAACCCATGACAATAACCTACGCACCTATAGCTAAAGTCAGTTTAGTCAAACATATTACCGATCGTTTTAACTCTATTGATTTTCTGCTTACCCTGCAAGTAACTAGGCATGCTTTTTGCTATACTTGGCTACAAGAGCAATTTAGTAAAATTGTCATATAGCCTGACAAACACGAGTGTTGTGTGCCATATTTCAGTGGAGTTTCGCATTAGCATTTTAGCAGGCGGGGCACGTGCCTGGCGCTACGCTCACCTGTTAGGGACTTTGAACAGGAGCGAGTTGATACTGCTCCTGTTCCGTAGCAGACTGGTATACCTGCTACTAATACATAGCAGTGAACAAATTGTAAAGGTTTGCAATTTTATCCAATGCAAAATGCGTTTGCTAGCTATCACCCGTATCATGTCATGGCTACTCACTGCACGTATTTGCTGCTATTTACTTGATATTCTTTAATTAAATAAAATGTAAATGTAGGCAGCTTGACAAACGCGAGTGTTGTGTGCCATATTTCAGTGGAGTTTCGCATTAGCATTTTAGCAGGCGGGGCACGTGCCTGGCGCTACGCTCACCTGTTAGGGACTTAGCGAGTTGACACTGCTCCTGTTCCGTACCAGACTGTTATACCTGTTACTCATACTCATTGCTATATGTTCCGTAGCAGACTGATATATCTGTTACTCATACTCATTGCTATATTTTCCGTAGCAGACTGTTATATCTCTTACTCATACTCATTGCTATATGTTCCGTAGCAGACTGTTATATCTCTTACTCATACTCATTGCTACACAACGTTAAAATTGTATGCTTGCTACTTGCTACTTTTTTCAATGCAAAATGCGTTTGTTAACTATCACTTGCTTCTTATTATTGTAACATTTGCTTTGCTTTGCTGTTTTTTTTATATTCTTCAATTAAATGAAATTTATATGTAGGTACCTTGACAAACGCGAGTGTTGTGTGCCATATTTCAGTGGAGTTTCGCATTAGCATTTTAGCAGGCGGGGCACGTGCCTGGCGCTACGCTCACCTGTTAGGGACTTAGCGAGTTGACACTGCTCCTGTTCCGCAGCAGACTGTTATACCTGTTACTCATACTCATTGCTACACACTGATAAAATAGTAGGTTTGCTACTACTTGCTACTTTATTCAATGCAAAATGCGTTTGCTAACTATTGCCCGCTGCATGACATTGCTACATTTGCTTTGCTTGCTGGTTTAAATTGATAATCTTTAACATTTAAATAAAATGTACATATAGGTATATTTCAGTGGAGTTTCACATTAGCATTTTAGCAGGCGGGGCACGTGCCTGGCGCTACGCTCACCTGTTAGGGACTTAGCGAGTTGACACTGCTCCTGTTCCGTAACAGACTGTTATACCTGCTACTCAAACGCATTGCTACACACTGTTAAAATTGTAGGTTTGCTACTACTTGCTACTTTGTATTTGCTAACTATCACCCGCTTCTTATCATTGCAACATTTACTTTGCTTGCTGGTTTTTACTTGATATTCTTCAATTAAATTAAATGCAGGTATATGTAGGTAGCATGACATACGCGAGTGTTGTATGCCATATTTCAGTGGAGTTTCGCATTAGCATTTTAGCAGGCGGGGCACGTGCCTGGCGCTACGCTCACCTGTTAGGGACTTAGCGAGTTGACACTGCTCCTGTTCCGCAGACTGTTACACCTGTTACTCATACTCATGAACTGTTAAAATTGTAAGTGTGTATGTTTGCTACACTGTTAAAATTGTATGTTTGCTACTACTTACTACTTTTATCAATGCGAAATGCGTTTGCTAACTATCACCGCTTCTTGTCATTGTTACATTTGGTTTGCTTGCTGGTTTTTACTATATAGGTACATATAGCTAGCTTGACAAATGCGAGTGTTGTGTGCCATATTTCAGTGGAGTTTCGCATTAGCATTTTAGCAGGCGGGGACGTGCCTGGCGCTACGCTCACCTGTTAGGGACTTAGCGAGTTGACACTGCTCCTGTTCTGTAGCAGACTGGTATACCTGCTACTAATACATAACACTGTTCAAATAGTAAAGGTTGCAACTTTATTCATGCAAAATGCGTTTGCTACCTATTACCCGTTTCATATCATTGTTACTCACTGCTTTATGCACGTATTTGCTGCTTGTTGTTTTTTACTTGATATTCTTCAATTAAATTAAATGTATAAATGTAGGTAGCTTGACACGCAAATGTAGTGTGCCATATTTCAGTGGAGTTTCGCATTAGCATTTTAGCAGGCGGGGCACGTGCCTGGCGCTACGCTCACCTGTTAGGGACTTAGCGAGTTGCCTGTTTCGTAGAAAACTATTTATTATACCTGTTACTCATACTCATTGCTACTCACTATAAAAATTAATGTTATCACTGCTATTTGCTTACCACTCTGTGAAATGCAAAATGCGTCTGCAAGAAAACATTCTTCTATTATATACTGTTTCATTTTCGTGTTCGGTGTTTTTATTACTACGTGCTGCTTTTTATTGCCACTTTTTTAAGCTACTTTCAGCTGCTTTATCTGGCTACTCTGTCAATCTATTGGGCAATCAAGCATAAATTTGCGTGAGGTATTTGTTAGGTTTAGGAACCTAGCGAATTTTGACTGCTCCTGTCCAGTATTAGAGTAACAGATGTAACAACATCTGTTACTGATAGTCCTTGTACCTAACATGTTTCTTGCTACTCCATATTAACTAATGTTTCTAGCTACTATTTACTGCTACTCACTGAAACTTTCAGTTACCTGATCGATGTTCTCACTGCTACCAATTGCTACTGATTGCTATCTACTCACTAACTGTTATCCATCTGTAGGTGTTCTCGTAGGCACAGTTGGTTGCTCTAGTATTTACTAGTACTTACTGTTACTTGCTGCTACTACTTGTTGCTACTTATACCAACTTGTTACGGAACAGCCTCTATCTTGTTACTTTCGTAGCGTACTGCGTAAATCAGTTAGTTTTGCTTCAAATTTACGGCGGAGTATAATAACTCACAAATTATAGGACAGGTACAAACAATGACAGGAAACCAGGTTTTATAATAGAACACTGCTTTGGAGCTGATAACAATGAAATATTTCAGTTCTAAGTAGTTTTATTCGAAAAGCGGATGAGAAATGGCGACAACTAGTTTGTCGTTTTGCTGTACCAGAGAAAGAAAGTAAATGAATGCGTAAGTAATTTATGTGTCGAAGAATTTATAGTTTTCTTTTCCGTTGACCAATGTTGTTTAAAATTTCCTAGTTAGACATTGTTTTCATACTTTACAATCCTTAAGTGTTTTTTTTATTTTTTAAGAATTACTTACAAAATTTTCCGCTTCAGGCAGAATTTGGACCAGCGGCTTTCGGCATCTGAACTGCCGACGCTTCCACCAATTGGGCTACCGCAGCTCAATCTCAGCCTGCAAAATAGAGTGTGTACAGTATGATTGATTTTTGACTTTCTGAAAGTATTTTATTAAGTTTTTCAACATAGAAATAAATGATTTCAACATTGACTGTGGAAAAACAGAGGTTGGTAAAAAGTCGATGATTGTTTTTGTTGCTAAAAGCTAACAAGCGAATTTTGCACTCTTTTTCCCCATCAACTAACAATCTCCACGTGCCAGTTTCGTCACAACTTAATTTGCAGCTCATTTAAAGCGAGTTGTGCTGCAGAACTAGCGCCATTTCACGAAAAATAACTTCACTCGGACCAGCGATACATACACGGAAGTAGGAATAGTAACTTTTCTTCATCTGAGTACATCAGAATTTTCATTGCCTTTTTGTTTTTGGTAGGTATATGATGAATCTATAGGTATGGTTTTTAAGGTAATTTGAGTAGGTTATACTTATAAAGCAGCTGTTTTGGCTTTCAACCATAACCGTAATTATTTACAGCTAATAGCGGGTTAAAATTTTGCTCTAGGAACTATACAAACCTGAGCGGTATCCGCGGAGTACGTGGATAACGGAACTGAATCGCTTGACAATTTGTGGGGCAATTTTTATAAATATTTCAAAATATTCCACCGCAGGCAGGATTTGGACCAACGACCTTCGACATCTATATTGCCGACACCACTACCAACTGGGCTACCACGCTTCTATTCTAGCCTGCGAATTAAGCAAGAACATCTATGCCACGCGGCGTAGGTATAGGTATTATTGAACCAGTCAAAATACCACGTACCAATCAGCTTGGGCCGAAAACTTTCTGGTGTTATGTTTCCTGGTTTACTGTCATAAAGAAGTAATATGTTTTTTTTCGTAATGTGGCGTTAGTTCTGCGTTACCCTTCCCCTTAAATAAAAAAAAGTGTTGCGTATGGCTTTGACATTGAGCGATCGTGATCGTTAAATCAGTTCGGCCCACTGAGAGGTGTGTGTTATGTTAAGGTTATTGGACTAGTAACGGGGTATCGATTTGTTACGGTCTAGTGTCCTTTGGATAAATAGCTTTTTTAAACTAAGATTTTGTCTGAGCATGTAGGGACACAGACTAACCGTATAGTAGGGATAAGTAACTGTCATGATAATTTGCAGCTAAGAATAGAGAGAAAGAAGATCATATACCTACATGGTGTCAATTTTAATGCGCATTGCGTGCCATAGCTCAAGTAAAGGGTAGGTTCGGTCATGGAGGAATATAAATAGGTACCATGGTTCGGTATCGGTATCGATAAAGGAACCAGTCAAAAATATTTAAAAAGTTCCTTTGCCGATACTGAGCTTACTCTTCTTAAGCTATGACACGCATTTAAATTGACCTGTATACTATAATTATAATACTTTAAGATGTGTTTTGTACAAGATACATAAAAAATTTACCTAATCCAAAAACTATAGGTACAGTGAGACTGGCAGACTGGCAGTATCGGTGAATTGGGCAAAAGGCCTTTCGATTGTTTAAATATGACAGCAATGATTTGTTATTACCCGACTACAGCAAAGCAAAAAGGAGGGTTATTACCCGACTACAGCAAAGCAAAAAGGAGGGTTATGATTTTGACCTGTATGTATGTATGTATGTTTGTATGTATGTATGTATGTGGTATAAATTTCGTCTGTTCCCTCATAACTCCCGAACTACTTATCCAAATTTGACAAGTGAGGTATCAATAGAAGCGTCTGAACAGTCTGGTGGTTATAGGCTATATAATGTCAAAATAAATTTAATATGGCGCCCTCTATACAGTGGGATGTAACGAAGAAAATATTTATTTTCTTGTACTGGTATCGAGTTGGGTATCAAACGAAAGGGCTGAATTAGCACAATCCAGAAATATATATATTTTATCTCGAAAACGTAGATTTTCTTAGATAATGAAGTCGGAATAAAGATAAGGTATCGCACTAACACTTTTGGCAAACATTTTATATTCGAGCTTATTTGACTCGGACTTGTCATATTGTTGATGATAAAATTTATTTGACATGTAAGCACAAGATCCATAAAATATCTATAGCAAAACCGCAAACGGTACGTATACGCAACGAACATGTTAATGTAAAAGATCTTTTATGTATCTATAGTACTAACTGTTGCTACTCAGTTACTACCTGATACGAAGTTGCGAATGGGGAGATTCATAATCACCCAATGCGATCCAAACACGCAAAAAGAAACGTATACTTACGTGACATCTAAGAAATGTACGTATCTACTTTAGAAGTGAAACTCGCACCAACCATCGACTCGGGGAGTTGAGGGGGCTTGAGGGGGCTTGCCCCCCTCACAGAAAATAGAAACGTGGACATCTACTTTAGAAGTGAAACTCTTACCAACCATCGACTCGGGGGGTTGAGGGGGGCTTGCCCCCCTCACAGAAAAAAGAAACTTGGACATTTACTTCAGAAGTGAAACTCGCACCAACCATCGACTCGGGGGGTTGAGGGGGGCAAGCCCCCTCACAGAAAAAAGAAACGTGGACATCTACTTTAGAAGCGAAACTCGCACCAAACATCGACGTGGGGGGTTGAAGGGGGCTTGCCCCCCTCACAGAAAAAAGAAACGTGGGCATCTACTTTAGAAGTGAAACTCTTACCAACCATCGCTGGGGGGGTTTGAGGGGGGCTTGCCCCCTCACAGAAAAAAGAAACGAGGACATCTACTTTAGAAGTGAAACTCGCACCAACCATCGACTTGGAGGTTGAGTGGGGCTTGCCCCTCACAGAAAAAAGAAACGTGGACATTTACTTCAGAAGTGAAACTCGCACCAACCATCGACTCGGGGGGTTGAGGGGGGCAAGCCCCCTCACAGAAAAAAGAAACGTGGACATCTACTTTAGAAGCGAAACTCGCACCAAACATCGACGAGGGGGGTTGAGGGGCTTGCCTCACAGAAAAAAGAAACGTGGGCATCTACTTTAGAAGTGAAACTCTTACCAACCATCGACACGGGGGGTTGAGGGGGGCTTGCCCCCTCACAGAAAAAAAGAAACGTGGACATCTACTTTGGATGTGAAACTCGCACCAACCATCGACACGGGGGGTTGAGGGGGGCTTGCCCCCTCACAGAAAAAAGAAACGTGGACATCTACTTTAGATGTGAAACTCGCACCAACCATCGACTCGGGGGGTTGAGGGGGGCTTGCCCCCCACACAGAAAAAAGAAACGTGGACATCTACTTTAGATGTGAAACTCGCACCAACCATCGACTCGGGGGGTTGAGGGGGGCTTGCCCCCCTCACAGAAAAAAATAAATAATTAAAAAAATTAAAAAACACGCCTGCGTTTGTGGGAAAAATTGATCTGAAAAGTAAAAAACAAGTTATAATTTGTGAAAAATTTGGACGAGGTACTTGGCTTGGATTGTTCTTCTATTTGGAAAATTGACGATGTTTTTATTAGTATCAAAAACATTCTATAATATGAATAGTTATCTTTACCGTACATATAGGTTCAATATTATGTTTTTTTGTGACCAGACTTTACAATGCAGTCGGGGGATAGTTTCCGAGATTGTAACGTTATTGTATGACAACAAACTATCCCCCGACTGCATTGTAAAGTCTGGTCACAAAAAAACATAATATTGAACCTATATGTACGGTAAAGATAACTATTCATATTATAGAATGTTTTTGATACTAATAAAAACATCGTCAATTTTCCAAATAGAAGAACAATCCAAGCCAAGTACCTCGTCCAAATTTTTCACAAATTATAACTTGTTTTTTACTTTTCAGATCAATTTTTCCCACAAACGCAGGCGTGTTTTTTAATTTTTTTAATTATTTATTTTATTTACTACTTTTTAAATTATTTAACAAGTAAAAATTTGTTCGCTTCTTCTGTTTTTCTGTGGTCTCCGGTATTGGTTCATCATGTAAAAAAATCTGAACGCTTCTATTATCACCACCCTATGTAAGTTCTACATTCATACCAGTCATCCTGTAAAAGTCTGTGCTTTCTATTGTCTTCCTATGAGGGGGGCAAGCCCCCTCAACCCCCCGATGTTGGTCCTACATTCATACCAGTCATCCTGTTAAAATCTGTGCTGTTGTATTGTCTTCCCATGAGGGGGGCAAGCCCCCCTCAACCCCCCGATGTTGGTCCTACATTCATACCAGTCATCCTGTAAAAATCTGTGCTGTTGTAATGTCTTCCTATGAGGGGGGCAAGCCCCCCTCAACCCCTCGATGTTGGTCCTACATTCATACCAGTCATCCTGTAAAAATCTGTGCTGTTGTAATGTCTTCCTGAGAGGCAAGCCCCCTCAACCCCCCGATGTTGGTCTTACATTCATACCAGTCATCCTGTAAAAATCTGTGCTGATCTGTTGTCTCTCTATGAGGCAAGCCCCCTCAACCCCGATGTTGGTCTTACATTCATACCAGTCATCCTGTAAAAATCTGTGCTGATCTGTTGTCTCTCTATGAGGGGCAAGCCTCCTCAACCCCCGATGTTAGTCCTACATTCATACCAGTCATCCTGTAAAAATCTGTGCTGTTGTATTGTCTTTATGAGAGGCAAGCCCCTCAACCCCCCGATGTTAGTCCTACATTCATACCAGTCATCCTGTTAAAATCTGTGCTGTTGTAATGTCTTCCTATGAGGGGGGCAAGCCCCCCTCAACCCCGATGTTGGTCCTACATTCATACCAGTCATCCTGTAAAAATCTGTGCTGGTCTGTTGTCTCTTTATGAGGGGGGCAAGCCCCCCTCAACCCCCGCTGTAAGTCCTACATTCATACCAGTCATCCTGTAAAAATCTGTGCTGTTGTAATGTCTTCCTATGAGGGGGCAAGCCCCCCTCAACCCCCCGATGTTGGTCCTACATTCATACCAGTCATCCTGTAAAAATCTGTGCTGTTGTATTGTCTTCCTATGAGGGGGGCAAGCCCCCCTCAACCCCCCGATGTTGGACCTACATTCATAACAGTCATCCTGTAAAAATCTGTGCTGATCTGTTGTCTCTCTATGAGGGGGGCAAGCCCCGCTCAACCCCCCGATGTTAGTCCTACATTCATACCAGTCATCCTGTAAAAATCTGTGCTGTTGTATTGTCTTCCTATGAGGGGGGCAAGCCCCCCTCAACCCCCCGATGTTGGTTTTACATTCATACCACTCATCCTGTCAAAGTCTGTGCTGGTCTGTTGTCTTTCTATCAGGAAGGCAATCTTCCATTAACCACTGTGTTGGTGTTTAAAGCCCCTTCATATTACTGTGGTTTCACCCACGCAGTATTCTCGCGGTACAGGTGCGATACCGTCGCGGTATTTGTATCGATCGCTATCAGGTGCGGGACGTCCATGCAAATACCACGGCGGTATCGCAACGGTACCGCGAGGAGCACACCGCGTACCGCGTACCGCAGCGATACCGCTGAAATGTGAACGGGTCTTAATGCCTACCAGTTGAACTGCCCATAACTGATTTAAACTACTTAATGATAACAGATTTGGATTTTAAATGGGTTATTTTATTGACTACAAAATCTAGACTACATACATTAATATTACATAGCAGCTCAGCTCATAAAGAAGTTGCGTTTAAAGTTTAAGTAATCAAAATTTTCTTGATACCGACTGCCTTATTTTAATCAACACTCAAGTTTTTGCCGACCAGGAGGGCCTGCGTTTTCATGTCTTACACTGGCAGTAGTAGTCTTTTGAAGAATACTTCACTTTACTATGAATAAAGTATCCCGGAGACAGCTGCTCTGCAATAAAATCATCATTGTTTGGTCAATGTTATAACAACCTACGTATTATCTACTAACAAACAATGTAGCTATCGAAGTAGCTATGCAGAGAAACACCAGCAGTAGCTTGTATATGTAATGAAGTACCAGACGCCTAAGATATATCAGCTGCTGGCATTGCACATTGTGTATGAGCTATTTTTATGCCTGCTCATTAGCCATAAATATAATAATAAGTTTAACTAATTACCTGATACTGAGATGCCTTTGAACATTTACATGTTTTGCATTACAAAAGCATCAAGGCTGGACATCGGGATAAGAACTCTGTGCCATTCGTGAAAACTATCAGCGTTATTTTATCTATCAGCTTGGAACGCTCGTTTTATTATTAATTAATTATTTTTCAGTATTTGTTTAAATTTATTTTATTTTGCAACAACAAACGTAAATATTTTGTATCAGTGACATAATTAGACATACCTACTGCAACGTCAACTCAATCAATGACAGCGACATCAAACTTCAACAGATTGTGTGACATGAATTTTATAATAAGATTTGTTCAAAGAGTTTTATTTACGGTGGCTGCTATCCCTAATTAATAAAATTAGATAATTTTTCTTGTTATCCTAAGGTTTAAGACGACAAAACCTAGCCTATGACATTCAGGATGGTGTAAGGATTCTTCTCACACTACTCCCATTCAAATCTGTTCAGTAGTTATCGAGTTATAGTGGGTTAAAGCATTGCACATATATACATACATACTTACATACATTAACCCTGAAAACATTACACTCCTTTTTTGGTTGGGCAGTCGTGTAAAAAGAAACGTGGACATCTACTTTAGATGTGAAACTCGCACCAACCATCGACTCGGGGGGTTGAGGGGGGTTTGCCCCCCTCACAGAAAAAAGAAACGTGGACATCTACTTTAGAAGCGAAACTCGCACCAACCCTCTCCTCGGGGGGATCGCTGCATTTACAGCCATGTGGCGCTCCCTTTCGCACTTGAGTTTGCCACCAAGTGGGAAAAGAAAGGCTATATATAATGCAGCTATTGGTCTTCTCGACAATAGTTTTACTTCAGGCGGTTTTAGGATGGTTTTGCGTTATTGGCTAAGGTACACTTGCTTAATTTCGCAGGCTTTTCTTCTGTCTCTCTCCTACCTCTATGAGGTATAAAATTGCTATTTTTTATTTGTAAAATAAAAAATAGCAATTTTAAATGTATTTGAAATTCGGCGTTTTGGAGATTTATCCATACTAATCCATACTATATACTATTTTATACTATTATACTATATATACTATATATATATACTATACTATATATACTATATAATTATATATTTATATATTACTATATTTATATATTTACTATATTTTACTATATAATATTATAAAATTATAAATTGAAAGTAACTCTGTCTGTCTGTCTGCTACGCTTTCACGCCTAAACCACTGAACAGATGTTGATGAAAATTGGCATGAACATAGACAATAACCTGGGAAAGGACATAGGCTACTTTTTTCCGCTGAAAAATTCCGTTGGAAAATTGAAAATCCAAAAAACTATTTATTCAGACGCCCAAAACTACCTACAGAAAGAAAACACACAAGTATCCGTGGTTGATATTGCTCTGCAGGTTTTGTCAGGCGCTCAAAAAAGATAGTAATATACTTACTTAGGTATCATCAAGATCTTGCTACCAAAAAAAACTTTGCATGTTAATTTGTCCGAATGCATATTTCATGAAAAATGGGAGGATGAATGCCTACGTAGGTATCAGAATATATGAAACATACTAAACGCATCAAAACTTTTTTAACACAAATAGTAGTTACCCAAAAGTTGTTTAGGTTGATGGGACGCTTCTGCTGGCGAATAGACAACGAAGGTTTGCAGTACCTGATGTAGACCATCAGGTGTACCATAAGGTGCCCAGATGAACTTTAGGAAATACAGATAAATGACTCTAGAGCAAAAGTTGTTCAGCTCGATAGGGCGCTTCTGCTGGTGAAAAGATATCGAAGGTTTGGAGTACCTGATGTAAACCATCAAGTGCACCACCAGGAGCCCAGCTAAACTATAAGAGATACAGATATAACTCTAAAGCAATAGTTGTTTAGGTTGATGCGACGCTTCTGCTGGCGAAAAGACAACGAAAGTTTGCAGTACCTGATGTAGACTATCAGGTGCACCAACTGAAGTCCAGCCAAACTATAGGAAATACAGATGTAACTCCAAAGCCAAAGTTGTTCAGGTTGATGGGACGCTTCTGCTAGCGAATATACAACGAAGGTTTGGAGTACCTGATGTAGACCACCAGGTGCGTCAACAGGAGCCCAGCTAAACTATAAGAGATACAGATATAACTCCGTTTAGGTTGATGGGACGCTTCTGCTGGTGAATAGACAACGAAGGTTTGCAGCACCTGATGTAGACCAGGTGCACCATAAGGTGCCCAGATGAACTTTAGGAAATACAGATATAACTCCAAAACAAAAGTTGTTCAAGTTGATGGGACGCTTCTGCTGGCAAATAGATAACGAAGGTTTAGAGTACCTGATGTAGACCACCAGGTGCACCACCAGGAGCCCAGCTGAAATATAGGAGATACAGATATGAATCCAAAGCAAAAATTGTTCAGCATGATGGAATGCTTCTGCTGGCATCTGTTGGCAATGCAACTATGGTTTGAAAAATGTTTTTCTAACAATATTTGCCTGATGATTATCAAGAGCGTGACGATTTTTAGGATGCTGGTAAGGAAATCAGAATTTTGAACAGGTTTAAGGAATGAAACGATACGAAGTTCGCGGGTACCAGCTAGTGACAAGCATAAATCTTTTTTAGGATGATTTAAAAGAAAACGAGGATCATCATCAGAACTTTTTTGTTTTAACACTAAATGTCTTATCTAATACTCATGCCTTCTCATTCTTTTAAGTCAGCTTGTATTTCCCTATAGCGAAACAGCTATCATTTACGTTTTGGAGTATGTACACTTTCCACATCTGCTACAGTATTACGATACGAGAGTAGCTATATTGAGTATTCTTTGTTATTACAGGCATGTTTGGAACTTATTTAATATGCTTAACTCCAAAATATTTAAAATAAAAAGAAGTCCAAAAACTAAAACCCGACTACTGAGAGATCGCGCTCTAAAAAGAAATAAACAAGAATTTTTAAATATTAACTACACACAATTTAATGCCTCTATCTAGCGTCTACAAAAGTGATACAAAGCTAACACCTATAATAATTATTTTTTGTGGAAACTTAATATAAATTCATATTGGTTTTGAGGTGATAGCTGTGGTCGTGTGCCACGTATTACAGTACTTCTTACGTAATACAAAAATATAGGCAAAGTGGCACACGACCACAGCTATCACCTCAAAACCAATATGAATTTATATTAAGTTTCCACAAAAAATAATTATTATAGGTGTTAGCTTTGTATCACTTTTGTAGACGCTAGATAGAGGCATTAAATTGTGTGTAGTTAATATTTAAAAATTCTTGTTTATTTCTTTTTAGAGCGCGATCTCTCAGTAGTCGGGTTTTAGTTTTTGGACTTCTTTTTATTTATGTTTTAATATAAGTACGAAGTTGTCATATTTCATATCCATCATCTAGTCTTGACAAAATCATGTCACGCTGATAAGTGTGGTTTTTGCTATAAATGGTCAAAGAAATTTACTGTTATTGGAACTTTATGAAAAACTATAATACAAGTTGACCTCTTAAATAGGTAGGTTGATGTGGTGCTGATAGTACAATTTTATTGAAGGATATATTTTTCCTCTTTTCACGTCAGTATAAGTGTTCGTTACAAGGCGAGAAGTCGACCGGACGGACACCTTTTAAACACTTGCTATTTTAGTTATAATGTTAGACCTTTTACGAGCCTACGAATTGAAAAAAGAAAAAAAGTGTATAGAAATTGTAATAAAACATTATAGGTAAAAAAATAAAAAAGTGTATAGAAATTGTAATAAAACATTATAGGTTGTTCTGCTATTATTAGACTACGAAGTTTGACGTGAACAACGATTGGGCCTTTTACGGGCCCATAAATTGCGAAAAAAGCAAAATAAAATGTGTAAAAAAATAGGTTGTTCTGCTATTAGACGATAAAGTTTGATGTGTACCAAGATTTTTACAGACTTCACCAGACTTTGCTATTTCGAGCTTTTCATTTTTGCTTGATGTTAAAATTTGAGGTAAAATAAAAGATACTTGTGCGAATTTTACGTATAATTCGAGTTACTACACGAATTAACAATTAAACATAAAAAAGTCGAGGAAACATAATTTTATTTCGAAATGAAATCGAGCAGAATTACACAAATGTTTTGTTACCCATCGCCTGTGTAGATCGCAGCCCCGAAACCAACTAATCTACCGGCTCATTTGGCTTATGTCCCTAAAAACGAGTAATTAGGACCTCCCCCGGGGCCCGCGTCGTGACGTGAATAAGCGGAAATAAGAGTCAGTCCCGTGCCGCCTTTGTACCGGGAAATCTTTCAGCGCCAGACGGTCTATCTACTTCCGGTGAAGAGTGAGATGAGCATGTAGATATAGGTAGTATAGTGACTTTTGTTGACAATATTGTGGTTATAGATTTGATATGAAGTTCACTTGTGGAATGTGTATGTTGTGTGTTTAGGTAGCCTAATAACTTAAGTACAGTAATTAGGTAAGCACAGTATTTAAGGACCTATACATATTGTACTATACTGAATAAACTACCTAGATACCCACCGGCCCATAGGCGTACTTTTCGCAAAGTACTATATAGGTACCTCATATCATAAGCTCCACAGAAAAGACATGAGACGGAAGATGGCATCTGTCAAAGAAGTGATCGTCGGAGAAGTGAATCGTGCGACATCGCGACGCATGGAACCGTTTCCGTATAAAATGTATGAAACAGAAGAGACATTTTATCGTCGTCGTCGCATATCGATAACGACTGACGGACGATCGCTTGTCTGACAGATGTCATGTTGCGCGTCGCGTCGCACGTCTATTCTACCCAACGAATGTATACTGCAGCGATAGATAATGTTTAGGAAATCAAAGAAAAAGAAGGTTGCTATAGGCCTTTCCTGGGGTAGGTACGCCGTGCCGTAAGGAATGATCTTCCGCTTTCTTTTCGCCATCCAGTCAATTCCATAGCCACCCTGTAACATCGGTCTACCAGGCTAGAAGGCGTCCAACGCTATTAGGTACTAATTGTAAACGTAAAATATACTCAATTGTAATCTAATCAAGTTCAATATATAAATTCTCTTTACCAAATTCAAACTTGCTTTATATTAAAGTTTCTAAGCCGCAAATCCACAACTGCTGAGTAGAACACCAGAATGCAATTATCAACTTCTAAAACCAACCAACCAACCTGGACAGAGTTACGAAACGAAACTAGTTATTACGTAACACCCAATATACAAATTAACTTAGTTAATTCTATATTCCAACTAAACGTAGAACTCTGCTGTGCTATAGTGTAAATAATGTTTTGTTATTAAAAAGTTTAATGAGTAAAAGTTCTATTACATTATTAAAGTGACAGCATTTCGCAATAAAAACCGAACTTGTAGGTACTGTCAGCAGTAGCACATCGGGTTTCTTATTTAAAAGATATATTTTTAATAGCTATTTGCAAAAGTTGTATGATAAATCAGTATGACATGTATTAGTTATTTGTACAACTAGAGGGCAAAGATTATTTTTGCTAAGTGCTTGCTAATTTGAATCTCGAGGTAGCGAAGGATACTTAAATTCAAAAGCAGTAGATACGAGTATTTTGAGCTCAGAGAGTAATTCAAAAGCATGAGTTGTAATTGAATGTGATGTTGTGTAGTTACCTCAGTTACACACAATTTTTTACCTCTATCCGTAAGAAAATGCAAAAGTTCATCTTTTTTGTTTATGGCACTTGTGTATTTTGTATTAATGTCAAGTAAAAATATGTAGGAAAGACGCGTTCAAACTATAATAATAATCTTACACAACGCATATTTTTTTCAAAAACGAGACTATTGCGAGTTCTCCAAGAAACAAAGGTCAAGATATTAAAGTTGTGTTACCCATAAAAAGTACTCGGTCTTCTTAGGTATAAAAAACAGCCCAACTTAACGTGTCGTAAAGCCTATCATAAATGCGCTTTTAATTATAAGACCGCATCAAACGTCATAGACTTAATAAAAAACAGTTCCGAATAATATTTAAATAACAATGAACCTATCCTATGTATTCTGAGAAAGAAAGGCCCCATTTAAAATTCATGTAATTACTTAGCGGTTTTATGTGATTCTATCACTTTGTTCACGCAGTCTTGAATATAATAAGATTATTACGAGCACATTATTTAGTCGTACATGACAGAACAGTTAGGTATGAATAAATGTATATATGTTTATTGTTTACGCATATCCATGTTCAGAATCTCATCAGAATAGATATATTAACTTAATATTGATCATGCAATTCATGCAAGGCTAGTGCTGAAATAAAAATTTTGAAATGGCCATTTTTATAACTGTCAGCATTGTTGTCAGTGATTAACTATATTAATATCATATTATTTTCATATGAAGACACCTGTGAACAAAAATATAGGTACCTATTCATAGTAGTATTTTCATTGTCATGAATGTCATCATAATCATGACACAAATTACGGAAACGTACCTACCTACAATCATTATTAACCACAAACTAAGCAAGTATTGATATACTTAATAATCTTCTTTAATCTCTAGAAGCCAGCCCAGCTGATTCATCCGGTGCATTCCGTTTTTCTATGGGAAGAAGACATTTTCCCGTAGCAAAAAGTAGCCGATGTAATAGCCGATGTGAAAGTTTTCTGGAATCGGTATAGTACTTACTTTTGGAGCTTATTGATTACATAGACATAAAGATACAAACCTTCTTTCCTCCTTATAATATATTAGTAGATTTAATATTTACTGACATTGGCTATATGGGAAGACGAAGGCAGACCAGCAGCCAGATGGATAGACGATCTGGTAACCATTGCCGGAAGACAGTAGATGCGGGAGACACAGGACCAGCGCAGATGGCAAGAAAAGGAGAGGCCTACATTACTCAGCAGTGAGTAGATGTAGGCTGATAAACCATGGGCGGGCGCAGTCGTATCGTATTATGCAGTTGAACGCATTATGCAGGCCGGCGCGGCGCGGGTGGGACTACCTAACCTACTACGCCCGGAATGTGGAACTTTCCCTACGCGGGCGCAGCTGATCACGTCACAGAACCTGCATACAACTGATACAACACAACAGGCTAGCTTGCCGAGCCCACAGAATAAGGACGTTACTATAGAAAAAGTATCGTAATGCAGGCATTATGCAGTTCGGCGCGGGTGGGACCAAGCCCGAAATGTGGAACTTTCCCCACGCGTGCGCGGCTTATGACGTCACCGGACCTTCATACAACGCAACAGGCTCGCTGGTCGAGCCCACAGAATAAGGACGTTGCTACAGAAACTATTTTACCCTACTTATTCTGAGGTAGATAATGAATGCCGCAGGTTATTTCACCTTTCCAGCTTGAGAAGAACACCGCGTAAAATAAGTAAGGAAAAATATTTTTTACTCACTCGATGAGGAAAAGTGTTTTGAATTTCGAACATCTTATTTAAATGAAATTATAGGGTGCGTTGTAACTACTTACTATTCAGCCATTTTTTAATGCATTCCGATCGATTCAAACATGGTCAACGCGTGCTTTTGCTTTTTCTCACTGGTGAGAAAAGTGTTTCAATTTTAGTATCCTCTATTACTACGGGATTAAAAATTAGCACTTGAAAGAAAAATAAACTTTGCTCTATTGTTGTACAAAAAACTGTTGTTGCTCCCTAACCTACAAAACGTATATTAAGAGATCTCTATCTCCCTAACATCTTGACTCTTGTTTCGGATAAAATGTAATAACGCATGGTAATTATAGGTACTTACTACCTTTCCTGGTTATGGATAGCTTCGGTATGCATAGTAGTTACAAAGAATCATTGCTAATAAAAATATTTAAACACTAGAAATAACTTTCATGCCTATCGGACGACGACGGGCAATGCAAAAACTATGACTAGCACTAGACTTCACACAATTACTATTTTCATGGTAGAAAGAAAAATATTTACTTGGTTTTTAATAACACTTAATAAGTGGGCCGGCAAAGGGCAAAAGCGAGTAAGTATCATTAAATCTTTATAATTAGCTACAGTGAAGGGACTCATAGAATTCAGAAAGTGGTCGTATGAATTTATGGCGCGTAAAATAAGTTGCTATAATATTTACACATAGGTAAACTGCCGCCGGGAGAAATCTGCTTTTTAAGTACGTAAGTGTTTTACCTTTGTAATTACTGGTAGAGGTATAAAGATGCAATACTATTTTCACCTCTCCAGCTTTAAAAGAACAGGTTTCCCGCGAAAAACAATGTGGATAAGTCACTTTTGCTCACTCGGGGAAACAAAGTGATTTGAATTTAGAACATTTGTTTAAAAACGAAATAATTCCGCAAGAGATAATGATAACAAAAAAGTGATACCACCTAGAATAGCTTTCCTAAAGAGGGTTGAAGTCAGGCAGGCGGCGGCCGGTGATAAAACAATTGCCAAATTCTTTTGCAACATAATTTTGTGTTTCAATGAAACATGTTGCGCCGACTCGAAGTAATTGGGATAAGGGCATGAAGATGATGATGATATTGATGGATGATGATGAATAATTAAATATCTAGGCGACGCGCGACGTGGAATTGAACTAGGTATCGTGTAGCGGTTCAAGCACTATTTACCATTATTGGCGCCACATGGATAATTTTGCCTTCCTACACAATTCTTCCGATTACCATACTTACCTATCTACGTGGACTTATAACTATAGCTAGGTAGTGGGTAGCAAGACCAGCAATCTATTCTTCTCCTTGGTTAGATAAACGATTGTGACGTAACGTAACGTTACATTACATTGTAGGTACCTATAATTGTTACATTGTAACGTAACTTCCAAGCGTGTAAATGTCAAAATGTACTTGTCTCATTGACAGTTTGCTTTACAAGAAATGTCACTCAATCGTTTTTTTTTTCAGATAGAGGTGAAAAGTGAAATGGAGCTACTTTCATTTCATCAGATCAAAATTAAGTCAGTTCTTTTTGCTCTTGCCCTTTTAGAGTGAAGGCTCATGCTTTCATAAACAATTAGTAAACAAGTTTTTTTTTCGTGTCCATCGGTATCTGTACAATAGGTACGTATAGGTACTTACTACTTCCAAGTAAGAACATGAGTCTAACCACAGTGCCACAGCTGACTTCACCAAAACAGGAGTAAGATTTTTCAGCATGCGGCGCTAGACTTGGATTTTCCCTAATTCAGCCAAGTAGGCAGTATGTCACTTGTTTTGATAAAATTCCATACGATTTGACACGTCTGAAGTCTTCTTGCTAGCGAGATAAGTCGTCTACAATGTAGGGTCATTGCGCCCGTTGGCGACCGATTAGTCGACTTCCCAACTTTGCACCATGATATTAATATGAAGGTTTCATATTTGAAGGTTGATTTTTTTTATGAGCATAGCAGATATAATCAAGATATTCTTTTCGAGAAGTATTAGGGAAATACTGTAACAGTTTATTTTAAAAATAATTTTGAACCGAAAAGTACCGAAAGAGTCAGATAGCGACCGCTTTTTTCAGATAGCGACCATGTGTGCGTCAGATAGCGACCGCCCGTTTTACCATCGTTATTATGGGCATATTAACCATTAATTAATAAAAATAAATTACTTTTGCACATTTCTCATACATATTGAACAATCCTTTTTAAATCTACACCTAAGGTTGTGACCTAGTACCTATCTAGACATGATTAAAAAATTAACAATATTTCATAGTGCCAAACAGGTGTCACAGCAATGACTACTGCTGACTTTGCTGCCTCACAACCCTTGCCGACGCTGTTTATTACGTTTTGTTTTCTCCGAAGCCTCAGCGTGAACCGAAGAGGCATCAAGACCTCGCTGGTCTTCAGCGCGCATTTGTACGGTACCGATCCTAGCTAGGTTAATGATGATGATACTTCATTGATGCAACCGCCAAGGACCTAGCCCGGATCTAGCCCTCAAGGTCACACCGCACCAGAACTGTCCATGCCTCATACCTTGGTGCTCATAAACACTACCCTTGCCTGTACCAATCACGCCAGCGCGCAATGTTAGGGGTGTTCAGCTCCATCCGCAAACTCGACCAGCAGGATCTGTCTTACGCAGCAACTGGGCATGAAATTCCACCCTCGGTTGATGTGGGCTTTAGTGGACAAACATCGAAGGGAGCTCAGGAGACAGGCCTTTAGATATGCGCGGACGCTAGAGCACATAGACCGACGGTCTTCGAGTCCCTAGAAAAAGTTAGTAGGAATTCCGGGTGTCACTACTTCACGGTGTTACAAAGTATCGGTCTTGGAACTTCCTGATTCACTTACACAGTACGACCCACGATGTACCAAGAGCAACCCATAAATATTGCACAAAGACTCTTGTCGGCCAACAACACACAGCAGAAATACATAAGAACGTAGCTCTCTATCCTTGGCAACTATTTTCATCATCTTATGGTGAGTCCTTTCTGGTCTCCTGTACTTACTTCGCTCTGTTGGAGGTATCTTCGTCAGTCACTTCGCAGGAGCTCATCAAGCCTCTAGCCTTCTTCCATTTTTCTAGAACCCTTGGGTGTTTGTTTATATTGGCCACTGTATTGCCTTTATAGTCTGCAAGCCTAGCTGACTATGACTACCCAGACTACTTGCGCCAGGTAAACTGGTGTGGGTGCACCAAACGCAGATCTTTTTCACCTACCTTTTTTAAACGGGTATCTATGACGTCATGCAACTGCTCAACCCAACATGAAATTTGAAGGATGTGAGAGCAGCACAGCCTGATTCAACCACTGCCAGCAATTACGTATGACACAGCTCGAGAATCAGCCAACGCAAGCTACCCTGAATAATTATAGGCCCAGTTTTACGCTAGCGTGGAGGCATGGGTGTATAGCGCAGAAGTGATGGTGCTGGGCTTTAAGTAAGGCATGGAAGTTCTGGTGCAATTTAAATATCGATCGTTGTAATCAGGTGAAATAAAATACCCCTGTATCCAAAAACATTGCTTTTACATGGCAGCACCCTTCTCCCTTAAGGCAAGGACTGTGTGGACGTCAGTAAGAAGTGAGAACTTCCTGCTTCTTCGTTGTCTCCAAAGCCTCATAGTGAGTAAAAAAGCAGCGAGAACTTGCTGCCCTATTGTGGTGAACTACTTTACAAGACCCAACTCCTGAGAGAGTCCAACGAATTATAGTTATACGCTATAAGGAGTCTCTCTGCCAACACTTTGCTGCACAACAAAAACTGGGCTGAATTCTCTGGACAATGAGGAATTTGAATGGTCAGCTCAAAGTGCACAGAAGTCACCCAGGCCCCGAGCCTAGGACGTGCATCTTCTCCACGCAGCTGACCCGCACGTACTGGAACCTCACCCCAGGCATTTATGACGTTACGAAATAGCTCTGATTGAAGAGTGAAGAATTAGGGGTGGCGTGTATAGACCAGGACAGCCCAAAGAAACTATGCCTGTACTTCTGGCACAGCTCGAGGAAGGCAAGTGGGTACGGCTGGTGCTCTTTACATATGTCCATTGTGCACGATCCAACAGAAACAAGTACGAAGTTGAAAGAGGTCCTCTATTTCAGAACGCGGAAACTATATTAAAATCCAACAAGGTCCATGAGATGCTGTTGGTGGGGCGCGCGGCGTCCCACACTGTTTTATTAGTTAGATAGAGATTCCAGAGTTAATAGCGTGTTCCAAGACAAAGAGCCTAAGAGTAGCAGTATAATAGGCTAGTTAAAGACATTTGTAACAAAAACCTATCAAAGGGCCAACAAAACAGTGCAAGAGCAAAAGTTGTGGTCGCTAAGTAACGTAAAAAAATATTTAGAGTCTGATTGCGACCGTCTATTTTTCATACATTTTTGAGGCGGTCGCTAACTAAACATGGTTTTTTAGCATGTACTAGTTAGCGACCACTCAACTAAATAACTGTTCCAAAATCGGTCAAATAATCATAATTTGACGGTCGCAAACTAACTACGCTATAAAAAACGTCTATAAGAATTGATTAATGTTGTAAGGATCAAAACTTTGTTAAAAGATAAACTGGAAAAAAATAAACTTTTTTTCAAGCATCGTGTTAGATAGCGACCGGCCGGTCGCTATCCAGCATTTTTCTAAAAATTGCGTGCCCATTCGCGACCATCTAATAAATCATAAATTTATTTAAAAATAACACGAAATTATCGTAAAATTAGATCTTTACTAAACTATCAACACCATAAAACCGTTATAGTTGTAAAAACTAGACGAATACCTGAAAATTTCACTTTTGAAGTGGCACGTGGTCGCTATTTTTTGGATAGGTTTTCGGTGTGTTTTCGAGGGCAGAGCGACTGGCAAAATGGATGATTTATTTGCGGTACATTGGTGAGGTTTAATGAACAGATTTAAATAGGCGTAGATTCTACAGTTATCCTTGTCTTGTTTAAGCCACACTTTTTTACAAGGAGTGAAATATAACTCTTATTATTGTAATATTACTGCGATCAGACCTGAAAATGGTCGCGAACCGACGCATGGTCGCGAACGGGCACAATGACCCTAGGTAAATATATGTTAGCTGGGTTGGTATACCTCTTATATTATGCCTCACGTCCTGATTATAGAAAGAAGGTACCAAAATCCAATTTGTTTAAAACCTGTCTCTTTTGTCTTCACCAAAATTGTTCCTCATAGATAATTCAAGTCACTCCTGACATGAATAATCTTCTTGAAAATTCAAAATACTTCAGGTTAAATATTCTAAAGGTGTTCCGTTGGCGTGCTGTGCCGTTGGCTGCCTTAAGAGGAGTTTGCATGTGTGCGTGTGCGGGTACGATACATACAGAGTGTATGGATAACAGTAACTGTGCATGTGTGCGTGAGAGGGGACAGGGGATGCGTGGCGAAATGATTCATTGACAAGTTTTTGTAGGGTTCGAACAGGTACTGCACAGGTAGTAAGATCGTAAATTTATTACCGTTTTTTCTAAGCAGATATTTTCGTTTGTAGCTTACCTACTTCTAGAAACAATATTCACATAATGCATTTATTGAAAACTAAGACTAAACAAAGTCGTTTACATGTTCAATTCAATGTTAAACATGACAGCGATTAATGCTTTTTCTTTTTACGCAATATTAGGTAGGTACGCAGCAATATTTTAGACTTTGGTAGGTATTGTCTTTGTCTCATTATCTTCATTGCAATTTGCAAAATTAACAAACGTATTATACTCATGCATGATAATTAGTTTCATAATGTTTTGAGGTTTATTAAATGTTCTTCAAAACGTCTAGTCGAACTGCTACTTAAATGTAGGTAATAAATATTAATTTCAAAACTATTACACCATATTATTATTATAAACCACAGGAATTCGCGTCGTAACGTAAAATAGCACCCAGCCCCAGTTCACCCGCACGCACACAGCCGCACGTTACATCTGTGTGCGTGAAGGCACCGTATTCTCGTTCTTGCCGCCGCCTGCGCAGAAAGAAAGCCCTCGCTTCAGTGCTTAGCAGGCGGCCGGCCCGACCGCATCGGCTGCCATAATGACAACCTCGTGAGCAGTGCAGTGAAGTGATCAACAATCAGCACAGTGCGTTAACCCCAAAGTGCTTACTTCTTACCAGGATTTGTATTCTTTTGGACTACATTACGCGCCCCGCGGCGAACACAAGGTTTGTAGTATTAATAAGGAAATGTGAAAGTACAGATCAATCGGAGGAGTCAGCTGACATACTTTTGATTCAGGTGCGCGCAGGTGGGCGCGTCTCGATACGTGGATCAAAATTCCGACGCTTTCGGCTCGTCCGACAACTTTCTTCCGTCAACCACTCCGATATTATTCCATCGTTTCGTTGCGCATTTTTAAACTGATCTTCTCTTTACTAATTTTCTCGAGTGCCAGTGATATTTCAAATTTAGAATTTTCATTCAGGTTTTCGTCAGCTAAGTAGTGATGGCATCGTAAAAGTTGTTTGTCCGTCCGTATCGAAGACATCAACGCGCGAGCTATTTACTCAGTGCACTGGCTCAGTTACCCGCTTCTCGTCTGAGCGTATGTAGAGTAGAGTAATTTCACATTAAATTTTCCGCCGTGTTTATATTTGGGTCACGGTTATTACTGTGCGGTTTAAGAGATCATTTTGATTGAACTAGATAGTCGGAGACATACTGGATGTAACGACAGTATCTATACACAGTTATTGCTTAACGAATAGCGTAAAGAGTAAGGGCAATATGAACTCTGGGGCTAGAACTCCGTTTTACCTAAACGGTTTTGCTTACTTAAATTTCAGATGACGCAATAGAAGTATGAATAGCCTACTACCACCCCACAATCTCCCTAAGAACACCAAATCCAAGCGCCAACTTTCAACTAGCCTTTAAAGTCTTCAATATCCGTAAACACTATTAAAATATTACTATAGGAAGGCAAGGAACGAGGACAGAGGCTCGGTGAGGACCGGTCCTGCCCCCCTCCCGTTCCTCCCCCCCTCTTACACCACCCCGCGACCCTCTGAGGTATATCGTGTGATCAGGGTTACCAGAAACTGAAAAGATGGATTTCTACAATGATGATGTGGTTCAATTCATCATCGTCATCAATTGCAATCTCTTTCTCTCTCTTCGTGTGGGACACTGAGTCGTTCAACGAAATGAAACTCATTTTAGGAAAACTTACAAAATTTTCACCGTAGGCTGGATGCAATGAAACTCATTCCAATGTAGATCAATAATATGTACCTGCAGTGTACACTAGCCAAGCCACAATTTTATGCAAAACTATTATTGTATCACAGTGCTTATTGATCACTGATTTGAGTATCAGCTGTTAATCTTCTGTGATTTAGTTGATAAGAAGTGATATCATTTATGCATTAAGCTTATGCCAATCTTTTCTGGTCCTGAATGTTGGAATAACAAAAATATTTTGAAACCAACAGTCATAAAAACAGACAATGAGCATATTTCCTATGGTGTGTGAATTCTTATAAATCAGCACAATTCCCGTATCATGGCAACCCTGGTATCGCTGCGCAGGCGCACGCCTCGCTGCATCCTCATATCTTCATTCCGTTGGGGATTCCAGTCACCGTGATTTGATTAACAAATCCACATTGTAGCCCTTTGGGATTCTAGTCATAGACTTTCAGTTAAGGCTCGTAAGAGAGTGTTCTTAGAAATCTGTATTAGTATGGACAGGCAATAGGCATGACGAATACTAAAACTTACGAAAGTCTAAATATATTGAAAAACTAGAATGCTCGCTAGGGCAATAAATAAACTACAATTTTTAAATAAATTGGTCGTAAATCCATTTGAAATGCAATCAATCTTTAATCCTGATCAAATTGGTCAAATAGAATTGGAGTGATGCTTTTGTAATCCAGCATCACACGGCACCATGCATGCATTTTAATAATTTTCTACTCAGAAAACTCGAAGAAGCCGTATGCGCAGGAGTGGATGAGCGTTCGAGTGGATCGCGCTAATTGGCCGATAGAATTGCAGTTCTATTTTTAAATGCATTTGAAAAATAACGGTTGAAACGAGACCAGTTGAGGGATTAGATAGATAGATAGTCGTTTGAGGCAGACCACCTGCAGACGACAGATTACAGGTGTTTAGAAGTACTTGTAAGCTGGCGTGATAAGGATTCGTCCTTGACAAGACATAGGCTGATATATCTACTACAAGCTGATGACTACCTATAAAAGGATATTAAATCTTAAGTATTGATTCAAATAAATTCATCCAAACGATAACAAATAAAAAAAAATGAAAAATAAATTATGTAACATGAAAAAAAGAACATCTTAGTTTTACAAACAGTATCAAAAATGCTTACAATGAATGATATAATAGAAGACATACCTATCGCAAATAAATTACAAGAAATGCAATGATTCAGAAAATAAAAATGTCCATGAGTGCACAAAAGACCACTTAGCGACGGCATACCAAGCGTGCTAATCGTCAAAAGGTGCTAATGCAAGAGAAATTTATGAATAATAAAAATACACAAGCGTTTATTTTCTTTTCCCAAGATGCCCGTCTTCTATACAAACCGAAACCAAGTGTGTATGAGGAGAAAGTGTTTGCTGAATATTTACCTATAGCTATACAGATAGCTATGGTTGTATTGGCCTCACCATTCATATTTAACTACCTGTTGACCTGAGAAAGTGGTCTCGAACGAAATATATCGCAAAATATCTATCTGACTAGACGAGGAATGTTTTATTTGACGACTGTAAAAATGATGAATGAGTTTGGAAAAATATTTATTTCGATAGAAAGTGAATTTATTGCATTTTGGAATGCTATCAGAAGTTTTTTGGGTGAATAAACTAACTACTTATAACTAAGTTTACGTGTTATAATTAGTGTTAGTCACAAAAGTATATTAACAGTAACGCGATCCAAAATTTTCGATGCATTACATTCACGGACAATAATATAATTTTTTAGCTATAATGTTACGTGCATGATATAATATTACCAATTAAATATTTATAATTTCATTACAATAATATCAATTTCACAAACAAGAATCCTATTTCTTCGTAGTAGCTAACACAGATTAATAATTCCTTTTTGTAAGACTAAAGTTTTACTTTGAAAGGGTGTCTTGAAAAATGTGATGTTTATTGATTTTTGGTCATTTGAAACTAACATTGTTATTACTAAATAGGTAGGTCAAAATACTAGTAAATAACAGACGATTTAAATAGACTCATTTAATGTAGCTAAACGCAATAAATTCATGAAAATGTAAATCTACATTAACTGTCTGACCACCAGAGCTTTGTATAAAATTAATGGCAATGAATTTCAACAAAGCTAATACGCTCCATTCAACGTGTCCAAAATGCAATCTAATATTCTAAAATGTAATCTCCCAAAATTTGTTGGAACATTGTAACATTGTAGTGCAATTTGTTAGTAATTGGTTTAACAGTTGGACAGCAAAATCGTGATTCGCAGGCCACGGGCCGAGTGGCTAACTTTTAATCAATTTTCATAGTCGTGGTAGGTACTTGGTTTGCATATTACCTAGCTACAATGAAAATATCAATACGAATTTGTGGCCTGTTATGTAAAAACTGGCCTAGAAAAGCGAGTAATCTAGATACTTAGATATACTTAGCCCAGCGAGGTTTTTGTGTAAGTACATAAAAACTAAACAAGCTAGAAAATGTATACGAGGGATATGTTGCAAATTGCGAAAAATGTGTTTCAAAGGATGTTTTGCGAGGTTTGAGACGAAAACGTAGTACCTACCTACATACTGTAATATATTTTATGGCTTTTTACCGAGTACGTGCACGTCTAATTCTATCTTACGTGACAATGCGGTTGTGGAATGTGTGATTATCAAATCAAATCATGTTTTTAGAAAATTATTTATATCATTGTCCACTTGGAATGAGTCGGTATCTTTAATAGAATAATGCTTATTTGACAAGTAATCACGTTTTATTTACTAGCAGAAAGTTAAAATTATGTGCCCACTTGTATCTTTATTGATTACTTAATGATATTTGCCTCAATAGATTTCTGTAATTTTTACACCTCAGTGATATGATAGATGTAACTGAAATAAATAATATTTAAGTAGGTATTAATTTTGCCTAGCAGTGTATGTGCCACGATTGTTTGAAATTTGGTATCACAAAAAGTTATATCTTTTTATCACTAAAGTGTCAAAATTACAAAAAATACACAAATCGTGTTCTTTCCCACCAATTTGACACCATGATGTAACATATTGAGGAACTTTTGGTTACATGTGTAGGTAAACCACATTAGTTTGGGCCCATCTACGTTCCACCATCCATCCACCACCATCTAAGTTTAACCGGAAAGAAAACGTCTAATATTCTTGTACCTAACAAAGTAGTTTATAAATGACATGCATACTTACATAAATTCTTTAAATTCATACTTACTTATCCAAATCGGGGACGTTTTAAAGAAAGGTCAGGTCAAAAGTACCCTAAACCGACGAGCGTGCATGAAAAGATTGATAAATGTTGAAGAAGCGAAAGAGGTATGTCAGGATCGTAGCAAGTGGAAGGACGTAGTCTCTGCCTACCCCTCCGGGAAAGAGGCGTGATGTATGTATGTATGTTACTTATAAAAAAACATGTTTTCGAATCGTTTTAGTCGCTCCCTTTACAAAAATATCTACTTTTATACCTACATCACAATTCACAAACAAAGTTAAAACTTTTTAAACTTAACGGTAACAATGGCAGATAAAATAAAATTTCTATGACCTTTATTAAAAATCATAGTCAAAACCAAAAACAGATCTGTGACGTAATTTGAAAGAAGATTTTTGTGTTCAAAGACACTATATAGATTTTTGTTCATAGAAATATGAAGTGCATAACTATGCCAAAGTCTAGAGCTAATGTGAGATAAAATAATTATATTAATGTGACGTAAATTATGTAGAAAACCGTAACCAGAGACGACGTTACAAAACGTTTACTAACACGGAAATTAAACCAGCTCGGTTTCATCTGCGGAGCTTTCATTATCAAACGCTGTTATTTGTAGCTATTACTTACGTAACAGCTACTCAGTCACAGACACATCTGGTGGATCGTACGGTCCGATACAATCTACCAAAATAGCATTGGAAGCCCGCGCACCACCCAACCGACCAGTCTTGCTTGTCAAAGAGTAGAAGTGTTGAATGTTCAAGTCTATTCTTTGTCTATCGAGTAGATAGTACAGGTGTTGGTCACTGAGGCGATGAATGATCCGATGAACCCTTGTATCAAAGTTTATTTACCGCCTACTAATGCTATTATTATTAGTGTTCTCTGAAGAGGTTGTAGTAACGACCGCCATCTACCTAAGTAGTCTAACGTACCTACCTACCTACCTTAGAAGCACCATACCCACCACATGTTTTAGACTTAAGTATTAGTTTCTTTAGCATATAATGTGCTAATTTTAACTAAACTGGAAACAATTCACAAAGTGATAAATTGACAAACCTATTCAATTTTTGTGTCTACCTAGAGAATCGAACCAGGACCCTCCAGATCCCAAGACCGACGCTCAGACCGCTAGACCACGAAGGCAATCAGAGGCCAACGTCAACGATGTGGTCTGTACATCTGTATTGGTAGAACGGTGAAGAGTCCGTTAGATCAAAGGAGGTCGCTCGCGCATGCGCGCTTTCGACGCGCCGTGCGTGCGCGCCGCGCGAACGCGGACGTGCGAAAATGCGGATTCCTCGCATGTGACGCTAGGGTGATGATTATGGAGGCTGTCTTTTGCTGATTATTGAGTAATTGCGATTGCAAGTAAACATGCGCGCTGCATTTCATCACGAAATCTCCGATAAGAGTGGTCAGCTACCTGCTTATTCAGAACTATTCACAGAGATTATTTTAAAGATCACAGTTCTTAAAATAACGTAATTCAATGCCACTTTCAACAAAAACAGATAAAAAAGTCGTCACGGTCCAACTTCAATGAACGATCGATATCGAAGTTTCGTTTTGGTGACGTAATCGCCTCACGCAGCGTGTACGGTATTTTCGTCGCTCTCAGCACGGGTCCTGTGGCGCAACGGATAACGCGTCTGACTACGGATCAGAAGATTCCAGGTTCGAATCCTGGCAGGATCGAAACTTTTTGTATTTTTTATGTTATATTTTTTTTATATTTTACTTACTAATTAACTAGGGTTTATTACTGAGAAACCAAACCATTCTTTTCATTCATCTCTGGTAAAAACATGATAGGTACAACTATAACGACACGTTGGCTTCAATAGAAGTCACTGCGGTCATTTGACCGGTTTGTCGTCGCCTAGTCGCACAGTCAAACCGTTAACCAGATTCCTTCAGCCTAATATAATTTACATGCGGGGCCGGAATGCAAATGATCTTTTTAAACATGTTTTTGGTGAGCCGGCCGGAAAGCACGCTTTGCCTAGCAACTGATATGGTGGTGTAATCGTTTTGGTTAGCTTTTGAGGACAAAAAGGGCACGAGTTTTGTAAGTAGATAGTTATAGACTTGGTAGGTACTTGCTTGTTATATAATAATATTCATAGGTAGGTAAATATCATTATATTGCGAGCTTTATTAGAAACAATATTAGTGCTGTTCCAATATATCTGTATCTATTGGGACCGTTGAGTTACCTGGATACAGGTATTCTATGTAAATAAGTATAAGAGTTGGAAGAATATTGTGTTGTGGGTAATAATCTTAATGAAACATTTACTTTACTTATTTTAATACGATAGTCTGCCAACTCTATTTGCATACAGTCTTCAATATTAAATTGATAAACATGGGGTATCTAGAGTTTGAAACCGGTTACACTACGGGTTAATATTTTTTTATCATTAGAACATTTCAGAAGCATGTTTTAAAAAGACAAATAGTAGCAGATAAAAAACAGCCTACACTTCCACGTTATATTTTAGCGAAGGACAATTAATTCAATTATTAGGATGAACCCGGAACGCGCGTAAAATCTCACGATGAAATCAAAGACCCCAGACCGTGACCCTTTTTCTTAATGAGTGGTTTTAATTTAAATAGAAAACAAAGTTGTATATTCAAATCAAATTCAAATCGGTACAAAATTCCCCGATAAACAAACCCTAGCAGACAGACATTCAATATCCTGCCCATACACTCCGCTGAAAACAGGTTTGCTCTATGAAATGAGATTTCGTTAGAACTTGTTATTCTTGACAACAGAAATGTTCTGTACAAATATCTCTTTTATATTCATAGCAGCAGGTTTTGTTTTTAGAAGCAATGCTGGAACGTAAGTATTTTTAAATTGGTCAAAAATAGTGCTGGTAAGTGGTAATTGGTTCACGAAGTAATCAAGACACTTCAAAATTATAAAAAATAGTTTCGACCTAGTTTTAGTAATGTTTTGTTCAATCATGTGTTACAACACTTCGTTGCAGCATTTCCAGGCAAGAAATACATTTTATAAGGTGTTTCATTTTACTATCGGAAGTAAATCCTGTCTCCGGAGTATCTACTAAGCCTTCAGAGGCAATCGCATCTGCAGCTGAAGCAATTCGTCCGTAATAGTCCATAAATAAATAAGCTGAGGATCCAACCTTCCGAGCTATTTGCACTACAAAGAGGGCTAATGAATTCGATTATCTAGAGAATCTCCGCTTCCGTTCACCCAGACAATTCCTCGACAAGTTGCCATGCTGTCCACGTACAGCCCCCCGACTCTATCACAGCATGCCAAGATTCAATTTCGTGAGGAGATGAGTTCTGTAAGTGAAATCAGAGGTTCAGAACGTGGTAAGTTTAGTTAAGACTACTGCCAAAGGCGTCTTGGCATAGGCCCTACACAAACCGCTTGTTTCATGTCTGGAGCGTAATTTTTGAATTTTCGTATGCGATTGTCTTCTACTAATTGTGCTTTTTTCATATCATACATTCTACTTCTCAAATCCATTCACATACATACCATTATCAATTCCAAGACATCATAGACATAAATAATTTCGAATAATAGAATGAGCGATACGAGTAGTTAGATTACAGTTTCAATATCATAATAACATAATCACACTTTTAAAAATTTGAGTATCTAGATATTTCAGTACTCGGGAGTCTGCAGTATACAGTGACATTGTTTTGGTAAAATTTCAAATAATTTGCATAGCTTCTGTCAATAACTCCGTCGAGACAAAGTTATTCCAAGTTTGTAAATCTGTCCCTTATCCTTAAATTCGTCAAGAATTTCAGAGAAGGTATTACTTACCAATGATTATTTACTGGCAATTTTAGAGCTATAGGTACCTAAACCAGGTTAAGGATTGCGTGTGAAAATATCGTCCACATATCGAAATCGTTGGAAAGCCTTCAGTATTCGACAGTTGTATTGTTAAATAGCGTGTAACTATTGATTAATGCTTGCAAAATATGGTTTTTATTAGAAGTACTTCGTATGGGTAATACAAGTCCTTATAAGAGCAACCACATTAAATAAAATAAATAAGTTCACCGACAATGTTTAAATAGTTTAGTTATAGTTGGGTAATAATATTTTTGACGTCGCCATCTTCTTGTGTTACCTATCGTTTTTAGGGTTTCGTAGTCTACTAGAAACCCTTATAGTTTCGTCATGTCTGTCTGTCTGTCTGTCTGTCTGTCTGTCTGTCTGTCTGTCTGTCAGTCTGTCTGTCTGTCTGTCTGTCTGTCTGTCTGTCTGTCTGTATGCCGCGCCCTCATATCTTCGTTAGTTTTAGAGCTATCGACATGAAATTTACTGAGAAGATAGATCGTGTTGACCCAAATATAGAAATGTTAAGAAAAAAATATTTTAAATGTTTTTTGGACCCCCTCCTATACAAGTGAAAGGGGGGCAAAAATTTTTTTTTTCTTCTGTAATATTGAGTAGGGTATCGTTGAATAGGTCTTTTAAAACTAAGGTGAGGTTTCTTTGAAACAAAGTCACTAAAATGTTTCTGTCACGATATATTTGCTTTTAAAAAGGGCGTTTTTGACCCATAATTTGTTCCAGCTGTAACTTCTAAAGTATAAACGCTAAAAATTTTAAATAAATATGGAATATAGCTTACAATCTGAAGTTACAATGAAAACTATAACGGATATTGTACCCTTAAAGGTTTCAGAAAAAATTGAGTTTTTCTATTTGCGGTTGGTCATCATACTGCTGCTAACAAACCAGCAACAAAATTGAGTTTGCAATGCTGAAAAACCTGATATTTAAACGTTGACTACGAAACCCTATTTGTGGGCGTGTCCGACACGCTCTTGGCCGGTTTTTTTTTGGTACTAATCACTTCGAAATGTCTGATTAAAATCCTATCTCTTTTAAGGATTAGTCTATAGTTTTCCGATAAAAATATCCACCATTGGCATATCTTGGTTACCTCAAAGCACTGTGCTGCTGGTTAATTGTGTAAGTATTAACAATAATTGACCTGAATCCATTTCTGTAACTATTATTTTTATACGCGCGACGGCATGGATATAATATGTATAAACAATTACGTAATATTTTTTGCTTCCACAACAAAAGACAAAATTGTTTACGATGCCAGACGTAAATATTGTTGCTATGCAAATGCTACCTTCACTGAAACATACCTCGACGGTGATAAATTCGTTGGCTACCCGGGGAGGACAGCGTTCCTGGCATACCTTTTGCGAAACTTTACCCAAAATATGCGAATATTATCAGAAAGGTTCATAATGATAGGGCTTCCTAAATAGGAAATAACGTGGTCAATCTTCTGTGATGTAATGTAAGGGCCAGTTCCTACAAAATCGCGACGTGATGAGACGCGAGCTGTAAATTAAAGACAACCCATGACATTATTTTGTGATGGCGCGGCAAAACTTAATGCAGTTTGGTCGGGAATACCCGAATTTGGATTGACAAATCTTTAAATACGATTTAATAAGATACTCGAATTGAGAAAAAGAAAAGTAACCAAGTCGACTTCAAAAGAGTTCGCGATGACAAAGAGCAGTCGTTAACCTAACCTACAGCAGCTGCCGTATAGTAACGCCGCAAAATATACTCACCGGCACAACTAATCGGCCACCTGCATTAGCATGAAATACTTTTTAATATTTATAACATTGATAATTACAGTTAATATAAGTTGTAAAATTGTAAATTAGTTAATTTATATTATTATCTATTACTATTTACATTTCGTATTTTATTAGATAAATAAATATTTTTATATTTATATTTCTAATCAACATGAAATATACCATTACAGATTGGTGGCCGATTAGTTGTGCCTGTGAGTGTATAATTTGATGCCCTTCTAACTAAGTACATTTTTATCGGTAGTGTCTCGCTTTATTGGATAGTTTTCCTTATGCATTCACGCGCACATTAGTCGCATCGCGTCTCGGTGTGAACTGGCCCTTACAAGATTGTTCATAATCTTGCCCCAAAAGGATTCCGGTGATATTGCTTCCGCAGATATTAATATAATGTCCTTTGGCCGGTCAAAGGCATTTTCCCTGTAGTTTCGTAGTTGGTGGACTAAACGCTGGTTGTTAGGGCTGACAAATTGGAAATAAGCTGCTAAAATGTAGGTAGAAGTATGAAAATCAGATTTTCAGAGAAAGTAGACTCAGTGTGGAAAGATTGTCAAGATTTTTTAAAATATTGTGTAGAGAGTTTCGTTTTTTCGTCAAGGGTGGTCTAGTCCCTACAACTGGTCCGTTCCCATTTTTTCGATGAAAAACACTCAAATATAACGAAATTACGTCCCCTAACCAAGGACCAAATGCCCTAATCTAAAAATGAACCAACCTAACACAAATAGGTAGGAGCATATTTTTTTCCTACTTTTCCAATAAGCAGTTCGAATTCATAGAGCTCACTCTTTACATCTTCTTCTTCAACTATTTTTTTTAACATGTTACATAAAGGACACATGATAATGTGATACGACGATAACCCTAAAACTAGGTAGGAGGTAGTTGCATTGTCGGTTGCATTCCAGCGGCTGGCAAGGTCGAGTGAAGGGGCCAGGACAGCAGGCAAGTAGACAGATCAATAGAACTACTGCTTTGTGCAAATGTGTTACGTTGGAATGCCGTTTTGATCATTCTTGATCTACCTATTATCAGATTATTAATAATACTCTATTATTATATATTGTAGAAATCGCTTATAGCTTCCATCTCAAAACTTGAAAAATAACCGTGAAGACAATTTCTAGGCACAACAATTTTCCTAGAACTAATTTTGTTCTAAATGAAGTAATTTTAAATACACCAAACTTTAATTCATTTTATTTCCGTCCTAATATTGTTTAGGAGAATGAGGTATTAGAATAATCTATTGTGCTATTCAAAGAATAGGAAATGAAGTTGAAATTAAATTCTTGATGAACTCATTTATTTAAATTTATACTAAGTATTACAAGGAAAACCAACGATGATTTGTATTCCTTGCTTAGTTTTCATTAATAGCGGTTGCTTTTTCCGATATAAACGGTGAATTGCACACATACCTGCAGACACTGTATAAGAACCACTCAGTCAATCAGATCTTGTATTAAGCGATTGAAGACCTCTGACACCTGGGTTCATCAGGTCGTTGGACGACTCGGCGTCCCACTCGAAAAGATGAAGAACCAATTCTATAAAATGCATAATCGTACTGGTAAACATCTTATATTTGAAACCAGTTCACATCCTGCACTATAACGTTCACCAAGAACACCCACTAGTGGTCTTAATCCAACCATACCAGTACTTCCTGCCTAACCTGAAAGCTAAGCCGACTTAGTAAATACAGGTAGTAACTTAGGCAGTAGGACGTAGGACTTGAAAACAGGGTTAGTTTTGTAACCAAAGTAAAAAAGTTTCTTTCAAAAGAAAAAAACGAAATACTGACTTTACATATGCTATTTACTTTCAGGCTAAGCAAAAACTTATATGATTTTTTAAAATAATTTGCTACATTCAATGCACAACATTCAATTTAGAAAAACGCAGACACGATAAGAAAGTGCCTACCTACTAGAAATAAAACTAACCGGTTTTGCCTTTTAACCGTTTTTTTAATAAACCGATTTTCACTTCTCTATTTTTACGTACGTTATATACCTATTTAAAGGCTTTAACATAATTAGATAAGTGACGTATTTTTATTTTACCTACATAATTGACGCAGATTGCGCCAGTTATACCTCACATTCGATCTGGTCTGGATTGATATTTTAGCTTCTCTTACAAAGTCGAACAGTATAAACTCTCGTTTATAAAGTAAACAGAAGTTTTCCAGTAATATGTTTGTTTATCCAAGTAGTTAGGTACTCCTAGTAAAAACCGGAAACGATTCGCTAAGGCTAGCTTAAGCTAGCTTGTTCCGCCGTGCTCGTAAGATCATTTATCTACAACTTTGTGAAACAGAGTAAAACCGGACTATTTCAGTGCCAGTTTAGATTTCAAACATTTATCATCATATATACATAAATGACCAAAACGTTTATTGAGGTTTGTGCTCTTTTTCATGTAGCCTTCTTAGTCGACGCTCATTGGTAGAACCGACAATCCACGAATTCTCTAAAGGGTTGTAGTAAATAATATATAGGGTGAATTTTGACTAGTGACCGATAGCAAAAACTCAAAACCGGCTGGTTATAACTGATAACGAACAACTTTCCCCAAGGAACTAAGGAAAAATAAAATTGGTCCTCCCATTAAAATTGCCGAACAGCTGATTTGAGTTACTACGGGAGGATCAAATTTTTTATTCAAATTTCGTCCTATGTTCATTGGAGTTATTCCATTTTACCAGCCGGTTCTTAGTTTTCGGTAACGGTCACTAGTAAAATTTCACCCTATATTTTCGTAATATAGGGTGAAATTACAATTTTGAGCCGTAATTGGGTAAAATATTTTAAAGGTAATATACTTATGGGAGCATTGGTTTTTGGGAACAGTGGAACTTCCGACGCTAAGAGAGAAGTTGGACAGGATGCTTTCACGTTTAAAGTTACCTAACTTACTTATGGAACAGAACTGATGAAAATATATTCGCGTAGTTTCAGACAATACTTTATTAGAGCTTGTGAGATCGGGTTTCAAATTAAAACTCATTGGAAATTATTCAAAGACATTGCGTTTATAACTGAAAAAAAAAGAAATTGAAAAAAATAGTAATTTCATATGAGAATAATATAGCACTGTGATTGCATCCCAGTAAATTGCATAATTATTGTATTTTCCATACAAGGTAATAGTGCCAATTACCGCCCAGTTCAATTTTCATTTCATATTCATCGTTTTCTTCGTATGAAATGATATTAACAAAATAAACATGACCTGGTCTAAAAAACGTTTTAGTTGTGTGTTAATAGAGTGCTAAAGAGGTGTTTCTTTTTGTAGGTTGTTACCCTAGGTAGGTACTCTGTTTAAAAAAATCATAGTATCTCATAATGACAATACTTTAGCATTCGAGTGTCTACATACAATAGCCAAGTATTAAAATACCTAATCTGAAAATTCTGTTCGATAGGTCACGCCATAACAGCCACATTTGATTTCTATTCAACACGCCATGCATACATAGTAATATTTCACCAACATCAACACAAAGGCTTGCACCAGACCTGTCAAATGACAAAACGAGTTGTCACTCATTGTATCCTAATATATTCGCAAATACATATACTAGGGTGGGCATGCCAGTTTCAAACCATGCAGTTAGGAATAAACTATTTAATTTGATTGACTGAAACTAGGCACCAGTTTTTGGAGATTTTTAATAACACCATAACTCAACAGCATTCAGTTTATACTTACTACCTATATACCTTTCAGAAAATTTATAAAGTAACTGATAAGGTGTAGGTATTAAACAAAATAAATAAAGGGGTTATTTTGTCTATAAGCGTAAACAGAAAAACCTGCTATAATTTACCTTTTATAAGCAGAAATTTTGGTTTCACTTTTATAAAAAGGTCTTCCAAAGGTTGCCTTGAAGAAATTGCTACCCTAGCAACAAGGCCGCCTGTGTACTTTGTCTTATTATAATTTATGTTACATTATTTTTTATTGTATTGTAAAACCTGGTTTAGACTTACAACGTGTACCCTAATCGACTCAGGCGCAGGCCGTGTCGCAATGACGTAAGCTGCGCGATCAGTTTAGCAACTCGAGCTTTATCAAACTGGTAAAGCTACATTTGTTGTAACAGCTCTATAGGCATGAGAATTCTGCCTATTGCTTCATTAGTCCGACGCATTTGAGTATCGTTTTGCATAACTTTATTTGATGTTCCAATATTCACTAGAACCACATATTTAAGGTGTTCAATATTCAATGTTCTTTTATCTTCTTGATGTATGAGTGGATAGACTAGGTATTTGAAAAACTCAGTGATTGTCAAGAGTTTTTCCACCACCTCTGAAGTCTGAAGCTTTTTGTATGAAATGTTAATGGATCACAAGGACACAAAACAAATGTCCTTCTTTGTCTTTTAAAATTAACAAAATTACTTTATTTCATTTGCAGGTACCGTACCATACGAGTCAACATCGCATAATAAGTACAAAAACAGAGACTAGGTACTGCTGGCAGCGTAAGTACTATATAAAAGTAAAAGGCAGTTTTAGTACTCGTAAGATGCTATCAGTTCATCTACAATGTAATTAATTGACGTCCAATGCAATACGTCCCTCGTGTAAACCTAATTCTATTCTATCCTATATATGGATAGGTCAGCCAATTAGCTCCTGGGCATTGTGTTAGGATTAGAATAGACATTTATTGGTAAAAAATGAATAGGTAGACTCAGATACTTTACTAGGGCAGAAAATAGTGCACTTTTTTATATCTCAAAACTTCCCCTTAAATATCTTGTTTCAATGCAGCCCATTCTCTCTTTCTAAACCGTGCATTCACGTTTTATGAATCTGCATAAGAAAAAGTTCGTTTTCACTTTAGCCAACACTAGCTAAGAGTAAAAAGGACGGGACATATTCCGCACGATATTGCGTTTTTTACCACCCAGAAAGCAAATGACAGCCTGTGACATCAATGCGTCGACGATGCTGTCGTATGCCATGTGCTGTCATTTCAAAGGCCGAGTAAGCTATCAAAGAACAGGTTTTCAGCTTAGAGTATCTGTGGTTTCAGCGGATCGTTGAACGACTCGGTTTCCCGCACGAAAAGAAGAATGCGATTTCATACAACTCCTTCCGTCTATAAAAGCGGACGGGTAAAAAACCGCAGTAACGCACAGTGCGTGTAAAAAACCATCTAAGGAATAACCAGCGGTTGACGGTTAACGCAAAACCGAGTACCTAATCGTCAACTCCACAATCCGTCGGTTTGCAGAGTCAATAAGACATTGTCTGAGCTTTCACCGGCCGCAAATTCTCGATGCGCCTTTCAGTAAGAATGTTTTGACCAGTGACTAACAATCTGACACTACAGATAGGTATGCAGCTTTTCAAAGTCATTTCAGAGGCCGGCTACTGGTAGGTAGTAAGCGGTCAAAGAACACGTCTTAACAAAAGTGTTTCAGCCGACGACTTGGTTTCAAAAAACAAGAAGAATACGATTTCATACTACTCCTTCCGTCTATAAAACCGGACGGGTAAAAAACCGCAGTAACGCACGGTACGTGTAAGAACCGCCTAAGGAATAACCATCGGTTCACGGTTAACGCAAAACCGAGTACCTAATCGTCAACTCCACAATCCGTCGGTTTGCAGAGTCAATAAGACATTGTCTGAGCTTTCACCGGCCGCAAATTCTCGGTGCGCCTTTCAGTAAGAATGTTTCGGCCAGTGACTAAGTATCTGTAGATGCGGCTACCTTTATTTGTGTCTATGGGACAAACCGTTCGTTATTGGTACAGGCATGACACATATTTAGTTCTTACATCTTTGCATTAAATCTAAAATCAAACAAGCTTGTTGCGTATGATGATAATGAATAAGATCTAGATGCAGTTCAGGGCATAGCATACGTAATGTCTCTAATCAAAACTTCTTCGTGTGGAATACTGAGTCGACGATCGACTCCATCAAATCTAGAACTTGACCTAGAAAATGCTTTAACAGTCCTGACTGACTTCTGACACTAAGAACAGGGGGTCAAGTCTACTAAATCAAAATCTTTTTTAGTTGAGTGTCGATGGCATTGCATGTCAGTTGGATGGTTTTGGTCTTTGGTTTTGGTATTTTCGTATTCTGCTGACAGTTTAGTGTGGAAAAATCACAGTGGCAATGGAATGTCAGTTGAGTGTCGCTATCACGACATTGGCTAAAAATAGCAGACTTGGGGCCAGTCCCAAAGAACACGCACATCGAAACTGTTCATTTAAGCGGCTTCTTCTATAGTTGATAGGTCTCTGATTCGCACAATGTTTGCTGACGGTACTCCGAGTTTCTTTGATTAACTTTTCTTTGAACAACTTCCACCGAATGAGTATCGGAGTTTGGAGCAGCGTCGAACTTATTGAGTTCTGAAATGTGCTTTTTGTGAACGCTGTTTGTTCTGAACCTTTGTGATATTGAAGCTTTTCAATGGCTTCAGTTTGCTTAAGAGCAAATTATAGCGAAAGTTTTGTTTTTGCAAATAATACCTAAAGGTCGCCGCACGCTATTGACTGTTTGATTCGAGCACTTTTCTATAGTAGGGGTCTGGTAGTTGTAGTAGACGACGCTTGAAAAACTCTGACACCAGGGTTCATCGGGTCTTTGGACGATCCTGTGTTTCACTCGAAAAGAAGAATAGTAGGTAGGTAATTGATTAAAAACCAACTTTGTCTTAATTAACGTGAATTTGTCATTTGTCTGCAGTAGAAACGGCTATAATGAACCCTGCAACCGTCGTTCCGGTGTGTTGTGTATAGCTTTTAATTCAATAACAATAGAGTTCATGTTCGGATTCCTCTTGAAATGTGCTTGAGTCTTACTGCAACGGCCCTAATAGGGATCACTGAACCAGAAAGCAGAATAAAGTTTATTTTGTCGAAATGCAGCATGAAACCGTGATATTTTCTCGTGAAAGCACTGACCACTCGCGAGGTTATAAATCTTTCACAATTTCAATTCTAAAAAGGAATCAAACTGCACGAACACTCCACATCCGAGAAATCGCGAAGCGCATTTTTCATCACAAAGAAGGGTAAACGGGGCAGTTCGCGGCCGGTCGCACAAAATAGCGAATTTACAGAAGGACAGCTCGCCCCTTCTTCCGATCATTTATGCCTAAACTCTAAAGTTCCTATTTTTTAAAGATTTTTTAATATGTGTTACCAGGGCTAAACATGCTTAGGTACCATACTAACTTTATATCAAACTTACGCTATAACACACTATACACAATATTTACACTTGCGAGTCGATATTTTGCCGTCCGTCTGCACCGAACGCTGTTGACACTCGCTTCTAGTCGGTTCGAAACGGTTCGAAATAGCGTGCAAACGACGAGCGTGTAGATGTGTGTGTGAGTATAGTCAGGCCGGCGGCACTCGAATTGAAATATGGGGGACAAAATTTTGACCAGGCTAAAACATGCGTAATGCTTGTACTGACAGGCGTGTATGCTTTTGTGTGCGTGGCAGGGCCTAACAAACCAAATGTCAGTATCCTTTCATATCCTCTGACCGCAGGGCGACAGCGGGGGTGAGGTAGATATCAGAGAGGGGGTGTCAGTGTCGCTTCTTAGCGGTTAGCTATAGTTAGTATTCTTTGGTATAGTGACGTTTCCTTGTAGCCGTCTCTCTGTATTGGGCGCCCGCCAATACCTACTTTGTGCCGGTGGCATGCGGCACAATAGCGCAATCATAATCTCTAGAAAATAGCCTTCCAGCCAACTAGCTCGCATCTCGGCGTACGGACTACCCCATGGGCAATCCTACATTTCACCGGGATAATGGCATGCATTACTTCTACAAATGCTCGCTTTTAGAGCCAAGGTTGGTGGTCGTACCTATGCAAATAAAACTTTTTAGGTACATTAGCTCCGTAAAGTGCTTCAAGTAAATTAAAGTTCCCTTTGTCGTTCAATTATTCTGAACTGTATTCCGCCTATCGAATTTCCAGATCACTTACTTTGTGAAGTAAAGCTGACAAAAACTGTGTTTGTGCTAAAAGGACAGGAGAGTGCACGGTCGTTACAAATGCATCGCAAAATCGGGTGTCGTCGTGTTTTCTGCCCTGGCTGCCTGAAGCCACAGTATATATGTAGAATGAGCAGTAAAGAAACTCAACCCGTTTCTGTTGAATCGCAAGAGTTGGTTATACTAGTATAAAACTTGAAATCCGCCGTGTGATGCCGGCTTAGAATAGCATCACCCCAATTCTACCCGAGGGTGTCGTAAAAAGCGTCTAAGGGATAATTATCCGGGGAATGGGCAGCAGCGTTCCCTGTGAATTAAACAACTTGCACTGCGCTCGCCAATCCGCCTGCCAAGCGTGGTGAGTATGGCAATACCCCCCAATATGGGGGAGGCCCATGTCCAGCAGTGGACTGATGTGGCTGTAAAGGTAAAGGTAAAACTTGAAATAATTTTAAAACGTCTTTCACGGTTTATAAACTGCATTACTCTGTGAGTAAGAAAGAAGATTACTATTTGAAAACTCCTTATTCCCTTCCCTCGAGCATTCGGGGAACATTTCGCTCGGGTGAGACTGGGTCCTCGCAAGCGGCGACGCGGGTATGTTTCGAGCGTTTGTATGAAGTTTCCACACTGCTGAGCGCAAGCGAAGCCATTTTTTCGCTGAGCCGTAGCGTAGGTGCATTATTGGCGCATTTACCCTACAAAATATCATGTTATCTCACAACTCGTTCGCTATTCACTGCCATTCTCGTGTTCTATTTTCGAACCCGGGCAGTAATGAACACGCACTTTGGCGATATAATAGCCTCGCATCAGCGCAGAATTGCGTCGAATAAACGCTGCATTCGGCGGATTCGCGCCAAAAATCTCGCGGGACCGAATGATGTAAGTGCTAATGCATGAATGAGCATTATTGCCGGCCTAGTGTTATGACTTCCATTTTTACCCGATTTCCTCTGAAGAAGGGGTACGTTTTTCTACAGTATGTACCTATGTCATGTCATACTCTCGATCGAAAGGACAAGCATTTTTTTCACGTGCTATAGCCTAAACGACTCTGCTTGACGGATGCTGACTGTTGCTGACATAATTATGTGGTGTCTTTAGATTCGTCTCAGCCGCGCAATTGACACTGCATAATTGTGAGGTGCCTGTAATATTAAAATTTCACACATTTAAAATGGCGGATTTGATTTTTAAACGTAAAATAACTATGAAATTCCTGCAGTAGGGTTTTTATTTTTAATATTGTTTTAAGTGCTTGTTGACTGTTATTATTTACTACAGCTGTTCTCTGACTTCCACTTTTCTACGCCTGACTGGCCTGACCTTACTTCGATCACTGACCGATTTCAAATGTTAAGTAATATCCAACACTGCAAAGCGATTTTATTACAAAATAAAGAGAAATACGGTTATAGCCTGCATTATAAAACTGCGGCGGCACACGATATATTCGATATATTCAGTCGGTATCTTGGCAAGCGACGTCGATATTTCGATATTCATTGAGGGCGATACAGTCTGCGAGTGATAAATCGCTATATCTTTTCTTACACACGGCATTATCACAAAATAGACTGTTTACAGAATGATCACTTGACCGTATCATGTTTTTGTCACCTGTTGCATAGGCAGGGTTGCTAGAGTTAATAGGAGGACGAAATACACTAAATCTGATACACGAACATAGGTTATATGATTCTGAGCCAATTCAAATACAAGAAACATGACGTTCGTGGCAACCATCTTCTTAGTTGCCTATCTTGAGTTCCTCTGAGATTCCAGTTCATTCCAGTAAACGACAGTAAGCTTCAAAATCGTCGCTACTAGATACTGATTGAGCCATCTTTAAGGGCGCCCCGAAATTTTCCTTTCTTCTTCGTCTCCATAATTTCTGACATTACTTTCCGGTGTTTTTCCGCATCCGACGTTTCACCGAAAGGAAATCCGGATGACATGCAAATTACGACTGGACCAGATTGTCATTTCTATGGTATCACGCACCGGAAAATAATCCGATGCGTGTACAGTTCACATAAAATGATTTGACGTAACGTCTGCAACCGAGACGTTCCGTGTCGAGGAAGTGTTAAAGAGCCAAATACCGCACGCACTCTCTCAGAAAACAGCATCTCTTAAACAAATAGTCTCACGTCTGTAATAGGCGATAAGCCCACCGAAGAAACGTGACTATCATCAAACATAGCCCCTACGTGTGCTATATTGCAAATATATTTTCTTTTAACACGTCAAGAATTCACTCACTACGAGGGAATATTGAATTTGAAGTATTGGAAGTTGTGCTCGTGCTGTAAACAAAATTTAATACGAATCGTTCTTGCCAAGTTGACTGCTGCCTACTAGGTACAACATTCATGAATCATTGAATATCTGTTTAGGTAGTGCGTAAGTGAAGATATTGAAGTTATTTTAAATTGAATACCTTAAAACACTTCCCGTGTTAGGTACCTATTCAACTTTTTAGAGATCTTGCTAAATTTTTCACCGCAGGCAAGATTTGAACCTGCGACTTTCGGCATCTGTACTGCAGAATGCCCGATATCCTGCCTGCGGTAGACCATTATGCAAGCTTTTCAAAAAACAAAATATTATTCTTATCGTCTACTAGTATCTACAAGTGAAGTTTATAGGACCTATGTTTTTGTCCATTTTTGTTACCCAGAATTCAGCAGAAATTCATGGTAGAGAAATACATTCATATGAATCTCAAATTCAGAGTTAATACATACATGAATTCGATTTATTCATGGATTCAAAAGCAATACGCCCTATGCATGTCTGGATTTACAACAGACTCAGTCCTATCATAGAATAAGTACTAGGTAGTATAGAAAAATACAGATCTATTTTTTGACAGTAACTACCTACAGTTAGGTCCGCACTTAGATAATAAAACGAGTAAATGAATAATTTTGTTTTCGTTATGCCTATTATTTGTTAAAGCACATTCTAGGCAAGGGGTAAGAGGTAAACCGAAATCGAAAACTGAACTACTTTGAGCTAACGGTGAGAAACGAGATTTATTTTTTCAACCCCCCCATACAAAATTCACAATATTGCCGCTAAATTTTATTGAAATAAAGCGATAATGTTATGGCCTTTGTTTGCAAGTTTTTACAGCAAATATGCAGAAAAAACGGTCTTATTTTTTCCGTAACGAAGCCTCAAACATGCGTGATATTATTATCTGTTTGTTACCTACTTCAGACTCGTTAAGATCTGAGATTGACGCCGTAACGCTTTTTTTATTATTCTAGTCATACCCCGAACACACAGGCTGAATAATAAACGTAACCACTACACATAAGAAACTGGCGATATCACCACTTTCCAACACCATACGAATACGAAACAACATTTTTATTTGTACGTCGCTGGCACATCGACCAACCAAAGGGGCCAACTTATAGTGGATTTTTATCCAAATACTAAGAAAAACCAGCATAAGTTAAACCCTTAAATAGGCAGGTTCATGTGCTGGCGAGCAGTCAATTACGATTTTGAAAATTTTGGTGAAAAGCCAGCTTTTTTAAGATCAAAATGTAGCCCCAAGATAAAACCGACAACGATGCGGTCTAAATTGAATTGTGGGTAGCAAAAACAGGAAAACTGGTTGAAAATAGTTGTGCAAAGAGAAAGTTTGTAAACTATGTACTTCGCTGCAAGCTACGTCTAACTTTGACCAGATTGTTTTGAACATGTTACGTAAACAAGAACAAAACATTATAAATTGATAAAGAATAGACACATCAAACTGGGATAGAATATATCGTACCTGAAAAGTTAGGTAATAAGATTTTTAGGGTTTCGTAGTCCTACTAATATTATAAAGGCGGATGTTTGTGTGTGTGTTTGTTACGACATCACGCAAACACGGCTGATTAGATTGACATGAAACTTTGCAGAAATATAAAAGGGCATCTGGAATAACACATAGGATACTTTTTACCACGGAAAAATGTCTCATTCCCACGGGATCACGCATTTTCCAATATTTTTGAAATAGGTGGCGTGACTGAGCCGATTCGCGTTTTAAACGTTTTCGCCGAAAACTAACAGCGACATCTCTTGGCGAATAATGCTTTTTTTCCCGCGGAATAATAGGTTGCAGCGGGTGAAACCGCTGACGGGCAGCTAGTCTACTATAAACGCTTATTATTTCGTCAAGTCTGTCAGCCTGTCTGCCGGTATGCTTTTAATAACTCTGTCAGTTTTAAACCGAACGACATAAAATTTGGTGTGAGGAAGTTGTCAATAAAAATTAATGTTTTTTGGAACCCGTTCATGTAAAAGGGGGGTGAAAACATTTTTCTTCCTCTGCTATATTGAGTGGGGTATCGTTGAGGAGGTTAAGGGGAAGGGGAAGTTTGAAACAAAATTATTTAAACCTTTCTGTCCCTAAATTTTTTCTATTAAAAGGGGCATTTTTGAGTCAAAATTTGTTCCAGTTTGTAACTCCTAAATAACCCTGTGTTGAATGCTTATTATTCTAGGCTTTTTCCATCTGTAGGTTATATGTTTTGATAATTGTAGTACTGTTCGAATCGGCTAAAGTTGACAGCAGACAAAGTCGTTTTAATAGACCCATAGTTAATAACCCATAAGGTCCATTATTTCTTTTTTGACTTGTTTTTTAATATGGAGTTGGCAGCTGTCAAATATGGCCTTAAACGATCGTTCTTTAAAAGCAGTGAAATTGTGAACGCATTTTTTTCTCGGTCTATTTAAAACAGCGTTCCGATTCACGCAGCTCGCTTCTAATTAAGTTTCAACGCGAATTCAAAATACAAGCGGAAAATATTTGTTCCCTACTTTATACAAATAACGAAAAATACTTTATTTGAATTACAAAACAAACTGTGATTATATTTTTCATATTACTGCTGTGTAAATAAAAATATTTTCCTCCAACAAATTAATGAAAATAAAAAATCACCAACAAACAGCACATCAAGCTACCCATTAAAGAGATCAAATTAAGTTGGTTTTTCATACAGTTACCAAAAAACGTCTAGTAGACATTTTACCACTTTATCTTAAATGAAAATAAATTACTTATGCACAATTCAATATTTCGGATTAATTAAATGTCATGTTGGCGATTCGAAGAATTTGACTCAATTTTCCTCAACTAAGGGTGAGATTAACATTATAATTACTTATTAGTGACATTAATTAATAAAGTTACAACCAGAATAACAGCGATTACATTGGAAGACGCGCGCGTTAATTTCAAATGCTACCTCTATAATACATACATAACAAATTCTGCGAAAAGTTTTCAAATATTTTTTGCAACCTACAACCCTCAAATGTTTTACCTGTTACCTGAATGCATCGGTATCGCCATGGGACGTGTAAACTCAAGACTCGATCAAAAGGCATTGTGCATCACACGAACAACAAACAAGTTGAATAGTTGAAACTTCCCACTAGTCCTGTTGCCCTGGTACCCGGTTATCCAACGCCTTGGGGTCTCTTCGAAAATTGAATTTTAAAAGTTTGAAAATAAAATTTAGAGTTTAGAATGGTTTTAGTTCCTAACAAGGTAGAGGAATTTGAAAAGGAGCGCTGGAAGTAAACGGTCTAAGAAAATAAAAAGACAAAGTTTTAACCCTAAAATATTAGCAAAGAAAACAAATAATAGTCAGTTATTACAACAAAAGCAACTAGCAAGAACGGCGTTAACTTGGAGGCCGTAAGCAAACGTGTCAATAACAATAGTATATGTAATGCATTGACAACAATAAAAATCACATCAGCGAAAAAAAAACTACAGAAGGTCATACAGCCAGCAATCATTTTGTAAAGTCAGCAGTTGTACACATATACGTTTCTGGTTGTAACAATGAAATTATTTTATTTTACACAGCATCGCTTTTTATTGTGTACCTGGTTGACCCTAATTATGAAATTCCAGACCCTTGTTCCGAAACATCAATTTAATTTATAATAAGGGACTTAACATTTACCCTTGCGGTAGTAAGTCACTTTAAAATCGGGATTTTGAATTTGGGTTACAAGATTATTTCGTACAAGGGAAGGATTGTTATTTGAGTGAAACCAGTAGATCTTATAATAAATTACCGCCACTGATTCTGTTTTAATTAAAACAAAATTAAAAGGCAAAGCAATCAAATGCATTTCACGTAACAGATCTCTTAACCTTTTGCTAGTTGACATTATTTAAACTATGCTATGCCAACCGTGCCTACATTTTTAAATACTAAAGTGGCCACATGACTTATAAAGTTTTTTGGTGCCAAAAATGAAAAACGTAAGACTGGCTCACATCAGGTACATGCAACCTTGAACTTTAGGGGCAAGCCAAACTGCATACCTCTTCGCCTGCACGATCAATCTCATATGAGAATGTACTCGTTGAAACTTTAGGTTTGGCTATAAAGACGGTTTTTGCTACAAAGTGTTGTGTTATTGGTTGACCTCAAATATCAGGCGTCAATGGCGTCATGCAAGGAACCCAATACCTTTGAAATAAAGGTGCTTTTACAACGGAAAGTGTTGTTGACGGCACTTGCCATTCGGTCCGTTTCGAAACCTCACTCGCTGCCTACAAAATTGCAATCCTGCAATTTATAGACCCGAGTTTAAAGGTGAAGCACATCTTATTCGAGAAAATATATTACAAGTTGTATGATGTTTTGTATGAGTGAAATCAGAATCCGTCAAGTAAAATGTGTTGTGCGTTCTCGTCGCGGTCTACAAACGAGTGTAAGATCTGATGTTTTATAGTCTGAAAGTTACTATAAATTAGTACCAGCGTGGTTTGTTGAGTGATTGACTAACACGGTAACATACAATTCTGCAATGGAAGAAATGGTGGGAAATATATACTGTCTTCTTTACCTATCTTTGTACGACTTATTAGAAAACATTTTTAATATCTATTTAGAATTATCATCGAGCTTAAATTTATATTAGTTATGAGTTAAGTAGGCGACAAGTAAGTAGGTTGTAGGTAGGTTTTTGAGATTTGTTCATAGGCTGAGTATTACGAATGTTTTTATTTTACTTCTCTAGCGACCTGTTTCTACTCAACTTCAACAATATCTTTATAGTTACTATAACAATGTTTATAGATAATATTTAAATATCCGCGATTACTCCAACGATCCACGGATGACTCACTGCACGTTGATGTCGTAATCACCAGGTATTATTAGTTGTTGATTGCATTATGTCATTAGAATTTTAATAATGCTTACGTCCGACCTTTGAGTTTTGTTGAATAAAAAAACTAAGGTTTGATGTGCTGTGAATCCTTTATAAACTTGTTTAGGAATCATGGCGTCACGCTGATCGAACCTGAGATCACCAAGACGAAACTATGACTCAAAGAAAAGGTATTTTCCAAGTTCACGTAACAATGAAACTATTCTCTTCGTCTGATTCTAATTGACCTGCAGACGACAACGAAAAACGACTAGGAAAACACGGAGCGAACGGAGCAAAGTTGACAAAAGTCCGCTAAATGCAGGACCTCCTAGTTCCACAAAACAGCGTCGCCTCGTTAGTCCCATTCAGAGCCGGACTCCGGCCAAAGCTTCGGCTTTTTGTGAATGCAGCTGGTGCCTGCTCTTTTATGGAACCCTGGTACTTCTCCAGTTTGTTCGGAAGCGTCCGGAAATTGGTGGCGACTTGAGTGCAACTTTCAATTTGAGAGGAAGAAATAATGCCACCATTTTCGGTGCGGACGTGAAAAGTTGAGGAAAATAATACGGGACCTGATCGAAATACGCGATCGTCTGACGCTGCGCTCGAGTCAACGTAAAAGCTAAAGAATTTATGAGAGGGAATAAATAAGGAGAATTTACCGCAGACCGTTAATCCAAACCACAAAGTAGGAAATACTAAACGTTTTATTTCCAATAACGCAGAAACAAGTTAAAGATCCTTTGTTATTTAGCATTTTACCTCAATTAGGTATAACCTGCGAGGTATTTAAAACCTAAGAGGGCTTTATTCATTTTTATGTAGGAAGTCTCGGTTTTGGTTGGTTTTTTGGGACGAGTCTGTAATAAATGAAACCGGTTGGCCTTGTGTAAAGGCGAGCCTGGCTTGCCTACATCCTTTTCATTTGGCATTCCAAAGTGTATAGGTATGTATGTATCTACCATGCCAGTTGGCTAATTCTATGGCGAATTTATATGTAAACGGCCAATTTGATGAGGCTTATAATTTGGTATGAGGCTTTAATAGATTCTCGGAATGTCGTGATCGAAAATAACTGACGAAAGCAAAAGTTTAACGAGGTTTAACGTAATTCACCGTACAGATTGCAAACAAAATAATTTGATGAATGGTGGGTATCAAATCACTATGACATGCATGACACACAACAAATAAACATTTAAACACAGAAATGCATGTCATATAAAAATTACAACAGACTATCAAAGATGCGCTTGTCATGGCATGGCATGTCATATCATTATGATCATTATCATGTCGTAGAGGTAATAAAATAAATTTTATATGTAAGTAGATTAGTGTAGGTACGTTGAATATTAATGTGTTAAACACATTCATGAACCGAACATTCCTTTATTTGTTTATGTTGTAGGTTGTTGGCAATTTTGAAAATAAGACGATGTAAAGGTTTGACATTTTACTGTCGCATTTTTATGCCATGTCGTGAGTGACTCGAGACTCGAGAGTAGGATAGGAAGATTTTACAACTTGCAGTATCGTCAAATGCAAGCATTTCATGGTTTTTGCTAGACTAACTAACAAATTTTGTGCATCTGCCTTAAAATTTACTCGTTCGTTCAGTACCTAACCAAAAGTCTTTAGGAAAAAGGACTTCGGTTATTCTAACTAAACCATACGTCATACGTTTAGTTAGCATAACCGAAGTCCTTTTTTTTCTATACAGGACAGGTTAAGTGGTAAAATCCTTTAATACCTTGACATTTATATTCTATCGTGTGTGACACCGAGCCGACGAACAACCTAATGAACCAGTACAATGACGCAAGAAAGCTTCTAACATCCTCCTTTCTGTTCATCCCATTCAAATAAATGATTTATTCCTTGTCTATTTTACTCAAAATTACGACAATTTGTCCTTTCTCACGGTATTTAAAGTTGTAAAAGGCATTTTTACAAAGGATCTACCTGTGCTATTTAGTGGGTGACTCATAGAATGCATTTTGGTCGACTCTACTAATAAATTGAATGACTTTTATTCCGGTTTGTTGTCCTTAGTATTTCAAAGTCAAATTAGTATCTTCTTTATTATTCTTAGTCATCTACTTATGTCCATTCTTTGGTCCATTCATAACAGGTTCTTTATAAGTGTCTAAGTATAAGGAATTAGGTGATATACTTTTTGATATAATAAGTATTTAGTTTGACAAGTCTCATCTGAATTGAAAGATAGTTTAATGTAATGTCAGAAAACCTTTAATTTCATTAATGAGAAAAGGGGTAAAGACCACTCTTGCTTCGCTCGCATTTTGAAGAGCATATCCATCCTCAAAAACGAATCGTTGATACATTATCGCCAATGCATGACCAAAACACGAAGTCCGAGTTTTTAGAATTACTACCACAGCCAAAATAATTCGTAACAGCAGCGGTCAGAGAGGATTCTACCTGCTGGCAGCGGTATTTTACCTTCCCAAGCTCGCACTTTGATGTCCATTTTAGCGATTTTAGCTTTCGCCCACTGTATGTGCACGCAAAAGCCTTTTTAGGCATTTTCGCGCATATTTTGTTCTGCCGCTTCAAAAATGTTTTTGCTACTTGCGCCTGATTCTTCACCAAAAACGGGCTGTCCAACTTTTTCGACCTTAATCAATTTAGCTATGGGTCCTATAGTTTCTGCTAGTTTTATAGATTGGCTCGTAAACCCCAAGCTATAATTATAATAGCTACCTATCAAGCGCAGAGATGTGGTTAGATCGTAAACTGGTGGAATACTTTTGAATAGTAAATCAGGGCGAGATAGTAAAGCGGTCTCGCTGTTATTGATGCAAAAACCTCTGCTTTGCATACACCGGCCGGCCGTTGGCTTCATACACACGGACCTGAAGATTTGATAGCAAATAAAACTTTTGTTTTTATCACTATTAAGTTTTCGACTTTTCGACGTTAAACCTAAGTAATCTGTTTCATGTTACCAAACATGATTTCTATTCCTTTTGTGAGGGACTTAAAAGTTCACAAACGATCCAAGCATTGTCTGGGGTCAGAGTTTAATTTTCAATTCAGTAATGAATGATTGATGGGATGACTTCTCTCTCTGATTATTTTTGGTTTCGTAACTTCTTCACCGTTCCATAACTTTCTATGTTGAGTCCAAAGATGAGACGAATATCCATCTGAATATCAAATTTTAAAACACTTCCCGTGATAGGTATACAGAAACACCTCACCTAATATCAGATTATTTTATGGGAACTTTTTTTTCTATAATTATTTTGCTTGCTGTTCTCGTCGATCGTGTGTCCCCAAACAAACCCACAATATAAATACCTGCCTTACCCACATATGTATAGGTACAACCGAGTATGATAGGTCCGTTAGTTTTGCAGCGTATAAACGCGGGGCCCGAATCCCTCAGGTGTATCTATCACAGCGTTCAAAGACTTCCCGTGATAGATAAACATTTTCTTGGCCTTTTTTTGCAAAGATTATCCATCTCATCAGTTTTTCTTTTTGAATATTCTATTTTGCTTGCTGTTCTCGTCGATCGTGTGCCTGCAAACAAACCCACAATATAAATACCTGCCTATAGGTACAGCCGAGTATGATAGGTCCGTTAGTTTTGCAGCGTAAACGCGGGGCCCGAATCCCTCAGGTGTAGGTATCTATCACTGAGTTCAAAGACTTCCCGTGTTAGATAAATATTTTCTTGGCCTTTTTTTGCAAAGATTATCCATCTCATCAGTTTTTCTTTTTGAATATTCTATTTTGCTTGCTGTTCTCGTCGATCGTGTGTCTGCAAACAAACCCACAATATAAATACCTGCCTATAGGTACAGCCGAGTATGATAGGTCCGTTAGTTTAGCAGCGTAAACGCGGGGCCCGAATCCCTCAGGTGTATCTATCACTGAGTTCATTTCTACGTCAGTGAATGTTGCTACGTGTAGAAACATGTATGATACACGATATAATCGTTTTATTTCTGTGAGGTTGAATAAAAGTAAAAAGAAGCAGTTCTTTACAGGCTAGGCGCCCGCGCGCCGTTTTCCTAATTTGTGTCTTTACTAACAAAAAGGCCTTTTTCCTTTGGCTGTCCTTTCCGTTTTCGATGTCTTGTACCAATCAGCGAGTAAGTACCAAAGTACAAAGTTAGTGTTTCACCTACCTGTTAGAATTTCGTAATACTTGTTACTGTATGTAAGTAAAGTACCTATACTAGCAAATACATGCGCCGACCTTTCACAGCAGTTGATGAGTTCTTGTTCAGTCAACCTTAACGAGTATATCATGGGGTTGAAGAATCGTACGTACACCTACCTCATTAAAAAAAACGTTGAAGACTCATAAGTCCTTCATTTCCTTTGCTACATAGCTACCCGATGTCGATTGGCCAATCGGCCACCTGTCACCTCCCGATGAAGCTACTATATCAGGTGTACCAACATGGCGCAAAATTCTACTCCGTCGGTTTCGACCTTTCCTGATGGATAGCTCGACAAAAATTCGAGTGACTATCGGAGCGGTGGGGCGGAAACGATTATCGGTGTAGAATCACCCGTGTCTGTCGAGGGATTGATATTTGAGGACTGTATCGTCGAAACAGATTCAAGAGATCATGTCAATGGATTCGCTGCGTAAGAGCTAACCAATAGTTGGAGCTTAAATAAGTTTTAAGAAAGATGCCAATCTTGTTTTTCATAATCTGACCACATTACGTAGTGAGGGTGGTTGAATGCTGGGCTAACAAGCAGTAATTTCATAGTTATATTTTGCGTTTAAAATCCTCTATTTTATGTTTATAATTTTTTAATACAGCCGTTGTTACTCGCGTTGTGACATCTCATATGTCCTGATCCGCCCGTGAAAATAGTTTCTTGTGCACATAAACATAACCCTTGTGCACATAAATATTGAAGGCATGGCCATGCCGTCTACTCGATAGAAGAAGAAAGTGGCGTGTCATGCAGGAATGACTAAAACTCTACGTTGTTTTATAATGTACTTAAGTAAGTAGGTAAGCTAGTTAGTTAATTATGATCGTGCTTATGAAATATTCCGGGCTAACGAGCTTATCAAAGTTTAGAGTGTGTTGACGCAACCTCATACACAAAGTTAACAAACCACTAGCCTACGGATGGCTAGATGATAATGACAACATGCCAAACTATGGTCGATCTAATTAAGCTCTAATGAACAGTGTCTGTGTTACACAACTAATATCAGGAAGGGATGCAACAATACATCGAAATGAAATAAACCATCGATGCCCAGAAATATCGATGAATCGTCATAGAGCCATAGATAAGTACATAGCGAAAAATCTCATTATTGAATCGAAAAGCCCATAAATCCACAATAATGGGTAAGCTTTATGTTACTGGCAACACTAATAGTCATGTGTTCAATTTAAAAGCTACGAAAGGTTTGTTGAACGGGAGTGTTGGTACAGATTTTGAGTACTTAGTTTATTAGGAACCTTATTTTTTTATTATTTAAAACAACGATTATGTCGATATCGATGATAGTCGGTCTTTGCATCCCTAATAATATCAGGTAGAATATTGATGTAGGTATCCTGATTATTACTCGGATACCTAATAATCATAACCGCAACGCAATGGCATTTACATAGGGAATTAATGACTTAATTACCTACACGGTGAGGGCATCTATAGGAAGTCATAGTCAAGTGATCGGGTCAATGACCTTTTGGTTTCACTTTTACACATCGATTCTTTGCCGCCAATTTTCCGCCATGCTATTCGCACAGGAACACAAAATGGCGGATGAAAAACGCGCGAACCGCTGTGTTCAGATGAAAAAACATGATTGTCGCGTTTGAATAATAATGCGGTATACAGCCACTCCATTATCTGCTTCTTATTGCGTTTTCCCTCGTTATTACAGGTGTAGATGTCAGTACACACTTTTTCTAAAGGTCTCTCAAATTATAGTAGGATTAACAGCTTACGGCAATCACTAGACCGCAAAGATTTAAAAGTTTTAGCAGAGACGTTGGGCTAAGATGATCTTTGAAGAATAAAATACTTAGTAGGTAATGAACTCCCATTCATTTCACTGGATTATTTATATCCACTTGTCTCTTTTGGAACACCCCAATATTTCACACCTGTCAATCCAAATTTCGAACATTGTTAAGGCATTGGTGACCGTTATCGCTACTATTTCCTTGGCAGTAACCAATTGGCCAATTGTTATTTGTGTCGCGTCGCTCGCGGCGAGAGCTAAATGCGTAAACCAGCTAACGGTGCCGGTCAATGCACGGAAAGTGGCTCTAGTAATAATAATTTGTTGAGACACCTGACGAGGGAAGTGCGAACGATGCCTCCCCTTATACGGCACATCCTTCTTACACAAGGGGAAGTAGCACACCCGTGCCCGCGCCGACATCATTACGATTATGACGTCATTATTCGCCGCGCTCCATGCGAATGGATCATAAAGAAAACTCCTAATAAAGAAAAGTATAAATTTAAGTACAAACTCCCTCGTTTACCCGTCCTTCGCACCTGAAGTATCTCCGGCTTAATTTTGCAAATGAATCTGCATTTTCACAAGACTTTTAAGGCTGCACTGAAAGGGTTCGGAATCGAAAAAAGTTTTCCCTCTTTTTCATAGCTGAAATGAGCGAAAAATTTGCGGATGCTCGGTTTTACTTTTCGGACTACTATTTAAACAGGCGTTGATACTCGTGTAGCGCCGTCTGTGCAGCGATTCAGCGGACTTTAAAACAAATAGTAGGTCGGAAAGTTGAAAATGAAATTCAAACAAAAAGTGAACCGCTGCGGCGTCACATTACGTCCCCCAGTGACCGCAAAATACGTTCCATACGTGTGTGCAGAACTGGGTTTTTGTCTTCATCTGTACCGTGAAAAAGAGTAAACGACCACGTCTATAGGTATGCGCTACTTCCTTTTCATTTAATCATAGCTTGTTGGTCATACTTTCGTTTTGCTGCCATAAAGTCGGGTATTTAAACATTAGAGACTTTTACTTTTTGGGTCGTGCTACTCTGTCGTGACTATAATGGAAAGATAAACTTGCCTTGAATTAAAAGCATCGTTTAAATAAGTAACTGATGAAAAAGGTAGGTACTCTAGTTTTAAGTAGACAATGAAATTGAGTATTTGATGACAGAAATGAACCTAAAAAATCTATAAAACCGCGATAGAATCATGTTTATAACTGAGTCACTTGTGGATGAGAATTAAGACTGACGTCAACGTGTTAACCAGTACAACAGTTACAAGCTAACAGGATCCAACCAAGAAGCGACGTAACATCCACATAAAAAAGCTTAGAAGAGGGGGCCACACATGTCCGTTGCCAGTTGCCTGCCACGCATTTCTAACGCGTGCGTCAGTCAGATGCAAGGACATTTTTTATTTCCCCTTTCAAACACGGACGTTGACGCATAAGCAACGACTGAACTTCCGAATTGGGAAATTTGAATTTTCCTTGCACCTGACAGACGCATGTGTTAAAATGCGCATACCAATCGAAGTCAAGTGTGATTCCCGCCTTAGGGCCGGTTCCACTGACTTCCCATTTTCAAACGAGATATTTTTTCCACACTCGGGTCTTGAGTCCGTCTTCCGCGTCAGTGGCTCTAGTGGAAAATGCCACTTACTGTCACCGAGGGTTACGCTTGGCTCTTTGACAAGAAAATTAGTTGCCTTTTCATTGACCACAGGGAGCTAGGGATGAGGTACATACTGGAAAGTCACGAGTAGTTTTCAGTGCAAATAATAGAAAAATCCCAAACATAAAAGGGCACTTTGGTTCGCAGGAGGGTATCTATCTGTATTACATGTTTTTTATCAGGTCCTCAAGTATGCAAATTTTAAGCCATTTTAATGCCATTGCCACAGTGATTTTCTATACAAAAAACTGTTAGCAGAATACAAAACTACCAAAACCATCCAACTGACTTGCTATCGACACGCAACTGAAACCATCTTCATTTAGCTGACTTCAGCCCCAGAAGTACCTATTAAAGGTTTTCTTGAAACTAAATTATAAGAAAAACATTGTCATGGCCTCATCAACTGCTTTTTGTACCTGTGTCCAATTAATTTAGCAGTTTTTTTTCTCGTGTCATTAAGACGAAGTTCACTATTCAGAAAGTTGTTAAGCACAATGGTGTTCCGTATTTAACAAGAAAGGCTTAAACTAAACTCTTGTACGTTGAAAAGTTCACACGTCGAAAGAACAATCGGTTTCTTCGCTGTCAATAACTTTCTCACTAATCACCTCTACTTGCATCTTACATGAATGGACTTAGTCACTTCGAAGTGTTTAAGGACTTAGACGTGTGTAACCTACTGACCGGTAAGTCTAAGTACAAACGGTGGGATTTGGTACGATTGACTTTCAAACCCGTCTCAAAGCGAAGTAAGAGTTTTCGTTGAAGGTCTCAGGTCAACTTCCTAAGGGGACGTTGTTTAGCAGAAATAACTTAAACCACATTTACAACCTTGTGGATAGATTCCTTTCTGCTAAAGGTCCACCATATAAGTCACTCCGCTTTGTTTGCTTTGCCAATAACTTGTAGAACTTTGCCTCGGCAGTGCCTAGTCCAGAAAACAACAAGCTCAGATTTTACAGACTGTATTTATGATTAGCGACAAATTAGGATTTGGTCACAGCATCAGCAATGACCCATTGAATATAAGCTTGATTAACTGCTTATTAGCAAAAAATTAAAAAGAGAGAGACCTCTTGAAGTGCAAATTCTAGTTTAAAGTCAATGACCCGGATTATTTAAAAATTCTGAACGCATACGATAGGTATGAAAAAGGAATGTTATGTGTGTGCGCAGGAATAATAATGCGAAGTTAGAAAACTTGTTTTCTCTATTTGCAAAGTACTGAGTTGCTGTAGTACTTAGTAAACATGTCAAAGTCATTGAACTTGTTGTTTGACTATAAATTCATGAATTCAAACAATAGTTAAAACAAACGAAAATCTTTTTATTATTATTCAACAACTGTTAAATAATAGGCATTTGCCTGCCTAGGTAGTTTGGTAGATCTAAGTTTTGTTACATTGACACTTTTTATTTAACACGCTAGTTTTAGATTAAGATTGTGCTGTAATATTTAGATCTCAATTTTAAGAAAGTTGTTATGTGTACCTATTACCAATCTCATTAACGTGAAAATCCACGTTTCCAAGTCGTGAACTAGGATTTAATTTTTTACTAGGATTTAACAGATTTTTGACTTCTTATTCGGTTCAGACGATTCGTATCCTAAGTACTTACAGCCAAGAGAGTCAACATCGGAAGCTTGAACTTTTCCTTCGTACTAAATCCCCTCGTCCGCAAGCTTCTAAACCTAGGTCTTAGATCTTGTTAGTCTCCGGAAACACCTACTTAGTGCCGTGGCTTTCTCGAGCCGAGGCTGATTGCTGCGGCGGTTAAACGGTGACCTCTTAAAGGTCCACTTCTGACAGGCGGTCAGATCGGTTCCGGCTTGAGGTAAACCCAGCGGATAAGATGGGAAGTAGGTAGATGATTGGATGTAGTCCTATTTTACAAGCGAATTGATGATAGATAACTTTGAATAAAGTCGAATAATACCGTACCAAATCTATTAAATGGAACATGTATCTATGTAAGTATAGGAGTTTTCGCTGCGAAAACTCTAAACCGGCTGGTGATAAGGAACACCAAAAATTTTGGACCTTTCATACAAAGTAATCGATCAGCTGATTTGAGTTATTACGATCGATAATATGATTCGATCTACCTATGTTCCTTAGGGAAATTTGTTCTTTATCACCAGCCGGTTCTGAGTTTTTATTATCGGTCACTAGTAAAATTTCACCCTATTCAGAAAACTTAGAAATGTAAGCATTACAAGCATGAATGTGGAGACTTAGGCGGATTTCTTGCTATAGGTAGGTACCTATTGTAACTAATGATGATTTGTTTCCTAAGTAATATCTACTTAGGTAGGGCTACCGAGAGTAGCTCGAGATTCAGAATTTAAGGATTAGTTAATGTTGGTTGTACACATTAGCTGTATGGAAATCAAATTAAAAGTGATCTCTTAAGGGTCAAGTCCTCACAGCTGGCCAGTTCAGTTCCGGATTTAGGTAAACCCTGCTCAGGTTAGGTAAACCCTGCGGATGGATGTTGCTGGATTAGATTAGGTAGGAAGTAATTGGGTCAAATCCGGCTCAAATTTCACCAACATGATATTAAACACGTAGGTAATTTCTTTGGCCCGTGTGTTGCCGGCTTAGAATAACATCTCCCCATTTCTTTGCCGTGAGTGTCGTAATTGGATTTGAGAGTTGATTTGTATTGCAGTTTTAAGGGACAGGCTGGCAATCTATCACTATAGTACGATACTTCTAAACTGATCTCAAACTTTTGTTCAACGTAGTGTAGGTAAGTAGAAGTTTTTACAATCGTTTACGTAGTGCCTACCACGCAAGGGATATAGGCGTGGTAATGTATGTATGCATAGAAACAGACTGCTTCGGCTCGGGACTGATACATTGACCGCGTTGACCCTTTTTGATGGTATTATTTATCATCGGTTGCGTCATCTTCCCAGTAGATTCAGTCGCAAAAGGGCCGCTCCACGGCGATCCGTTTGATATAAGCCGCGAAATGCCCACATTTCTCTTGTGGTAAGCCAGTGGCGAAAAATGGCTTGACATATTTTGCTCGGTTGGATACGAAAGTGGTGTCAGGCAAATCCTCTTACGCTAGCTCCGACCGCGATGTAAATAAGCGCGGAAAGGTCTGACGCCGTATTATTCTAGCTTTTGTAGCCGAAAAACAACGGAGGCTTTCCCAACTAAAAGGTTTTTCGTAGACGTTTTTCAATGATGTCCAACTTATTCCACCCCGTCCCGACTCAACATCTTTGCGAAACTAAACGCTAAATCAGAATTAGACCGTAGTAGAAGAAAACCTAAATATCTTTTTAAAACTAATAACACAACTTTTTAGGTTGGTTAGGTACCTACGTAAGTAGACGTTCTATGATTATTTACTGCTGGCGATTCGGAATAGGTACACAAACATTCTCGTAACTTTTTAGGGTTTCGTAGTCTACTAGAAACCCTTATAGTTTCGTCATGTCTGTCTGTCTGTCTGTCTGTATGCCGCGCCCTCATAACTCCGTCAGTTTTGGGGCTATCGACATCAAATTTGGTATGAAGATAGATCGTGTTGACCCAAACTTAGAAATGTAGAGAAAAAAATTATTTATTTGTTTTTTGGACCCCGTTCCCATACATGTGAAAGGGGGGCAAAAACATTTTTTTCTCCTTTAATATTGAATAGGGTATCGTTGAATAGGTCTTTAAAAAGTAAGGGGAGGTTTCTTTGAGACAAAGTCTCTAAAATGTTTCTGTCTCAAGATATTTGCTTTTAAAAGGGGCGTTTTTGTGCCATAATTTGTTCCAGCTGTAACTTCTAAAGTACGAATGCTAAAAATTTGAAAAAAATATGCAATATAGTTCTTATTATAAAGTTACCATGAAAACTATAACGAATATTGTACCAATTAAGATTAAGAAAATATTAACGTTTTTCAATTTGCGGTTGGTCACCATACAGCTGCAAACAAACCAGCAACAAAATTAACTTTGTAACGCCGAAAGACCTGATATCTAAACGTTGACTACGAAACCCTATTTGTGAGCGTGTCTGACACGCTCTTGGCCGCTTTTTTTTTCATCGTCGACTTATTTTAATAGATAAAGTGCTTTAAGCGTAGGTACCTAATTGTTTTTAGACATTTTTGGTCGCAATCATCTCCTATCCTTTTCTAAACTTATTTGACGGAAAGTGACAGCAATAATTTAAGGTAAGACAAGAGAATGTGTGTCCCGAATTGCCAGCATTATGTTACAAACCCTAAACAATTTCTACTTCCTTTCGTCTCGCTGACTTTTGACGGTGTGGAGAGAATGAATATGGATAACACGTCGACCGCCATTAAAGGCTCGAGACCCCATAAAGAAAAAGGCGGTAACTGTTAAATTGTCTATGGGTGACACTGTCAATGGCGTCTACTATGGCGGCAATTTTGAGCACCTAGATTCTATTTTTAAAAAAACTGAGGAGAACTTCCTAGACTTGTCCCGCTGATGCGAAAAGTAATTTAAATTTGGAAAGCATAAAAGTGCAAAAGTGCCTTACAGTACCTACCTACCTACATGCGGCCCACCTAGCGATTGCACCTGCAGTATTAGTTAAACCTACCTCTATGAATCACTCTACTTATCTATTAAACGCATCAAAATCCAAGGATTTCGCGGTGTCCATGTTGACAGACAGAAACGCAAAGGCGACATCATTTTATAAGTACCTAGTGACTGTGTATTGAAATAGCCTATACAGGCTAAGGCTGAACTCACTACAACATTTGTGTCACTACCGGACATAAACAAGGGCCTCTACTTTCTAGTGAATCACTCACTTTTCATGACTCTTTTCTGGCATTTCTTTTCAATGTAGTTTTAACGTAGTATTTATTTTAATAATATCCTTTTCAATTCTTTTGTTTTTGGATTTATAATGATTCGATAAAAGAATGTTATGAATAGAAAACAATAGTAGCAAATTGAAAGATTTTTTTGATGTGCCTCTCTTATAATACTTAGAACGTATAAAACGAAGACATTTTTTAAAACTTAACTAAAACAATAACCAGTACGTTAACTTATACAACTCTCAGATAGCATTATAGATAGATACCTATATTTTTAATACAAATCGTAAGTAGGTAAGAAGATAGAATAGAGAAAATAATAGAGATACAAAGATGCTGATCATTGTTTATTGACATTGAAATCAAAACTGTACAATCATCAAGACATTAGGTACATTATATTACAAATAACATTATCAAATAAATTATACCTGCTTATAAATAAATATTACAGTTATATTTTTCAATGACTGGTAAATTTTATGCATTTCATGTAAACTTGAACTGTATTCAAGACAAAAATTCATTGTCATTGTCATAGTAGTATTAGTGTATAAATATGCAGGTATAGGGTACTTACTGTCACCACCACCATCCACCTACCAATTGAAGAGACCAACTATTACTGGTTTTTCATACAATATGTAACTGGTTTTTCCAAATAAGTATAATGTTTATACTTATTTAGAAAATCCATTATAAGTTGATCCTTAAAATGGGTAAGTAGATTTGCTGGCGCCAGTATGACATACTGAGTATGTTAGTTTTTAAATTTTCAGTTTATAGATTTCAAGATCACATCCAACTAAATTTAACTTAGAATAGTTTTTTCTTATTCTACCTATCCTAAATTGCTGCTTTTGCAGAGGCCTCCTAATTTTCCGGTAAGGTTACCTACCTACTATTTCGGGCCAATTCTTGGTCCTAGTTTATCCTAGGGTGAGTTACGATTACGATAGACTTAGGTTGAACAAGATCTGGGTCATGATCTATGTTCAGATATCATCTATCTAGTTATAGACATGTATGTTATCTGTTACCCCTAGTGAGTAAGTGTAATAATCAGTAATGTGTGCAATAAACTCATCTGGCTCGTATGAACGCGTGAATTGCGCGCTTAGATCGCTAACTCGCTCATAGATGAGGAGGTAGCTACGCAAGCAGGTGTTAGATTTGATGAACGATTCGATACAGGCGGTCAAAGACGCGACACAATAAGATCTTATGATAAGTTTGTAACTTGTTTAGGATCTAGGAACTTTCTACAGAACAGTTAAGCAACAAAAACAGTGATAAATAACGTAATTAAGAAAGTCACTGTTAACATTTTCTTATTTTTATCTTCACCTACTAGTATTTTTCGTAATTTATTAAGTATTTACTTAATATATGTCGCAGTACGATGGCAGAATTAGGTTTTTGGCCAAAAACCTGGATCAGCTTAGGACGATGGCCGAAGGAAGTCTACGATTCTGCCATATGCCGTTGGCCAAAAACCTAATTCTGCCATCGTACTGCGACATATATATTCGCTATCATGGCAAAAGTAAAAAAATGGAAGTTTATGCCATTCAGAAATCTTTACCGGCAAAACGGAAGATTTAAACAGAGGCAACACATGCAAGGTTACTTAAGTAGGTATATTTTAGGTATTTTACACATTATTTTTTATTTTACCCTAAAGTCTCCCACAGCTGTGCAAAGAACTTCCCTCTTTTTATTTCTGATAGCTGATAATTAGGGCCAGGTAGATTCGAACTCGTCCAGATCATCCCGCTATCGCTTTTTAGTCCTTCCTCTACGGAAGACGATACTGTTGTGAGAGTCATTTTACTCATATCCAGTGAATATTTGCGGCCCATTTATGCCAAACAATAGAAACACATTACTACGTTTTTCTTAGACCAGCACACTAAACAAGTTCTACTCGTAAATTTTTGCATCATCTGAGGCAGTCATCTCTCCGTCTACAAGTACCGCGGTAATTTCACCGCGCCCCGGTTATCCACTTCAGCTGCTTCAACGCGGGTCGCGGGTTCGATTCCACTTTGATCCACTTTATAATCGTGATATAGAAATGCGTATAGATGTAAACCAGATGGGCGATTACATTTGAGTAGTTGATTAAATTTGCTTTGAAGGGGGTGTGGTGAATGGAAGATGTGTAAGGGTTTATTGTATAGTATGAACTCGAATAAGGGTCTATCTCTCTCTCTTTTCGTGTGGGACACCGAGTCGTTCAACGACATGACGAACCCTGGTGTCAGAGTTTTTCAACCGCCTACTGCAAGTAGCAGGCCTCTGACATGGCTGTGTAACGACCGCCATCATAGACAGCAACCGGGACCGACGGCTTAACGTGCCCATCCGAAGCACGGAACCATCTTACTTGCGGACAATCAGGTGGATCAGCCTGCCATGTCCTAATCAGACTGGGATCAAATTCACAAAGTGATAAATATCAACTTTGTGAGTGACCCCACCGGGAATTGAACCCGGAACCTTTGCATGGTAGGCAGGCATACTAACCACTGCGCCACATCGGCTGTCTCTAAGGCTCTATGACAAAAGTTATTTAGCGTGATGTGCCCTTGGGATGTGCGGCTATCTTTGTTGGCACCACAGAAGGTACCATATGGCATCAACTGGCCTTTGGCGGTTGGCCATAAACATCCCTTGGCGAGACGAATTTCGAGGTCACCAGCTAGTTTAGTTTACCATAGTTATCTACATAGGTTTACAATCGCTACTAGACTGGGTCGTTAATAAAATACAAAAGTTGTAGGTACCTATGCTAAAAACTATTGTCGAAAAATACTAATAATTCATAATTATTAAAAGTATGAATTATAAAAAACATAAACAATATAAAAGTTATTGTTTTGACTCCATCCAAAACATTGAATTATGACGTCATATTTCAGTAAAATGAAAAATATTGTTTTTGGTCGTCTTAAAAAGTAGCTCATTTGACCTGTCAGTTAAGTACTCGGTTAAGTAGCGGATTCAATGTTAGGTATTCCATCAATAGATGCATAGGCACCGTTCCACGTAAACAATAAATTTTAAACACTTCTGGTTAAAAACAAACCAAAAACTGCAACTGCCATATATTTCACCGAAATATTACCAAATATGTTTGGAAATGAACAAATACATTGGTTTTAAAATAACACACAAACGAACTAAAACAAAACTAGTAGTTTCGCAAAGTGAGGACGCGCAGCATACCGCGAGCGAATATTGGAGCACAATTTTCATCCCGAATACAACTTGTAATACAGGGGGGGAATACCGGGTGTAAAAGACAGTGTGCCGAAAACTCTATACACAATTCTTTATTTTTTTGTCAAGTGTTGTAAAAAAGATCATAAAATTAAATACCTAGACACAAACATGTCCATACCCTACTAGGGTTGGGTAAACAAATTAGACCATAAAGCTGAACATTGTACTGTGGAGCTTAAGTTGGTGAAAAATGGAGTTTGAAAGTTGCGATCGAGAATTTTGTATGGAAGGTGCAAAATATTTTTCGTTTACCAAGATAGCCTCCATACAAAAAGTTGTAAGGATTTTGTAGGTACATTCGTTGCTCACGTTACCCATTACAATGTAGCGTATTGATTTAGGTGAGTAATTATAACCTATTAGTTTTTTCATTGCTCATCTACTTCGATGCGAAAGGGTTTTTCGTTTTAAGCCCGGTAGATTCTCAGCTTCTGGCGAAATGCGGAAATGCCAACCTGTATTTGGGAACAAATTGCTAGGTAGATAGGTTTGTATATCTATGTAGTAGTACCTCGAAATGTAATTAGAATTTCCCGTGTAAGTTTTGTTTTGTTGCTATTATAGCGAGCCTCCGCCATTAGATGAAAACATGCGATATAAAAATCACAAAGCTGAAAATAAAGATGTGGAAATCATAGCAGTGAAAATAAACTCAGGAATAGGTAGACCCCATATTCAAATGAAACTCCTGTAACAATTAACGCATACGTCTACTTGCCAACCAGTCTACACAAACCAACACTCATCAAACTCTTTAGTTGAAAAACAGTCTTTAAATACAAAATTGTAGAGTTCACCCCAGCAATGCTTCAGTTGTGGTCGTCCGGGGTATTTCGTAGCGTAGTGTAAACGTCAGGCAGAATTTGGGAAATAAATTGCAGTTGTAGGTACTGGTCTATGGCAAGCATTTCATTATCTGCCACATAACATTATGCCCTTTCCCGTATCTATAGCTCCCTACCTACCCACACAAAAGCGAAATACGAAATTGTGTGTAGCATTTCGTGAAAGCGATGTAGTAGGTCTAGGTGGACGTAATAGGGGCCTTTAACGCTGTTTTTTAATTCTTAAATGTCTTGATGTATCACAAATTTGCATTACATACCTGTCCTAACATGAATATCCTTCTATCTATCCTCAAATTAAAGAGATCATTCCTAAAATTCTTCTTGATACTAGCTTCTATTGCCTCTATCTTAGTAGAGTCAAACTGATCCTTCGTCATCTCACGTGACCGAAAAGAAAAAAAATTCTTAAGTTGTAGTTGTGTTAGTAAGTTATAAGTAGGTATAGTGTACTTACTCGATTATTTCAATCAAACATCCGACTTGCTAACATAACGATCACATTTTGTCGTTGTAGCATCTGGCATCTGCGACCGATAACTTTTTATACCCCACTAACAGTTGTACGAGATAAGACTGCGACGTTCTTACGCCAGTTTCGGAGCAAGAAATCGTATAATTAGTAGAGTATCGGCAGGTACAGTAGGATCTCTAGCGTAGAAGATTGAGACAAATAAAACTTATTCTTCCCAGAAAAACTTATGATCCCAGTCTTACAGACTGCTTTCGGGTGACCCATAAGTGCCTTACTAAATTTTTCACAAGATACGATCCACAAATCATAAACGAAGTTATCAAAACGGATAAAGCAATAATACAAACACAATCATGTTTTAAAAATCATAACAAAACGCTCCTGCAAATATGTGAACTGCTTATCATGTATCATGTATAGTAAGCATAGTAAAAGTTGTTCAAAATCACGAGTAAAAACATCCTGCAAAGTTTGCGCACTGACTAAAAAATAGCCCTGTAGGTATGTAGCTATTTGTGTATAGAGTTCTGTAAATAACACTGCCGTCGCAAAGTTTTCCTAAAGCAATCATTGACGGTACTCTATCTGCTTTATTTTTGATCTAAAGAACGCGACAGCCATTTGCAGAGAATTTTCAAATTCAAATATCGAACGAGTATCAGACGCAAACGGCCAGTTACAAAGTTGCAGCCAAAGCGCAGCAAACGCTGAAAATAGCTTGTGGCGCTTGTCTGCAAGCTGGTACAACTGAAGTTATGCATAACTAGCAGCCCGCCCAGCGGTTTCACCCGCTGCTACTTACCTGTTTTCCCGTAGAAATTGGATCTTTGCCCGTAGTAAAAAGTCCATTACTCCGATCCAGCAGCCCGTCATGCTGAATAACTTTTACTTTGAAGCCATTACCGTATCTCTTATTGTTTATATGGGATGCTGGTGATCTACATCAGGTACTCTAGACCCTCGTGACCATGTGCCAGCAGAAGTGGCCCGTCATGCTGAATAACTTTTACTTTGAAGCCATTACCGTATCTCTTATTGTTTATATGGGATGCTGGTGATCTACATCAGGTACTCTAGACCCTCGTGACCATGTGCCAGCAGAAGTGGCCCGTCATGCTGAATAACTTTACTTTGAAGCCATTACCGTATCTCTTATTGTTTATATGGGATGCTGGTGATCTACATCAGGTACTCTAGACCCTCGTGACCATGTGCCAGCAGAAGTGGCCCGTCATGCTGAATAACTTTTACTTTGAAGCCATTACCGTATCTCTTATTGTTTATATGGGATGCTGGTGATCTACATCAGGTACTCTAGACCCTCGTGACCATGTGCCAGCAGAAGTGGCCCGTCATGCTGAATAACTTTTACTTTGAGGCTTTTACCGTATCTCTTATAGTTTATATGGGATGCTGGTGGTCTACATCAGGTACTCCAGACTCTCGTGACCATTTACCAGCAGAAGCGGCCCGTCATGCTGAATAACTCTTACTTTGAAGCCATTATCGTATCTCTTATAGTTTATATGGGATGCTGGTGGTCTACATCGGGTACTCCAGATCCTCGATGACCATGTGGCAGCAGAAACGGCCTGCCATGCTGAGTACCTTTACTTAAAACCATCACCGTATCTCTTATAGTTTAGATGGGATGCTGGTGATGTTCATCATGCACTCCAGATCCTCGATGACCATGTGCCAGCAGAAGCGGCCCGTCATGATGCACAACTTTTCTATGAAGCCATGGCCGTATCTCTTATAGTTTAGATGGGATGCTGGTGGTCTTCATCAGGTACTCCAGATCCTCGATGACCATGTGCCAGCAGAAGCGGCCCGTCATGGTGAACAACTTTTCTATGAAGCCATGACCGTATCTTTTATAGTTTAGATGGGATGCTGGTGGTCTTCATCAGGTACTCGTACTCCAGATCCTCGAGGGCTGACAAAAAGTAGTCCATGTCCATCTTTACTATGCTAGTAATATCAGTGCCAAATTTTACGAAGATCGGTAAAGCGGTTTGGCTTATTTGGGTAATATCCGCTGTATTTCCCGATTTTCCTGCTGCTAACCGTTTTCCCGTGGAAATGAGGAATTTTCCCGTGGTAAAAAGTAGCCTATGTTACTCAGGAATGTTGTAGCTTTCTAATGGTGAAAGAATTTTCGAAATCGGTCCAGTAGTTTCGGAGTTTATCGATTACATACATACAAAAAAACAAACAAACAAACAAAAAAACAAACAAAGTTTTCCTCTTTATTATATTAGTGTAGACAATAAGGTCGGGTCATTTAAACATGTCGATAGTGCAAGAGCCGTATGTAGTGAGAGTTCTGGGTTCGATTTCTGGGCCCGAAATCTGCTATTTTCATTGTAATTCTGTTGCCACTGTGATTTTCTACGACGAAACTACCAAAACCATCCGACTGACATGCCATCGACACACAACTGAAACGATTTTATTTACTTCGGCTTCTTATTTATTTACGCGGCACAGGCAGCGTGTGTCTACTGAAAAAATTTAAATCCACAAAAGGAATTCAGCTATTGAGCTTCAATAATCGGTAAGCAAAACGGGTTCTGAAAACTTTGCTCTTTTACGTAAAATCTGAGACAACAGATCAGACATACGAACAATTAAAACAATTTAAGAAAAACTGACAACCGTCCTAACTACGTCGACGATTACAATAATTATCTACTCATTTTACTACTTAGTAGTATCTTCTACTCACTTAACTACCTACTTACTACTTAGGTAGTATCGGTGTCTAATCTCCTGCAGAAACAAGTCAAAAACTACTTAACTCGCTAAGTACTATTCGCATTAGGTACATGGGCTGGAATGAGAGCTAGAGACAACAAAAGCGATGAAATTTTATCACGTCTTTAACAAGTGCTTTTTTTCTTACAGGTAATCGCGGAGTCTTTGAAGAGGAAACTACTTAAGGTCGTTACGGTGAATTGCCTGTAAACAGTATTAAGGTATTTCGTTCAATATTGTTTTCGATGTCAGCAGAGATACTAGCTACACTTACTAGAACATATCTATAAAATAAACCTGAATTAACCCTAATAATGATAAGAAATAAGTGGGTGAAACATGAGTAATGTGATGATAAGGTAGGTACTGATGACGTTTTATCAATAGTCTTATTTTGGTTGGATTGATCTGCTTTGTGAAATGTTGATGATGCTCTGTGTAGGTACAAATGTGAGAAAATTGTATAGCACGCTTTTTATATGTCTCGTTGCAGCGTTCACTCTAGCAACTATTAAACGAAACACATTTGCAGGTTCCCAATAAATTTGCAACCCATAAAACAAAAATAAAAAATGCGATACAACCAAAACTCAAACAAGTTGTGCAAAGAAAAAGTCTGTTCATTTCGCCGGTCACTTTCTTAAGGCTATTCGGTCTCGCTCGCACGTGTGGGGAAAGTGATGACGAATCACCAATTATTGCCTTTCGGTGTACTATTATACAGGGTGTAAGGGACAGCTCACCGAATACTGATAAGGCGCATTCAGACCATGAAACTGAACAACTTTCCATAAGAAAAGTATTTCAGGAAGCATCAACAAAAACTTTGTCTTACCATAGTAAATGCATACAACTGTACGGCAGGCCAAAAATTTTTTGTCATCGCCTGAAATATTTTCTTAAGTGAGTTGTTCAGTTTCGTGGTCAGAATACACTCTATCAGTATTTGGAGAGCTGTCTCTTACACCCTGTATATTCTGCGCTTTCGGTCAATGATACTCTGAACTACGGTAGGTATCTACAATGTAATTGTATTGTGTGACGTATACGTATAGGCTGGTGAGGAATTTGAGTAATGTGAAATGGAGAGTAGGCATAGCATTTATGTAATCAATCAATCAACCTAAGAATGAGTAATTGTGCTTGCGATATTCTTTTCAATTTAAAAAGCACACTCATTGCTTTCTATTGACGGAAGATATCAGTCAGTACCGGCTTAGAATAACATCACCCCATATCTTTACCGTGGTTGTCGTAAGAAACGACTTCGGGATTTATAGGACAGGCAGCCAGGACAGGATTTGTCACTATGGTGATACAGTCTTCTGAATGACTCACAAACTTTTGTCAGACGTGGTGTAAATGTCCGTTTTTACAGCCGTTTACGCTCTGCCTACTCCTCAAGATATTTAAGCGTGATATATGCATGTATGTAGTCCCTAAACTTCTATTTATCAGAAAACCTCAATCAACGCCATTATCGATCTGACAAAACAATCACGGAACGCACACCACAACGGACATTACATAGTAATTGCTATCGTTAGCGAATTCAAATTGTGTTCTGTGGCGGGAACTTGTTATCGTTCGGAATTTGAAATTTGCGCAATCAAATCGTTGGCGACGCCAAAAATGTGGGTTTTAATGGTATTGGCCCGTAATGACACGGTTGCGGGTGAGATGATGTTGTGAAATATTTTGATTTGTATAGAAATATTAGATTTCTACTCCTTGGGTTTCGCCTGTCGTTAACCGTTTTCCCGTGGAAATGAGATATTTTCCCGTAGTTAAAAGTAATTTATGTAGAAAGTACCCAGGTATTCAAGGATTTACCTAGTAGTGTTGCAATAGTGAAAGTTTTTTGAATCAGTTTAGTGATTTCGGGGATTACCGATTACTACAAAACGAATAAAAATGTTTTTCCTCTTTGTAATATTAGTGTAGATAGTATTTACAGGAAATCCCTTTATCTAAGTACCTTTATTTTATTCTTTTTATTCAAGCTACTTTATAGGCTTTATTTTTGACTTATTTCTGGTATACATAGAAGATTGTGATTTAGTATTCTCAATAAGATGCTCACGTCTAAGCCGGGGCCCAATGTCGCGCGTGGGACTTCACAAGGCGGACTTGAAACTTTAAATCCCAAAACGTGCTCCAACTTACAGAACCACAGCTTGAATAATACATGCGTTGTCTTTGTTCTTTGTGGTCTATGAAGAAAACGGGAGTACAGTTTGTGGGTACAAGAAAATGGACTCCGCGTGATGCCGGTTTAGATTAGCATCACCCCATATCTTACCGTTGGTGTCGTAAGAATGCGACTAAGGGATTTGAGGTTTGATGAGTATTGCAATTATAGGCGACAGGCTGACCTGTCATTATGCTAATACACAGTTTTCTGAATGACTCTCAAACTTTTGTGAGACGTTGTGTAGGTAAATGAACGTTTTCTACAGCTGCTTAGGCTCTGCCTACCCCGCAAGGGGTATATGTACCTACCTTTCATATATGATCGTGCATATTCGTCAGGTATAAAAACACAACTCCACGTAAATAGGTCAAACTTTATTCGTCCATCGAATTACTATGCACAGGACGACTTTGGTTCATATCCCGTTGGTTTCCTTGTGCATAATAACGGAGTGATAGTTAACCTAGATCCACCCATCTGTCATATCAATAAATTTTTAACGGGATTATTTTATTTGGCTATCGTGAATCGAAGTTGTTTGTGAGGAATGTTATTCGAAACAATAAAATTGTTAATCATCTTTATTGAATTTGGCAATTTGGACTGCCGATGTGGTGCAGTGGTAGAGCGACTGCTTGCGACGCAGAAGGTTCCAGTTTCGATTCCTGATGGGTTACTCACATAGTTGATATTAATCACTTTGGGAATTTGACATTGCAGGCTGAACCACCGCACCCGTTTCGGTTCGAATTAAGATAGCTCCGTGCTTCGGAGGATATGTTAAGATTTGATTACTTAGACGGCAGTCGTTACACATCTATAGCAGGCGCCTGCTACTTGTAGTAAACTCTAACACCAGGATATAGAGTCGTCCAAAAAATATATGAAACGAAACAACACGAAAAATAAAATGGAATCAACAGTTCAAAATTCAATATCAGAGGCAGATGATTCATCGTTCTTTACAAATATTCTAATAACACTCTGTTTCATACGATTCATCGCATTTCAATCCGTTTAGCATAATCCTATATAATAGATAAAGGCAATATTTATATCATCCGCCATAAAACAGAGCTCGTCTCGAAGCAATGAAGTCAAACGTAGGGTTACCATATGAAATAACTATAGTATAGGTATTTACTATTATGTAGAAATTTTCCACAAGATAGTAATTTTATTTGTATTAACTTTGTAACCAAAAAGTTGATATCTATAGTATATTTATTCAATTACAAATATTTTAAGGGCGTGTTTTACTCATGAAACCGTTTATTAGAAACGATTCTTCGAAATATGAAAAAATATTTGGACGTCCCGTATTAAGGTGGATCGTTTTCCATACAAAAGTTAAATGGAGTTACGTCTTTAAATGAGACAAAAATATGATTAAATAACTTGATGAGAAGTCCCGTGCTTCTATAACATTTTCGCAAAATAAAACAAATAATTTTTTAACCATCAGATTTCTCTGTAAAAACCGTTACGCCACTTTATGAACAAAGATGGAGCTACTGCTGCAATAAACACGTTTAATTTTTTTGTGGAGAAAATACTGAATATTTTTTTACCTTATGCAGTTTTGCGACAAATTTACGTGTGCCTTCATCATTTCACATAAAGTTTTTTAGATAAAATTGTTGTTTAGCTCATGTTTAACTCGGTTGAAGTTCAGATTTTCGTTTGTATGACGTAAAGGTGGATACCTTAAGTGAAGAATTTTATCAATATGTTTTTATGCTCAGGTTTTTATGGGAAGTCAAAATTTTCTTTCATAAGTATTTCGATGAAAAGTTTCTAATAAAACTTGTTCAGTTTTGTGAGGAGGTAAAAAATGGCCTTAATAATTTAAGGCTAAACGTCAGAATAGTGGCGCCCCTAAACTGAAAAAAAGCCCTGGCTGAACACGCTGGTCATTTAGAAACCAATAAATGAATTACCGACAATAACTAACCACAAAGATTAAATCTGATTAAATAGATAGGTAAGTATCAGTATCCATGAGTTATGTATGTCAAAATTGCTAAAAGTGGCCACTTTTAGATATTTCGGCATATTCGGAGAACCTTTTCATTCAGTTGGTTGCAGGTAAGTTGTAGTCCAACCAGAAGTCTGACAAAGGTCAAAAGTTTTAAGTAGCCCGAGGCCAAATCCTCAGATTCGATAATCGGGTGGTAACCCTAATCACAGGTCAGTTCACCGTTTGGAACACATTCGGAATTCAAATCCAATTTTCAATTTTAGAACGGAAAATTCTATTTGCATTGCACAGCTACAAATTACCCTGAGGGCATAATTTATCTGCAAGTGCTTGATTTTCGCTTTTTAAAACTACATTTAAAACGAATGGAAAGAGACTGTTGTCGCTATTCTGTTCTTATTTTTAAAACTGTGGAAAACGATTGTGTTCTAGACAATTTTTGCATTCAAATGCTAACATTTATTTAACAGTGAAAAATAGTACATTTATTAAGTGGATTTCACTGAAACCAACACTATAAAAAGTGACTTTTTTTATGTAGAATCAGCAACGAGCTGCAGGTGTTTTTTAGATATTGTTTGAAAACGTAATAGCTAGTGTATCAAGAAAACGATTTATTACATGGACGTTTCGCTTTTATCTTAACATTTTATGAGGAATGTAATAGGCGTGTCAAAGACAAACGATGTTCGTTCATCGGAAGAACAACAGAACAACCTTCTAATTGTGCAATCGTTTACGCAATACCTTTTGGCACTCAGCACAACGACCTACCCATTCAAGAGACCAAAAAATACTGGTTTTTTCATAGACTCACTAAGTATAACCAGTATAAGTTGACCCCTTGAAATAAATTGGTGTGCAGCTGATTGTACCACCGGCGAAGAGAAATTGTCGAAACATCATCAATCGTAATTATTTTGACAAATGAATGTAAAAGATGGCGCTGTCAGTTCGGACGAAATATTTCGGGTTCAATAAGGCGGATGAAAGAAAGTTGTAGCATAGGGTCTTCAATGATTGAGATTGTATCTCGTGATGTTAGATACGTTGATGATATCTTACTCTTCAGTGAGATCGAGTATGGTCGCTATAATGATTAGGGCAGAACTTCTTAACGACATAGTTAAACCCTCAGACAAAAGTGTATAAATAAATCAATAAAAATAGAAAAAACTTGAAAAAAAAAATCTAGCGTAGATATCTCTGCAGTGCGATGCCGTGCCGACTAAGAGTGACAAATTCTCTTAAAATAATTTGTTATTGGTTGTTGTTCAGTTTCATGGTCGATGGTCTGAATGCACACTACCTATTACTATTCGGAGAACTGTGTATGAATGTATAAGCAAAGCAGTGAGACCTTAGCATATTCCATCTCAACTAAAACTAGGTCGTACCAGTGGTACTCCATAAACGCCGAGAGAAAGTCTCAATAAAAATTATTCATTGATCGAATCACACTAGATACTTCAATCAAGAGAACTGTTACATTATAGTCTTCTAAGCTCATAAACCAGGTGGATAATTACAAAATTAGACAGACCGGTCTGTCAAGATATAAGTGTGGTAATTCTTATTTGCCCAAGAGCGAGCATTCATGCCGTGAGATTATGTTGAAAAACACCTGTTATATTTGGTCTAAAGGGGGTCATTTTGAGGTGCCTGAGCTGTGATGTGCCACTCTTGAGGTTGTGGTAATACTCCCATAGTGACAATGGGCAATTATGATTATATGGAGCGTCGCGGCACAATTTTGGTTGCAGCTAGGGTTGCTAATGCCGGACAAATCTAGGTTAGATCACATAGGTATTTATAAAAAGCAGAAGTATAACCCTTCTGCGGTAATTTCAAAGTTGTTGCCCGTGTAAACGAATTTCTGGATAAATACATAAATAAATACATACATACACACGTACTCTCGAAAAACATAACCTCCTAAGGCTGTCAAGTAAAAAAAAAATGTTCTTTATCCTACCATAGGATTTGAACCCACTACTTACTTTCGCCATCAATCTATCTGTTGACGCTCTTATCCTACGGGTTACCGGTCATACTGTCTGCGACAAATTAGACAAGTTTATTGTAATGCTAATTAGAGTAACATATCTCTAGCGGTCTTAATTAGATATGGGCGAAACTCCGTTAAAGTGCGGTTCAATAGTATAGTTCCGTCTGGCATTTTAAACACCTGCCAACCCTAACCTCACCGGTATATCTAAGCGTACCTAAAACTCCAAAATGTGGCAGTTAAACGAGCCATTGAATCAAAAGAGGCAAATTCACACACGCTTTATGAGACGGCTCATAAAAAAAATTGTATTCTTGGTGCGTTTCGGGCCTTGGGAGTAAATTAGTTTATTTCGTGTTTCTATTTCACAGTTTTTTAAATAAGACAAATAAGTGACGGTGATTTATCCAAGGCTTAGCTTAACCATCTTTCAAACATTACCTTCATTGACATCGGTGTACTAAATTTGTTGGTAGTATTTATAATATAATACCCACATGAAGAGAGATAAAACAGACCTCATTTGATTAGGTATACATTAAACACAGTTGATGTAAAGCTCAATTCTTTCTATCTACGAAAACTTAGGTTATTCTTTTGACACCCGTGTCCAAGATAGGTACTGCATCAGTTCATCTAAGAACCAAAGAAGGTGATTGAATACCTATGGACTGGTCATTTGAATCAAAAATCTAACTTTAGACATGCTCTACATAAGCCTTAGCTCCCCGTCAAAAAGTCAAAACTAGGTTTTAGGTCATTGGACTAAAACCACTAACCAGCCATTGAGGAATTATACGAAAATTCATCCAACTGTGTGAAATATTCTAGTAATCATCTGCCTTCCCTTATCCCAATTTATTTGATTTTGAGGTCGACGCAACATGTCTTTCTCTTCTATTCATCTCTATCAGCCGTCAAATCTTCGTTTACACCTTTTTGATTCATATCATGTTTTACACAGTCCATCCAAACCTTTTTAGGCCTTCCTCTCCTTCTGCGTCCATCCACATTCATATTCGTTACCTTTTTCGTCACATGATTTCCATCCCTCCTCATAACATGCCCATACCACGATAAATGGCTAGAAAGGTTGTAGCGTTTTACGCGTACTTTCGGTATTTTCTTCTGATTTCTATAAATCTATTCATATTTTCATTGTTTTCCTTGTTGACATGATTATTTACTACTACCGACAGAATGTCAACGTCTCACCTTTGACGGCTATCTCATAGAGCCGCGTAGTTCTCTATTAAAAAGTTATTATACTATAGCCCATTACCTCTTTCCTATTTCTGACCTCCTGGTACTTGATTCTAAATTTATCTCGCGCTGGCACTCTTTCACTCCTCCCGGAAACGAGACCTCCGAGCCCTCCGAAGCCACAGGACTGCCCTCGTCGCCTGGACAAACCACTACATCATCAGGGCGACAAACCTCCACCATCATCACTGGCAACTTGCAAGAAAACTGGCCACTGACAAACCTCAAGGTCTTTGAAATTCGAAATCAGAAAGAAGACTAGAACATTCTCGAACGCCTGGCAAGCATATATAAGGCGTGTCAAGCTGTCAAAAGATCAGTATTTACCAGTCTTTACTCTACTTCCAATTACCTAAGAAATAAAAAAGAAGTAAAAAGTCTAAAGTGAAGTAACAAAGTAAGTGAAGTAAGTTCTGAAGCCTCAAGAACTCAGAAGCCTCAAGTCCAGAAGCTAAAGAAGCTTTGCCGTCCGCAAGCGTCCACGACGAATTGCCAAGCCGCCGTCAAGCCTGAAGAATCCAAGCCCCTACCGAACGCACGCTGACCGTGGGAGGGCGATTCTACGCTGTGTGAGTCCGCGCGTCTTGTGGCCTTTTCGGTGTCAGGAGGTACTTATTTGTATACGTGGCTAATAAAAGTAGTATTCCTTTACTAACTATCTTTTCCTGCCGCGGCCCCTCACTACGCGCGAGGGCACCAGGCTTGTTAGGGCGCCTACACACAGGACACTCTACCCACACCTACTCACTCACGCCCCCAGGGGCCACAGGCACTCGTGCTAGCGAGACCACTCCACCCTACCTAGCTACTAAGTTACACCTGCGGTTACCCCGGTTCCCTGAGTGCCGGTACCTCTAGGAACCTGGGTAATACGACAAGGTAATTCAGGCCAAACTGCAAGTTCTGCAACCCAATTCCTTTTTCACATCTCGCACAATAGTCCTGCCGATGCGAGTGGATTAGCCCGGTCCGCCATTGTTTAATTCATATGACGTCATCATATCACACGCGATTCTGTCGCGATTAAGAGACAACACCAGCGAAACTAGCGACACCGATCAGTAAAAAAAATACTGACCCAATTTTAACGACAAACCAAAAAATTTATTAGGGACAATAATATAGCTATAAAGACTATTTAGATCCGCTGAGGCCCTTTCAAAATTGTACGTATTCGTAATATTATCAACAAGTTTTAAAAGTAGTTAGTTTATTAACTACTCTGACCAAAACCATCTACGGTATAGGCACTTAGCAAAATAATTTCAAAATAACACATGACCTTATAATACGTGGTAGGTAGTACCTAGGTATCTAGTTATTGCCTAAACTCACAATGTGGATTTCGGATAACCTGAGCCGGAGCTTGTACGTACTGCCAAGGTTTTTTTTTCTGACTGGAGGCGCCACTAGTCCTACGTTTAACCTTAAATTGCCCGACTTTTGTGACCATTGTTCTCGAAAGCGCGATTTTAATTGGGCATTAAAACTGTTACGGCAATTCGCTGATTATGCCGATGTGATATTAAATTCGCGTACGACCTTTCGCGATGAGATAATTGGGTCGATCAGTCATTGCTGATTAATTAATGAATTAATTTTCGATCAACTATCGTAGCCATTGGCATTGGCATTATCGTTACTTATTTTAGACCCAATTCCATGTAATATCGTTACTTATTTTATACCCAATTCCATATAATAAATCACGAAATATTAATCTGATGTTCCATAGAAAAATCTTTAGGCAAAATCTATAGAACAGTAGATTTATTTTTCATGATTTCGCAGATTGCCCCATATTAAAAGTTGTTCATATTGATGCCAAATATCTCTCACACGCCGTTGTATTCTACTTATACATTGTGTTCAATAGTAGAGCGATATTATCTTCGACACAAAGCTCAAACTTTGCTGAACTTTTGTTGAATAAAACGCAAACACAATGCAAACGTGGTAGCCGCCTACATTGTAACCGATACTAACATTTATATTGCCAGTTTTTACAGCTTTGTGTGTGAATCAAACAAAACCGGGCAGCCGAGCCCAATCAAAATTGAAAACATATTTTATAGTTTTGTTACTAAAAATATTTTCAAAGTATTTGGAGGATGAAAGCTTTTGTTGTATCTAGTTTTATTACAGTGCATAAAACAAAGTTTTAAATTACGTCTTTGTCTAGGATCATCATCATCTGCCTGGCCTTATCCCAAATCATTTGGGGTCGGTCATTTGTCTTGTTAGAGTCGGGTGTTTTGTTAGAACATAAATCATGTAGCAAAAGGATTTGGCAAAGTTATATAAGTAGGTACCTAGCAATGTTTCTTTTCCGTGGGCGTCGTTAGAAATACCTAGACTGAAGATTTCACTCAACAGGCTATCTACCACCGCAGAACATAACCGTCAAACATTTTTAGGGTTTCGTAGTCTACTAGAAACCCTTATAGTTTCGTCATGTCTGTCTGTCTGTCTGTCTGTCTGTCTGTCTGTCTGTCTGTCTGTATGCCGCCCTCATATCTTCGTCAGTTTTAGAGCTATCGCCATGAAATTTACTGAGAAGATAGATCGTGTTGACACAAATATAGAAATGTTAAGAAAAAAATATTTTAATTGTTTTTAGGACCCCCTCCCATACAAGTGAAAGGGGGGCAAAAAAATTTTTTTTTCATCTGTAATATTGAGTAGGGTATCGTTGAATAGGTCTTTTAAAACTAAGGTGAGGTTTCTTTGAAACAAAGTCACTTAAATGTTTCTGTCACGAGATATTTGCTTTTAAAAAGGGCGTTTTTGACCCATAATTTGTTCCAGCTGTAACTTCTAAAGTATAAACGCTAAAAATTTGAAATAAATATGGAATATAGCTTACAATCTGAAATTACAATGAAAACTATAACGGATATTGTACCCTTAAAGGTTTCAGAAAAAATTGAGTTTTTCTATTTGCGGTTGGTCATCATACTGCTGCTAACAAACCAGCGACAAAATTAAGTTTGCAATGCTGAAAAACCTGATATTTAAACGTTGACTACGAAACCCTATTTGTGGGCGTGTCTGACACGCTCTTGGCCGGTTTTTTCATAGTTTGATGTGTCAAAGAGAAACCTTGCAGTAATCGTACTATCAATATATGCAGCAATATAAGGCAAACCCGTTTGGGAATCGATATTGTCTGCGGCTCGACGCAACCTCAAAAGCTGCAGTTAATATGCTGAGTCAACACCTTTTCGTGGCATTATATCTTCTGTGCCCTATATTTTGAAATACTTAGGATTGTTAACCTACTCTTAGGGAAATGAGTTTTCTTTCTTCTTTCCTTTAGTTAATGGAGTTACAATAAACTCACTTCGGCTGAAGCGTCAGCCTCAATTTTTCACTATTTATTCAACTGAGGTTTCTATTCACCGAGTCTTACGCCTAAGCTACGACTACGCTAGTTCAGCTACGAAGACAGAATGAGAGAGCCGTACTGAAAAGTGAAAAAAGCGTAGTCCCAGGTAAACCTACGACAGAAGAGACATGATGGAAGATGAACAGTTTTTTTAAATAAGATGGGCCCGCATTTGTCTGCTATCTCACCTATTTGTAAGTGACGATGCAGACGAGTTGGAGCATGCGTGCCTAGGTAGTGCCTTTTCACTCTTTCCTTGAAAACTCCCAAGTTTTATTTTTCTGGAAACAGATCCACGGGCAGGGAATTCTACTTCAGGTAATCTTCATTTCAATAAGCTGGCAAGAAGTGGCACAAGACATTGACCAGTGGAGCAAGTTCGTTTCGGAGGCAAAGATCCATTTTGGGACACTGAGTCTACAGAAATACAGAGTTAGTTTAGTAAGTTTAGTGGTTTCCAGTTGGACTTCAACTGTGATAGTTTGTTTCAAAGAGAAACCTAGACTGCAATATTGGTGCTATCTAGGCATAACTCGTACCTTGTCATAATGTAGATCGAAACACTTGTTCAAGTAGATAGGTAGGTAATATTTTCCTATTATAAATCGAAGTTTTTAAAGGACATCACCACTTTTTTGTAAACTTGGGTACTTTTGATATTACTCAACAGGCAATACTGTTTTTAGGTTTTAAAAGAACGCCGAATCCTATTTTCCGCTGGCCACTCAGGTCAAACCTAGATATCCTAAGCCCCCCACATTTTCGTACAAATACAACACAATCAGGGTTGAAAAGAAAACAATCAACAATAATTTATCTGCAATCAACGGGAAATTTGAAACATAATTTATGTTTATAGGAAGTAGTAACATTATCAAACACTCGGAAATAAGTGATTACGTAATGAAACGATTTCCTCTTTCCAAAATTACAATTTCCATACCCGCATAATTATCATTTGCCATATTTGGCGAACGTGTAAACTGATTAATCATATTCGGTGGTTATTAATTTATGAAAATCCACTGAAACTGATCAATTATGTATGCAATGTTTTCGAAGATAGGTAGGTTTATTAATTTCTGACGAATATTGAGCGATCGGTTTGGCAACCGATTCTCACGATGATTAAGCAAGTCGGTTTCGAATTTCGGTTATAGGTAATCATAAATTATTGTAACTACTAGCAAGCTACTAGGCTATTGCCAATTAGGGATAGGCAACTAGTTATCAAGACATTAACATCATTTCATTGCACGTTTTCGCACGAATTCTTTAACAATATGCATCGATCGATATGACTTTCTTATCTTTCGAGTGGCTCATCCATAAAACATGTGCGATATCTAACGCGGGGCGGGCTCAAACGCTCTGCCTAACCCGGAAGAGACTAGTAACTATCTGTCTCTGGCTGGAGCTAAGAGCTAAGCTAAGTCTTAATGTGGTTTTCCTTCCGCTTATCCAACGGTTACACGGCGCGGTTGCGCATACGCATCTCTCGAGTGCAACAATGGAAGGGGCGGGGTCAGACGTGCGTGAGACCAGGCCACCGGGTCACCGGGTCTACGAACACTGCTGGCCGAGGGAAACTGGCTGCTGACGGAGATTATAATAAGTTTATTATAGTATAATTTCTTGTAGGTATCATTTATCTCATTTTCATTGGTTGAAGCACACACTCACCATAATTCAATGTTCAGTTACAAAATGTTCATGATAGACAGTCTGCATCCCTTGTAATGTAACGCATTGTACAGAGTCTTTTAATTTCTTAACTGGATCAACTTACACTGGTTTTGGCAAAACATTCAGCCATCTTATCAGCAAAGTCCGAAAATAAAATTTCAATTTATTAGTTTGCTGCTTATAAGCCCTGTCTTCTAAAAATACCTTGGATGAAAGAAACCCTAGGGTTTCTTTCATCCAAGAAAAATACTTATGACCATTTTGACAAGCTCTTCGCTAGATTGCACAAAGACGTTCCCAGCCACGCTGCAAGCGAATCATTTCCAGTCATACCACTTCGTTAATTGCTAGGATGTTGCAACTCCTCGGTTTTCATGCTAGCCTGGTTGGTATCGATTTCTCCACGAATAACGATTATTGCTATATTTTTAATGTGCCTGTATTTAAATAAAATATTCATGTTTTATTGCCTTCGTGTGGCATGATGTGCGGTAACTTAAACTGAAATATTAGCAAAGATGCAAAAAAAGACACCTCAAATGAAAACTTATCTATCTTTACCACTCAGCAAAACAAAGTAGGCATTAATTGATTATTCTGCATCAGCATGACACCAAAACAAGACAATGAAATCACATCGATCCGAAAGGTCAGCATTCATTATTTTAAAACCGACACCTCGTGACCTAATGTAATGCAAACATGGAATTGTATTTAACCTACTTATCCTCCATTCATCACATGGCAGTCCACTGCTGGACGAAGTCCTCCCTTAAGGCAGGTAAACGACCGGGCACGATGTCCCGTATTCGCCATCCTGTCGCTACCAGTCGCTCACTTTAAGATATCGGTTCATCTGACCGGATGGTGTCCAACTATGAACTTGTCGAAGCGTGACCTCTTCTCGATAATCCGCTTACTCCAGTCTTAGGTTCTACGAAAGATATCCTCCGTTAGCAATAAAATATTAATTTCCATTCACGATGTTCTAGTCAACATTACATTTACAGCTCAATTCCTAGGATATCTAGATTAATCAGAGTGCTTGCGGCAGTCGTTTACTGGGCGTAAGTGTCATTACGCCTAGGCGACAGGTTACCTAAGGCGTAAACTGCGTGTTTGCCGGTTTGCCGCCAACGTAGTTAAATGTCTTACGTTTCCTGCTTTATACTGGGTGTTAGGACAAAATTTATTTTCAGTTTATAACTTCGAACAACTTTTTATCAATGACTTTAAGAAAATACTATAACGACAGAGTTGATATTTGTCCATTAATCACTCTATGAGTTTTAATAGGACATTACAGGCTGAGCCACCTGATGTCTTTGTAAGAAAAATGGATCCATGTTTCAAAGGGCTGAATCTCAGTTTCTGTTTAAGATTAACTTATTTTTAGATGGCGGTCGTTACTCAGAAATGCTTACTAGGTACTTGTGGAGAAGGGTAGCATTTTAAAGAAAATATGTCGGAGCCAAAAAAAATTAAATGAAAGTAGATTCATATGAGAGTACCGATTTGTTAATTACTAAAAGGGAAGCCTATGGGAATTGGCATGTATGGATGGACACTTTGCTACTGCTAGTTACTTAGTGGTAGTGGTAGCTACTTGAAAATCCACGGTTCATAGGGTGTCGTAACGTTCGTCGATTCAGTATCCTACTCGACAAAAACATAAAAATAGTTATCTAATCCACAGTTCTAGTAGAAAAGGTTCTATACTGCCTTTCGTTGATACGTGATACTTCCTACGAAGTTCCTACGTAAGAATTAACTACCGTTTACGTGCTAAATACTCCTTCCCCCACCTATTATAGGTAAATTATTGTGCTTTTTCGTGATGAAAGCACTTTGCTATAAAAGGCTTATTATTACACAAATTGTACTACCTCTACAAAATACACTGAGCGGGACTGCAAAAATATGCGCGTTGCTACTGTTTTAAATCCACGTGATTGGTTATTTTTTTAATCAATCGCAGTGGTGGTTGATTCAAGGGAAATGGAACAAGGTACTTAAATGTACATTATTGTCATGATAAGAACTGTGAACAAGGCATATAAACGTATATTTTCGTCATGATAAGAATTGTAAAACAAATTGTGTTATACTGACCGCAATTGCTGACAAATCAGCAGAAGCATCAGAGAAGGCTTTGTAATTTAAATTTACCTAATATGGTTCGACAAACTTTCTTATAACCAAAACAGAATAGAGTTCTGGGCCAGTTCGAATATATATGGCAACTTTTATGAGGTTAATATGCTGCATTATGAAGAACAAAAGCTCCCTCCTGTATGAAATACATACCTACTACAACATGCTGACAACCTGTCACTATGGAGATACACATTATACAGAGTCATATTATACAGACTATCAAACTATTGTCAGACGTGGAAAATTGCCCTTTACGCTCTGCCTACCCCGCCAGGGGTATAGGCGTGATATGTATGTAGGTAAGATGAAATGTTTAAATATTTCAAAGTTACAAAATGTGTTGTGTCGTTGTCAGGCCCGGTTTGGGTGAATATTATTCCAAATTGATTGATTACATTCATCGCATTTATTAATTTACTTAATTAATTAATTAAATACATAATGTGTTACAGTACAGTACACCACGATCACTTAAAGGGTAAACATTACAAAATGGAATGAGGAACATAAACACGAACGAACGCAAACAAAGCCAATTAAATGTAAAACTATGGCATCAGCAGTTTATAATGGATTGAATGAAATCCCCCTTAAATATTGACTTGGTTGGATCAAAACGAATCCATTGGTTATCAAACCCAATTAATTTCGATGTAGCAATTACGAACTTCGTAGAAATGTCTGGAATGCAAACAATCAGCCTTTTGCTGGAAGCGGGAGTTATAATTACACAATTTAAATTAAAGATATATTATGTTGGTTATGATTTTCTCTACCAAAATACTTACCTTTGAACCTAACACAATGCGAATGATACTAAATTTGAGAGTCATTCAAGAGACTCTATACCAAATGTTTAATCACTTCCCGTGTTAGGTAAACAATTTTTGGAAAACTTGCAAACTTTTCCACCGCAGGATTTTAACCTGCGACCTTCGGTATCTGTACTGCCTATGTCACTACTAACAGGGTTACCGCGGTTCTACCTTACCCTGCGATTTGAGCAAGTATATCTTGGCCACTACAGTGGTGGTTTAATCTAGCCATAGGCAGAAAACCCGCCCAATAATATATTAAGTTTTTAGACAGTAGTCCAATATCAATTTAGCGTAAAAATATTTCTACCTACTTCAAGCAAGTAGGGGACCTAAGTGTCGCTTCTGCAGTCACTAATTAAAAATGTAAGTACGTAACTTAATCAGGGCGCCATTTGCCCCGGCTACTGAAAAGGGCTCCTTTAAAAGCTGATGCACAGCGGAAATTCAATTTCGAGGGCGTATGTTTAACACTTTGTCTGCTATTATGAACTGCTGTAAAACGTAATACTTTCCTAAATATTATATTTGTTTTCTCAAACAGAGTGAGAACTTTGTTGACGACAGAAAGTTAAAAGAAAAATAAGATTGGTAAGAGACATGGATTTACCTTTCAGACACTCATAAATTACGGCTTTATTTTCATTGCGAGGTAGACAGGACTACATGGAAGTACTTAAAATATTTCATGACTTTAATCGAAAATTGTGGCAAGTACGAAACTACGTCGCCCCTTACGACACCTGCGGATAAAATGTGGCAACAATTTATTCTGGATTTTCTTAGTATTTGTATGAATATAGTATTTGCCTAAGATTTGCTGGCGATAGTACGATTGTTTGCATCATTGCGAAAGCGAACAACATCCAAATAAAATCTTTTCTTTCGTTCTTTAATTCCAAAATCAATCTACTATTTCGGTTTAATCAGGTGCTTTAGATATCTAAATGTGTAGGCAAATCAATCCTAAAACCATTTCGTTAATCCCCGTAATCTGTCTGAGGCCGTGCGCCGTGTTTCAAAATAACTTGGTCAGCTTTTTAATTAGTTCCTCCTTAAATTTCTTGCTCATCTGCGACCTGCTATTTGTTCCACCGATAGCAAATTGCAAACAAATCAGAAATATTTTCATGTCTAAACTAAATATTATCTTTTTTGTAAGTGACCCACTGAGCATCGAACCAGGAACTTTTTGGGTCTGTAGGTATAGCTAAAAAGTACTGCAGATCATAGGTATTTATGTCATTAGTACGTGTAAGTGTACCTACCGACTGGAAATAAATAAGTTCAATTAGCGTCAGATATTGACTGAGCAAACCTAGCCGCGCAGCGATGCGATCTGAACGATGGTAGACCGTGCGTGTTGCTTGAAGTCTGAACGCAACCAAAGTTCTCCTGTGAATTACCATGAAACTCACAACAACTTACTGGTAGTTTACAATGCTGCTTTTCATACAGATTCTACGGAGTAACTGCCAGACAGCACTTTTGTTTGTTAAGGCTGTCTCCAAGAAACAACTCAGGACAAAGTCACCTATACTATAGCATAATAAACTTGTCTTTATATCGGCGGCTTTTCCTAAAAATGCTTTTTTTACCTACTGGCTGTACACACCATTTCCTAAAAAAAACTTTAGCCAGAACCTTCCGACCCGTGGTGAATTAATGAATCTTTACAAAAGAGATGGAAACTTAAAAAGCGGCCTTGTCTTTACGCCGATTTGCTTGGAACTTCGACTTTGCTTTAGGGTTGCTGATCGGAAAAATGTGCAATAAAAATTATGCTTTCGGTTTAGTCAGTCACGCCATGGATTTTCAATACACGGGAAAAGCATAAAACTGCTTAAAGTTTAATTACCTTCACTACAAAGTTAATACTGATAGATAGCATTCAAAGAGTGAAGCCCAGGCCATATGGAACTGACCTCTGAAGTATGGAGTCGGCTAAAACATCCCGGGCCTACTACAAAAAAGTTAGACACGCGTTCAACACTTTACTAACTTTTTCGTGGTAAAGCCCTGTATCTGTGACAGCCCTAATTTCTAGCTGGCTCAAGTTATCGCGAAGACGCGGTCTGAATGCCGATCTCGGGAAGTTTCAACACGACCCAGCAATTCGGGGATGAAGACCCCGCGAGTTTACAACGTGCTAATGAAAAAGTAACTCGAGGGTGGCATTGCATTCTATGTTCAGAAACATTATAGGTACAAGTATATGTGTTAAAACACAAAAACCCGACTGCGATAATTTTGAAGTTGAATTTTACTGAAAAATTCGCCATCTTGAATCTATAACTTTTTAATTATAGCCAGTGTCACTCGCGCTGCTGAGACGAATTCAAATTCAAATTCAATAATTTATTTCTTAGTAGGAATTTACAAGATTCTCTTTAAGAAAGTCACATTCTAATTCAAACTTAAAAAAGAGAAAATTTCTAATGCAAAATTTTCTATTTTTTATAACAATTTGTGTTCCTACTCTAAACGCGGCACGGGCGGGATAAAAAAAATAAAAATAAAGGCACTGCCTCGGGGCTGGCCAGGCTAACCACACAGCATGTAACTTTATGCCTCAGTGATTGAATCTAACGACACCTCATATTATGTCAAAACCCAACTATCCGTTTGGGCTGTAGCCCGTGAAAAAGTTGCCAAATCCTTTTGCTACAAGATTTTGTGCTCGAACAAAATATGTTGCCGACCCCAAAAGATCTGGGATAAAGACTGGTAGATAATGAGATAGCAATTCAACTTCAAAAAGCAACTGAACTCCGAAGAACATAGCCGGCTGAATCATTTCAGCCCTACTACAAAAAAGTTAGACACTTGTTCAAAACTTTACTAACTTTTTTGTTGTGAAGTCCTGTATCGGAGACAGCCCTAATTTCTAGCTGGCTCAAGTTATCGCGAAGACGAGGTCTGAATACCGATCTCGGGAAGTTTCAACACGACCCAGCAATTCGGGGATGAGGACCCCGCGAGTTCACAACGTGCTATTGAAAAAGTAACTCGACGGTTGCACTCTGTGTTCACAAGCATTATAGATGAAAGAAGGAATTATGTTGTGAAAGAAGTGTAAAAACAAGCTGATGTATTAAAAAACAAAAACCCGACTGCGGTAATTTTAAAGTAGTATTTTGCTCTAAAAATCCGCCATCTTGAATCTATAATTTTTTAATATAGCCAGTGTCACTCGCGCTGTTGAGACGAATCTAACGACACCTCATATTATGTCAAAACCCAACCATCCGTTCGGGCTGTAGCCCGTGAAAAAGAATGTAATTGTCCACATACAAACATACATACATACTCTCGAAAAACATAACCCTCCTTCTATGGCAGTCGGTTAAAAAGAACGAAATATTTTGTGTAAAATTTGCCAATTTAGTGCGCCTGCGTGACGCACTACGCTACCGCTGTCAAAAAGACTGGTTCGTATGTGCTTGTACCTATTATGAGATATCAGAAAGTCACCACTTTGGCTATTGGTCTTCTACCTTTGACGAAATGATACAAGTGTTTCTATACCTAGTGTTATTCTTGTGATTTATTATATCGCGTCTGTTAGTGTCAGGTCAGGTGATAGTGAAGCAAAATAAAACATAAAATTTCCATCGTTAAAGTTTGGTCTATCTCTCTAGCTCTTTAAAAGGAATTTTAGGTCAAGCTGAGTTTTACGACCGAATATAAAATGTTATCTGCTACTATGGCCATTCCATGGTTTATCAGGGTCAACCACGTAGCCATCGTAACCTTTTTCGGGCTTAATTGCACCCTAATAGCACGGTATAATAAAATTAAGGCACCCTTGTCACTACATTTCTGAAAGTTAAATGGATTTACGTCTGTAAAGGAGACAAAAGTAGGTAATTAAAAAATTTAATGAGCCGCCCTGTGTTTATACAACATTTTCGTAAAATTATAAATATATTTTTCCTGTAAAAATCAATTGGCCACTTTAAGTCAAAAGATGGAGCTGCAATAATACAATTAATTTTACTGTGGAGAAAATACTTATTAACATTTAACTATTTAAGTAATTTTACGACAAATACAGGCCCTGTATATCTCGTGTGCCTCAAATAAAAAAAAAACTCATGTTCATGCCGATTTATTTTCAGTTTTTCGTTTGTACGTACCTATGACGTGACGTTTCAAATAAAGTAAGATTACAATTTTAAAAAAGGTTTCACAATAGATATTGGTAATTTTATCTTTCTGTGTAAAACATTCGACCAAAAGACAAAACCAACCTCATACTTCTCACCGAATGGTCACAAAATAGAACATTGTAGCCATTTGTAGCGAAGTGAGAATGCCACTTTGTAGTCTCAAACTACAACTACAGTAGCTCTGATAAACTGCACAAGGTATTTCTAGTAAAATTATATATTCTGTGTAAACAGGCACAGTTTAAAACTTATTAGGGCAATATAGCCGGAGAGCAAGCCACTTGAAAGAGTGTATGATTTGATAAGCAACCAACAAGGAAGAAAGTACGCAAAGCAATTTGATTAATTACGATGAAGATCAACGCAATAAAGTTGGTATTAGGTAGGTAAATCGCCTGACAACATGTACTTTGACATAATTGACTTTAATAGACATTAATTCTAGATATATTAAAATGTTACGTATCTATTTATATCCAATAGTAACGGCGCGATTAGAGTTTGTTTGGGCCTTGGCAGGTTACGATAATTCATCTCACTACCTACATGAACCTGTCATTATCACTAGTCAAATCGCACGCATTTTCATGACACTAGCTCTTTATCCAATAGTTCCGACAAGTCTTACAAAACATCCATCCATACAAAACTGTTGAATAATAAATCTTACATTGTCATCCCACACATCAAAGCTTGAACTTTAAAGCACAATCGTGAACAAAGTATAGTACTATGCGTGTTTATTCATGTGTGTTAGGTAAGTAGTAGGTGGTAGAAGTAAATAGATAATTACTTTAAATGTAAGTAAAGAAGATAGTATAGTATGGATAGGTACAGTAGATATGAATGTGTTAGGATCTTATACAATTTTTCAGCCGCACAGATGCCAAATGCTGCCTGGGGTGAAAAATCGTTTTCGACTCAATCTAGGTTTGTAATATAATAAATCAATCTAGGTTTGTAATAAAAGAAACCACATGAAAATCCGTTGTGTGTGAACCGCAAGGAGTGTGACCTTTTGCGCGTCATTCATTCGATTCTCCACCCTACCTTCATACAAATCTCTGTCTCTCGCCTGGAATTCATCCATGTTGAAGCGATATAGAGATGCGTTATATGAACAACTACTACTATAACTGCCACAACAGTCCACTGCTGGACATGGGCCGCCCCCTATAAGAGGGGTATTTGCCGTACTCACCACGCTTAGCAGGCGTATTGGCAACCGCAATTCAAGATGTTGCATTTACAAGGACACTGCTGCCCGTTCCCTGAATGATTATCCCTTAGTCGGTTTTTACGACACCAGCGGGTGAAATTGGGGTGATGCTATTCTAAGCCTGCATCACATGGCTAAGACTCGCTGGAATTCATCCATGTCGAAGCTATGTACCTAGAGATGCGTTGTTATACACAACTAGTGGCACAGTTGGTAAAGTTTGTTCTGTTTGTTTCAGATCTACGATGTTGATAAGGTGTCCGGCGGCACTCTGTGTCGTCGCGATCCTGCTCGCTGCAACGCCTACTAGTTCACAGGTAAGCTTTACAATAATATTTTACCTATCACACATTAGCGTATATCTAATATCAATTATCATCATCTTCCTGCCCGGCCCTTATCCCAATTACTCGGGGTCGGCGCAATACGTTTCGTTGTACACAAAATCGTATTGCAAAAGGATTTGGCTGAATTTTACGACTGGCCGCCTACCAGACGTCAACCCTCCTTGGGAATGCTTTTGTGGTGGATTAACCGCCACCATACGGTTGGTCCTGGATGTTTGGGTCGGGTTTATCCCTCGGTCGCCTCTTACGACCCCCACGGGAAGAGATGGGGTGCGGGGTGGTACTATTCTCGCCGGCACCACACCACCTCAGTTATAAATATCAGTTATAAATAAAATTAAAAAAAGTTGTAAAATTCATTTGCATCCGCCGGGAATTGAATCCGGAACCGTGACTTAGGTCGTAATATGAAAAAAAAAACTACAATGTGGCACATTTCCATCCAATCACTGCGAGCTGGCCTCCAATAACACTTATCAATTATAATCATCATACCAATAATCATTATCATCCGACAGTGCTTTCCATAGATCTCCCCCAAGCCCTTTATTGGACCCACCTTTCTGGAGGCAATTTATGGACAGTTCTTTGCAGAGTCCAAAAAATATAAATCGTCTTGGATTCTCAATTTCGTAAGACGTCGATTTGCGCGTTAATCTTTTCATACTACCAAAGAATCCAGGCTAATGAATTGGTTACTTCAAAGGTTACTTCAAGCCATAAGTATCAGAAAGTGCATATTCCTATGGGAAATCTAATTATTTTCCAGCAAGCTGCTTACTAAGCTGCAATGTACAGGGGCTTGCACGAGACGCTGGAGGCTTAAAAGCGGAAGATAGCGAATGCATTTTTTATTAGGAAGTGCGCTCAAGAAGTGCTCTTTGTTAGTTATGAGGTCCTGGTACCAGAGTGCACTTAGAATAGGAAATCGTAGCTGCTGCTTACTTTACGGAGGAGGTAATTAAAATTTACTGGATGTGTGTTTTTGGATAGCTGTAGAGATTTTAAATTAAGTTCATCGGGTCGTAAGGGTTCATCGGGTCGAAAGGGTTCATCGGGTTGTAACTTTAACTTTGATAGTGACTGTCATAGTAACTTTGATAGTGGCTTTGACAGTGGCTTTGACAGTAACTTTGACAGGGACTTTGACAGTGACATTGACAGTGATTCTGACAGTGACTTTGACATTAACTTTGACAAGTCGCAAGTTTAGATTTAAAGTCAAAGTCACTGTCAAAGTCACTGTAAAAGTCACTGTCAATGCCACTGTCAAAGTCACTGTCAAAGCCACTGTCAAAGTTAATGTCAAAGTCACTGTCAGAGTTAATGTCAAAGTCACTGTCAGAGTCGCTGTCAAAGTCCCTGTCAAAGTCACTGTCAAAGCCACTGTCAAAGCCACTATCAAAATCACTATCAATGTCAAAGTTACAACCCGATGAACCCTTTCGACCCGATGAACCCTTACGAGCCGATGAACCCTTACGACCCGATGAACCTTTATGACCCAATGAACCCTTAAGACCCGATGAACCATTCACCTGACGAGGGAACATTCAATACAGCATTATTCGATGCAGAAACATTCTACATGGCGACCTTCAATGTAATGCACATTCGATGTGGCAGCCTTTCGATGTGGCGACTTTTCGATGTGACGACCATTCGATGCGGCGGCCTTTCGATGTGGCGACCATTCGATGTGGCCGCCTTTCGATGTAGAGACCTTTCGATGTGGCGACCATTCGATGTGGCGACCATTCGATGTAGCGACCTTTCGATGCAGCGTTGTCGATGTTGCGACATTCAATGTAACGACCTTCGATGTTATAATCTGGACCCATGTCGTACACAAAATTGAAAACATCTTCCCTACTTTTGTGAAAATTCACTCCATAATCATATCCCACTATCTGTTTCAATCGTGTGGCAATGTTAAAGTACACAAAAAACTAAATATCTGCTACTGGACCCTGCCACATACATAGCTCTGTATTAAAACTTTATAAAAAAATCTCATAAATCTGAAAAGCTTAATAACTGCCGCGATATTAGCCGTAAAACTTTAGAGGCATTACACCCAACTATTTCCTGGTGCATTTTTACGACATTTTGCAGTCTGGGGCGTGTATTAAATTTTTCATTTTCATCAGTGAGTAAATAAAATGGCCGTAAAGATGGTACATTGTAGCTGCTCATTTCCAGTGTCGCGACTAGTGTTGCCAAAATTACATAAGTGTAAAAAAACTTATTTTTGTCGACACTGTCGACTAGTGATCTAAAGAAATCTGGTGTCAGAAAATAAAACTTTAAATATTTTAAGGGACATTATCACATGAAAATGACGAACTTGCCTAAGGAATATAGACCGAGTTAGTTTTGTGTTTAAAACCTAATATATACCTAAGCAACTGCTATAGCAACAATTGAGGAAGAACTCCTATCCTTACCTATAAAAAAAACCGAGTGGAGAATCCTACTTTCAATCCTCAATTTTCAGAGGATTTCGAAAACGTTCGAAAATTCTCAGAATGTTTTGCGAAATCTTCGACATTTAAGGCAACGTTTGTTATTATTATTGTCCTCACGCACTCGGAAAATTCGGAGCGTCCCGCGAACATCCGGAATATGACACCTCTAGTCGCAAATCTCATTTCAACACGCTCAGGAATTTCGACGCCATGATTTTGTCTCGGACACAGAGCATGACATGTTCCCAGAGCATCCCTGGGAACAATAAGACTGAAGCCACTCGTAAATTAGACATTACGCACGCTAAAACATAACAATCTACCTGACAACCGCATTGAACACGCTGAAAATCACTCTTATTTCTAATAATCACTCTTATTTCTAATCACTCTTATTTCTAATGTTCTACTTCATTCGCTTTATTAATAAAAGTGTTTCGTTTTTTGGTGCATTTATAGTTGAGAAGACAACTTGCTGCATGGCGCTTATGGCGCTTTCTTTCTCATTTGAGTATACCACCAAGTACATTGCGACATACGATCTTCTCGTCCATTGGTAATTATGTAAAACAAGCAGCACTGCATGTCTGACTGCCACAATGCCCACAATTCGTATGCTTTCTTTGTGATTCTTCTTAGGATTTCCTCTGAATAAATTCCTATCTCCGAGGAGCCGGGACCTCGGGACGTAAGGTCGAGAATTAGTATTAAATCCGTGGGAAGATGAACTTTAAGAAATGTAATAGAAAAATTTAATATTCCAACTTTTGTTATGCAAAGTATTTTTAATATCCAGACGATTAAATTAGGGGAGGAATACAATTTCTATGCAAACATTTTGGAAAAACATTTTCTTTTTAGGGTTATGAATAAGCTAATCTAAGCACCTTATTTCTTTCAAACCCGTTTATGACAAAGCTTTAGTTGCGCCACTAAACAAAAATACATTTTGTTTGTTAGTACAGTATATTTACGGGGTGCAAGGGAAAACTACTCATGGGGAGTATTTAACCATGAAACGAAACAACTTGTATTAAAAAATATTTTATTAAAAGTATCTTTTTCTACTTACATAGTTATTGTAGTCAGCTGACCGTAATTTTGTATAGGCAGTCGTTTATTCTTTCGTTTCTTGAAAAATGATCAAATGGAAAGTTGTTCAGTTTCATGGTCTGAAAACACCTTATCAGTGTTCGGAGAGCTTTCTCTTACAACCTGTATGTATAGTATATCTGTAGCAAGCTGTAAATTATATAATTTGCACATAAATCATGGAACCATGTTCAATTTAATTAAATTATCTACTAATATTCAGAGACATGGATGCCGTCAAGTGTTGTAAGAGGGGGAAGTTTCAATTACACCGACAACTTCCGTCTATGAAGTTCCAAACATTATAACGGGAGTAATATAACAAGCCGAAAGGAGGTCAAGGTTCTCATGAAACTGAACAACTTTCCTTTGGAATATGGTTCGAAATATGAAAAAAAAATTGACATCCCTCAGCTAGTAGTAAATCAATCAGCTGATCGGCAATTTTGAGTGGAAAGCTCCAGTTCAGTTTAAACTGTAGAATAAACTAAATAATGTGACCCTAGTCTGCTTATTTTAGCAATTGCAATGCCAGCGACGCTCAAAAGGCGCCCGCGCGCCGTTTTCCTAATTTGTGGCTCAACTGTCATTTTATTATCATTGTGACTGTTAGCAGAATATGAAACTAACAAAACCATCCATGATCCAATCGACACGCAAGTGAAACGATTTTTATTTAGCAGACTTCGGACCCTGTCCTACATTTTTTTGCTCTGTATCAATCAATCGAACGAACCCTTTTGATTCACGCCATGGTTTGCAATACAGCCAAACAATAAGATTTCATCAGAGCAATCGTTGCTGGTGCCGTATGTATATTGTATCCTATGTAAACCGGAAAAGCATTTATATTTTTTTAAATTAGGATATTTCAGTAATCATATAACAGACTTTACCAAAAAATGCGTTACTTAATTATTATGACTGTGTCGCTTTTGTGATACGATCGCGAATTTTGACGGCCTCACCCAAATGCTTAAAATAAAAACTACAGCTGCAGATTGCCTACTAATAAACTGAGTTTGCGACATATCCTTTTTTCCCTCCGTATCAATCAACCGAACGAACCCTTTTGATTCACGCCATGGTTTGCAATACCGCCAAACAATAAGATTTCATCAGACCAATCGTTGCTGGTGCCGTATGTATATTGTATCCTTTGTAAACCGGATGGGCATACTCCTGTCTCTGATTCACATCATAAACGCCTTTGTATGGTAAACAAAAGATGATGGCGACGATTCTGGTATACACATTCTTTGGCAAAAGGTTGAGGATACTTACACATTTGGCATTTTCTTAAATAACTAACGGAAGAGCGACACCTCCTTCAGATAAGCTTGTTACTTACAATACAGCCAGCTAAAGTTACGATGATGCTGCTTTATTTACTAGACGAATGACGAATTAAATGCCACCCAGTGCCAAAATTAGCTCTATTTCTATAGCTCTACGATAGAGGGAAAGCTACAGGGGCTTATGTACCTATGAGGTTATAATTTGTTTTTAAAGTGCTGATCGATAATTGCCTGGAGAATGCCCATTTCTGGTCTAAGAAATTGTCTTGCCTCAAAATGAAAATTAAAGCAATATGTAATATCCCTCATTCTAATGCAGAATAGCTACGGCAATTGTTGTACAAAACAGGGAAACTTACTTAATTTTTAAAGGTCGTTCTACCGTTAGGTATTTCTACCAAAGATATTACTGGGGTGTGAACCTTTTTTGCTCTATTCGCTTCGGTATAGCTAACGATTACGATTTTAGAACGAAATACTCGATATACAGCCAAACTTCAGCACTTTTGTCTCTACCGATACCCAACTTTAACATTCAATAACTTCAGAAATCCTGTCATAATTAAATTATTTTCAGTTACAAAATGTTAAGCAATAATTAGACTTTATAATTATTTAACTTTGGCTTTGAGGCGAGGCCTGCAAGTAGTGAGGCAAGCAATAGACGAACATCCATACTAGCGTGGGCATGATTCTAAAGGAGGACTCCTTAGCGTCACTTAAGCGGGAAATATTAATTATTTATACAGGGAGTAACAGAAAGGGTATTACAAGCCGAAAGGAGGTGAAGGTACTCATGAAACTGAACAAATTTCCCCATGGAACATGGGTCAAAATATGAAAAAAAAAATTTAGACCTCCCATACAAAATCGCCGATCAGCTGACTGTTTTAATATGGGAGGTCCAAATTTTTTTTTCATATTTCGACCCATGTTCCATGGGGAAAGTTGTTCAGTTTCATGAGTACCTTCACCTCCTTTCGGCTTGTAATACCCTTTCTGTTACTCCCTGTATATTTTTCAAACAAGAAAGAATAGCGTTTACGGGAATTGACACCTCTCTCCCTCTTCTTAATACAACTGGGTGATTGTAGATCTTACGACTGTTTTAATAAGAACTGCAATGTTTGTATATTGGAAGGTACCTGACTGTAAAATGGTACTAAACCGGTATCAATACTTACAATTAAAGCATTGAGTTGCATAAGAGCATTGTTCGTATTCAAAGCGCGTTTTATAGCGGCATTTATGATGTAAAATTAAAATGATGCTTAATGGATACTTATTGTTTAAATAATAAATAACGTAGGTACTTAGTAGGTAACAATTTTCACAATTTTCTGGAGGTACATAACGTATTAAGAACTTGTTTATCGAAGTAGATACCTACTATAAATAAAGCAGCTGGATGAACCCCTAGATTCTTTACTCGTTGAAAAATCAGCAGCAACCACATGTAGCAGCTTCTAACAGTACCTAACTATAATGCCATGTAATGTTTGGTGACCAAGGTAATAGGCTAGCTTAAATTAGGTACCTACGACTAGGTAATAGGATAGCATTTTGGTATGTACTTAGGTATACAGCCATAAATTGATGGCTTAGAAACCCATTTGCTTACCTAGAGAATACCTTAAGAATTATGGACACGCCTTGTGGTTACTTGGCTTGGAATTTGATGAATTTTAGGCAAGCAGACCCTTTTATGCAAATTCCTCAAATAATAATTTACACTTAGTTATTCGCAGAAAACACCCTTTTAGTGACAGTTCTAAGGATTTCATGATAATTTACATTATTGCCATTAGGAAAGGTAAGTAACGTTCTGGCACTCTTTTTAAAAATATGGTAGACTCGCATTTCGATGCTTAACCGCCATTCCTTCGAAAAATCATTTTTATGCAGTCTTATTCAATTTTTCACCTACATAGATAAATCGATAAAGCGTGAAAATTTTAATAAGACCGCATTGAAATTTGAATTTTTGAAGGATTAGTGGTTGGTTACGCCCTTAATTGAGGATATATTCGATTTGTCTGCTATCTCATCTGTTGGTTAGTGATGAAAACTTGGAAACGGGGCTAAAAATTAGTAACCTATAAATAATAATGAATTTCACAATGTGCTGGACACGCCAATCCGTCTGCCGATTAGAGTATGTCAATTAGCCGTCATTAGAGGCAGTTTAACTTGTAATTTGTGGTTCAACTGACAACCGCGGTTAAATAATAAACCCAACCGTAAAATAATTAATTAATTGACGATAAATTATTAACAAACAACAACAGGTGTAAGAAAATATAATTCAACAAAATTACCGATTAAGTAGGTATCGATTACAAACAATTTTAGGTGTAACAAATTCTTCTGAAAATAATTTATCTAATTAAGAAATAACGAAGCAAAACACCAAGATGTTAATTAATTACAAAATTCAAACTCAAAAGTAATTAATATACTTAACAAGCTCCTAATTAATATAAAAAAGCAATTAAGAGATATTCATCCCGCCAATAATTCCTGTAATATAATTTTGCGTTGGTAATATTAATAAGAGAGTTGATAAATAGACCCTAGATTTTATTATTTCGTAGAACAAGGCGTAATTTTGCAAAAAATAAACAATCTTCATAGTAGACAAACGTAGTTGCTACTATGTAGATTGTAGGTACATTTACTTTGATGTTTGCGCCTCTAAGTTTTTCATTCATATTCCCATACAGGCGATACAGGGTAGGTAGGCAAAACGTTAAATGCCGTAAAAATACGGTTGATTTCGCCACGTTCGACAAAACTTTGAGGGCGTTTAAGAAAAATCGTGTACCACTTTAGTGACAGGTTGTCAGCCCTACAGTCCCTTTGTCGCCTTTTACGACCCCGCGGGTAAGAAATGGGGTGATGCTATTCTAAGCCGGGACGACACGGCGCTCAAAAAATAACCATAGATTTCTCAATCTCAATCAAACTTAGATCAAAGGTAAACTCATTAAAGTATGGCCAACGAAACGAGATAATTAATGTAAACAACTTTTGTATGACTCGGTGACAGTTACTACAATCTGTCATATGGTATAATGTCAGCTGTCTCTTTTAGATTTGTTTACACTTTTTATCTCGTCTGGTTGGCCTTACTTTAGTAAGTAGGCATGCAACTTTGATAGTTAAAAGTCACTATTCCTAAGAAATCTCAACTTCAACTCAACCAACTACGCCATCTAAGCCGAAACGTTAAACGATAAGGCCGATAATGTGCGGTAATCTCTTCCAGTCCACATACGAGGAGTTATGGCCACTGCCGACTGTCCTTGTCCGTTCTCAATTCATTTAATCCAATGTTCTAGTCGGGGTAGCTTCCGCCGGACATAGGCTGGGGTTGCCAGATTCAAAATTAAATTCCCTACAAGCCAATTTTCCCGTGTGGTGCTGGGTTAGAATAGCATCACCCGATATATTTCCCGTGGGTGTCGTAGGAAGCGACTAAGGGATTTGAGAGTTGATGTTTATTGCAATTTTATCTGACATACTGACAATCTTTCTCTTTAGTGATACAGTCTTCTGAATGACTATCAAACTTTTGTCAGACGTGTTGTAAATGGCCGTTTTTTACAACCGTGTACGCTCGGCCTACCCCACAAGGCATATAGGCGTGGTATATGTATGAAAATTATTAAGAACTTACTCGGTCAAACCCCCAAAATGTTACCAAATTGTTCCCACTGGCAACCCCGTGAACTAACAGCAGTAACTCTTGGTGCCGAGTTATGGTGCCGGGAGGTCCCGGGTTCAATTCCCGCACTAATGTTTGTCTAAATTCGGGTGATTCAGTTTCAAGCACCATCGGACAGTAAAGTACCAGTTGGAATTCCGAGCCACGTTGACTTTGAATTATGCAATTGCATTAGGGACTTTTGACACCCGATGTGGCGCAGTGATAGTGACGGCCTGCGATGCAGAAAGTTGCGGGTTCAATTGCTGGTGGGGTCACTCACATGGTTGATATTTATTACTTTTACGTACTCAGACTTCTTATTTACCTATCTAGATATTTGTGTGGCCATGCTAAAGGTTTTTGAGCATTTATGCCCAAATTTCAGTAGTTTAGGTAGGTGTGTATGTTTATTGTAGGTAAGTAGGTAAGTATATGAAAAGGCTGAGCGAAAAACTTATTTTAAAATTGTATATTTACCAAACCTATTTTAGTACTTAATTACATCATATTAGGAGAGATTTACTAAGTTCAACAAATACGAATATTAACTTAATTTAGATTGCTCCACAATCAGAAGTTCCTAATAATTTTGGCGAATAAAATTCCCAGAATCTGTTAAATTGAACGAATAAAGCACGAATTTTCGTTAAGAATTTATATTACCGAATCAATGGAAACTTGGTATAAACCGAGCAAAGTCTACTAACTCCTCAAACGCTCTAATCAACAATTTCAATAAACGCTGAACATTGGGATGAATTTAGTTCAAATAATGTAAACGGTATGGTACCGAGAATTCGCGAAGAATATTTGAAGATCCAAATAAAAAAAACGCGTATTGGAAGCGTAGACTACAATCTACTCTTCGTGTTGGATATCAAGTCGTTCAACGACCCGATAAACACTCGTGTCATAGTTTTGCAACTACTTGACCTGACATGGCTGTGTAACGACCGCCGCCTAAGTAATAGCAACCGGGACCGACAGCTTAACGTGCCCCGCGACGCACGGAACAATCTTTCACTCAGACAATCTTTGGTTTGGTTATCGTAAGTAGTGGGCATTACCACCAAACCTACCTACAGAATTAGTAGAGAAGGAAAAGAAAAGAAAAAATTATATCATTGTGTGAAAACAAAGCACAACAATCAGGTTGTATGAAGAGCAACAGAGACAAAGGCTCATTCGATTACACAGCCAATAGAACAAACCCGTCGAGCCCCCGTCGCCAGCCAACGCAAACCGGACCGTTGCAGCACAAATTGTTTTAGAGGTAGAGCTGGGACATTCACAGGAATCCACATTTCTGTCGCTTTACAAACTAAGTACCAACTTCTCTAATTTTCCGGCAGATAGTCCTATCTAACTTTATACCTACGTCTGCAAACCGAGATTTCCGCGGAAGATTCTCGAAGGAATTCGCAGAGATTTGCCTGCAACCGCTCATAAGCGCGTGCATCTTTAGATTTCTCTGCGGATAAACTTTGAACACGAAATATTATGAGAGCACTAGGTTTGAATTAGCTGGAGTAAACTAGACAGCATATTTACTTACTTACTAACTTAATTTATAATTATATTGTTGTGTTTGCACTATTCATAGATAGATATTATTATAATTTCTTCGTTTTCCTTATATCTAATCTAATATCGCGAGCAAAAATATAGTCCTTTTCTCGGAAGCGGCTCTAACGATTTAATTTTGGTAGGTAATATTTCTATCGGCAAGTAAGTCAATCGCTAAAGCTCTACACAATATTTAAGCCATAGTTCTCGACGAAATTCCGATCCATACAGCTATAGTTTATTAAATTACGTGTCTAATAAAATAAATTCGAACAATTCCTAAACTGGAACGGTGGGTGAGGGAAATTGTTTTAAACATAGCGCAGGGGCCGTTGCGGCTTCGCGGCAATATAGTTTTATTCGTTTTATAGTTAGCGGGCTTTCAGTGGCCACTGTTCGGTTTAACTAAATCTTACTTTCTTGCTTGAATTTGTTCAGACCTATTTGAATGTTATTTGTGAACTAATGGAATAATACTAGCGACTGAAATTTTTATGTAAGTAAGGAATAGATATGTATGGAATACCTACTAATACTAAATCGTCCACGACTGGACAGAGGCCTTTCCTATAGACCACTGTTTAGGGCGACTGCACCTAGAAACTGCTTTCAAGCTACTGTCACATAGCTCCTTTCGATTCTATCAAGCAATACTTATAAATTGGTGCTGTAAGTAAATAGTTAACCCGAGATGCCGCTGATAGCACCAATATTCACACTAGACTCGCAATTTGCTCCACTTCCAAGAAATATCGCTTAGCTACAATATCAGTTCGCTTAGCCGAGATAAGCAAAACAAACTGCATCGGACATGCAATTCAATAACGTCTTCTCGCTCCAGTAAGCCCGATCCTGAACGGATTTGGTGTCAGGAGAATTGCTGGCTTGTTTCCGCGGGAACCGCACAAAGAAGCGATTTGGCTTAGCGAGATGTCCCCGCAGGACCAGTTGTACACTTGAGTACCATTGAAGAAATTGTAAAACTGGGACAACATTATCCCAGTTGTACACCTTATTTCATCGGACATGCAATTCAATAACGTCTTCTCGCTCCAGTAAGCCCGATCCTGAACGGATTTGGTGTCAGGAGAATCGCTGGCTTGTTTCCGCGGGAACTGAACAAAGAAGCGATTTGGCTTAGCGAGATGTCCCCACAGGACCAGTTGTACACTTGAGTAGTACCATTGAGTACACAACTGCAAAATTATTCCAGTTGCACAATTGATAGTACAACTGGCACAAAAATTGTCCCAGTTGTACCATAAGACTGTCTCGAGACGTCCGGGCATCTAATATTATGAAGAGGGTGAAGTTTTACATTTAGAAGTATAAGGTTTGAAGCAAAGTTTTGAGATTGGATTCATTCCTAATAGAGAGAAAGCTTACAAGACTTTCTTCGCACAATAATCCATTTCGCAAAAACTCTATTTCGGAAACAGATCTACGAGTTTTTTTGGACTTGCATTTACATCGGTAGGTACATAGTTGTCCCCGCGATCCTGAACGGATTTGGTGTCAGGAGAATCGCTGGCGTCTTTCCGCGGGAACTGAACAAAGAAGCGATTTGGCTTAGCGAGATGTCCCCGCAGGACCTGTTATACACTTGAGTAGTAAGTACTATTGAGTGTACAACTGCAAAATTTTCCCAATTGTACACTTCATGGTACAACTGTCACTAAGTTTACAGTTGTACCATTAGACCGTCTCGAGACTTCCGGGCATCTAATATTATGAAGAGGTGAAGTTGTAAGTACATTTGGATGTACAAGGTTTGAAGCAAAGTTTTGGGATTGGATTCATTCCTAATAGAAAGAAAGCTTACAAGCCTTTCTTCGCATAATGAACATTTCGCAAAGTCTATTTGGGAAACAGATCTACGAGTTTCAGAGGCGTAAAAGACGGCAAAAACATGTTCTTTTTGGACTTGCGTTTACATTGGTACATAGTCGACCCCGCGATTCTAAAGGGATTTGGTGTCAGGAGAATCGCTGGCTTGTTTCCGCGGGAACTGAACAAAGAAGCGATTTGGCTTAGCGAGATGTCCCCGCAGGACCAGTATTGAGTGTACAACTACAAAATTTTCCCAGTTGTACACTTAATGGTACAACTGGGACAATGTTTGCGCCATTTTCTCAAGACGTCCGGCCATCTAATATTATGAAGAGGTAAAGTTGTTTTGGAAAAAGTATAAGCTTGGACCACAGTTTTCAGCCTAGATTCTTATTCCTATTAGAAAGAATGCTTAGAAGCCTTTGTTCGCAATTCTATTTCAGAAACAGATCTCCGAGTTTCAGTGGCCTAAGAGACGTCAAAAAATATGTTTTTTTGGACTTGCTTTTACATCGGTCGGTACATTGCCCCCGCGATCCTGAACGGATTGGGTGTCAGGAGAATCGCTGGCTTGTTTCCGCGGGAACTGAACAAAGAAGCGATGAACAAAGAAGCGATTTGGCTTAGCGAGATGTCCCCGCAGGACCAGTTGTACACTTGAGTAGTGCCATTGAGTGTACTACTGGCACAAAAATTGAGCCAGTTGTACCATTAGACCGTCTCGAGACGTCGTCCGACCATGTAATATTATGAAGAGGGTGAAGTTTTACATTTGGAAGTATAAGGTTTGAAGCAAAGTTTTGAGATTGGATTCATTCCTAAGAGAGAAAAAGCTTACAAGACTTTCTTCGCACAATAATCCATTTCGCAAAAACTCTATTTCGGAAACAGATCTACGAGTTTTTTTGGACTTGCATTTTTACATCGGTAGGTACATAGTTGCCCCCGCAATCCTGAACGGATTTGGTGTCAGGAGAATCGCTGGCTTGTTTCCGCGGGAACCGAACAAAGAAGCGATTTGGCTTAGCGAGATGTCCCCGCAGGACCAGTTGCACACTTGAGTAGTGCCAGTGAGTGTACAACTGCAAAATTATCCAAGTTGTGTACTGCTGTTTAGGACCAACTGCATCTAGTTACTGCTTTCAAGCTACTGCCACATATAGGTCGTTTCGATCCTACCAAGCAATATAAATTTATGCTGTAAATTGTTAACCCGAGATGCCGCTGATAGCACCAATATTCACACTAGCCTCGCAATTTGCTCCACTTCCAAGAAAATATCGCTTAGCTACAATATCAGTTCGCTTAGCCGAGATAAGCAAAACAAACTGCATCGGACATGCAATTCAATAACGTCTTCTCGCTCCAGTAAGCCCGATCCTGAACGGATTTGGTGTCAGGAGAATCGCTGGCTTGTTTCCGCGGGGACCGAACAAAGAAGAGATTTGGCTTAGCGAGATGTCCCCGCAGGGCAGGACCAGTTGTACACTTGAGTGGTACAACTACAAAATTTTCCCAATTGTACAATTGGCACAAAAATTGACCCAGTTGTACCATTAGACCGTCTCGAGACGTCCGGGCATCTAATATTATGAAGAGGTGAAGTTGTACATTTTGATGTACAAGACTTGAACCACGACCAACTGCTAGAAAGAAAGCTAAGTAGTCTTTCTTTGCATAATGACCATTTCGCAAAAAGTGTATTTCAGAAACAGATCTAAGAGTTTCAGAGGCCTTAAAGGCCCCATTATTTGGACTTACATTTACATCGGTACATAGTTGCCCCCGCTATCCTAAACGGATTTGGTGTCAGGAGAATCGCTGGCTTGTTTCCGCGGGAACCGAACAAAGAAGCGATTTGGCTTAGCGAGATGTCCCCGCAGGACCAGTTGTACACTTGAGTAGTACCATTGAGTGTACAACTGCAAAATTATTCCAGTTACACACTTGATAGTACAACTGGCACAAAAATTTACCTAGTTGTACCATTAAACCGTCTCGAGACATCCGGCTATCTTATATTGAAGAAGAGGTGAAGTTGCACATTTGGATAAGGTACAAGGCTTGAACCACGGTTTTGAGCCTAGATTCTTTCCTATTAGAGAGAAACCTTAGAAGTCTTTCTTCGCATAATGACCATTTCGCAAAGTCTATTTCGGAAACAGATCTACGAGTTTCAAAGGCTTAAGAGACGCCGAAAAATATGTTTTTTGGACTTGCGTTTGTTTACATCGGTATATAGTCGCCCCCGCAATCCTGAACGGATTTGGTGTCGGGAGAATCGCTGGCGTGTTTCCGCGGGAACTGAACAAAGAAGCGATTTGGCTTAGCGAGATGTCCCCACAGGACCAGTTGTACACTTGAGTAGTGCCAGTGAGTGTACAACTGCAAAATTATCCAAGTTGTGCACTGCTGTTTAGGACCAACTGCATCTAGTAATTGCTTTCAAGCTAATGCCACATAGGTTAAGGTCCTATCAAGCAATATAAATAGATGTTGTAAATGGTTAACCCGAGATTGTGCTGATAGCACCAAGAATCACACTAGACAGACACAATTTTCTCCACTTCCAAAAAAATATCGCTTAGCTACAATATCTGTTCGCTTAGCCGAGATAAACAAACAAACTGCATCGGACATGCAATTCAATAACGTCTTCTCGCTCCAGTAAGCCCGATCCTGAACGGATTTGGTGTCAGGAGATTCGCTGGCTTGTTTCCGCGGGAACTGAACAAAGAAGCGATTTGGCTTAGCGAGATGTCCCCGCAGGACTAGTTGTACAATTGAGTAGTACCATTGAGTGTACAACTGCAAATTTATCCCAGTTGTACACTTGGTGGTACAATTGGCACAAAAATTGACCCAGTTGTACCATTAGACCGTCTCGAGACGTCCGGGCATCTAATATTATGAAGAGGTGAAGTTGTACATTTTGATGTACAAGACTTGAACCACGACCAACTGCTAGAAAGAAAGCTAAGTAGTCTTTCTTTGCATAATGACCATTTCGCAAAAAGTGTATTTCAGAAACAGATCTAAGAGTTTCAGAGGCCTTAAAGGCCCCATTATTTGGACTTACATTTACATCGGTACATAGTTGCCCCCGCTATCCTAAACGGATTTGGTGTCAGGAGAATCGCTGGCTTGTTTCCGCGGGAACCGAACAAAGAAGCGATTTGGCTTAGCGAGATGTCCCCGCAGGACCAGTTGTACACTTGAGTAGTACCATTGAGTGTACAACTGCAAAATTATTCCAGTTACACACTTGATAGTACAACTGGCACAAAAATTTACCTAGTTGTACCATTAAACCGTCTCGAGACATCCGGCTATCTTATATTGAAGAAGAGGTGAAGTTGCACATTTGGATAAGGTACAAGGCTTGAACCACGGTTTTGAGCCTAGATTCTTTCCTATTAGAGAGAAACCTTAGAAGTCTTTCTTCGCATAATGACCATTTCGCAAAGTCTATTTCGGAAACAGATCTACGAGTTTCAAAGGCTTAAGAGACGCCGAAAAATATGTTTTTTGGACTTGCGTTTGTTTACATCGGTATATAGTCGCCCCCGCAATCCTGAACGGATTTGGTGTCGGGAGAATCGCTGGCGTGTTTCCGCGGGAACTGAACAAAGAAGCGATTTGGCTTAGCGAGATGTCCCCGCAGGACCAGTTGTACACTTGAGTACCATTGAAGAAATTGTAAAACTGGGACAACATTATCCCAGTTGTACACTTAATTTCATCGGACATGCAATTCAATAACGTCTTCTCGCTCCAGTAAGCCCGATCCTGAACGGATTTGGTGTCAGGAGAATCGCTGGCTTGTTTCCGCGGGAACTGAACAAAGAAGCGATTTGGCTTAGCGAGATGTCCCCACAGGACCAGTTGTACACTAATGGTACAACTGGGACAATGTGCTATTTTCTCGAGACGTCCGGCCATCTAATATTATGAAGAAGTGAAATTGCACATTTGGATAAAGTACAAGGCTTCCTAATAGGTAGAAAGAAAGCTTCAAAGCCTTTCTTCGCATAATGACCATTTCGCAAAGTCTATTTGGGAAACAGATCTACGAGTTTCAGAGGCCTAAAAGACGGCAAAAACATGTTCTTTTTGGACTTGCGTTTACATCGGTAGGTACATAGTCGCCCCCGCGATCCTGAACGGATTTGGTGTCAGGAGAATCGCTGGCTTGTTTCCGCGGGAACTGAACAAAGAAGCGATTTGGCTTAGCGAGATGTCCCCACAGGACCAGTTGTACACTTGAGTAGTACTATTGAGTGTACAACTGGGACAAAACCATCCCAGTTGAACAATTGATGGTGCAACTGGCTCAAAAATTGTCCCAGTTGTACCATTAGACCGTCTCGAGACGTCCGACCATTTATTATTATGAAGAGGTGAAGTTGTACATTTTGATGTACAAAGCTTGAACCACGATTTTGAGCCTGGATTCATTGCTATTAGAAAGAAAGCTTAAAATAGAAAGAAGCCTTTCTCCGCATTATAACCATTTCGCAAAGTCTATTTCGAAAACAAATCTACGAGTTTCAGAGGCATAAAAGACGGCAAAACACTTTTTTTTTACTTGCGCTTACCTTCATCGGTACATAGTTGCCCCCGAGATCCTAAACGGTTTCGTGTCACGAAACTCGTTGGTTTCTTTCCGCGGGAACTGAACAACGAAGCGATTTGGCTTAGAGAAATGTCTCGAGACGTCCGGCCATATAATAATATTATGAAGAGGTGAAGTTGTACACTTGGACCACGGTTTTGAGCCTAGATTCATTCCTGTTAGAAAGAAAGCTTATAAACTGAACAAAATAGTGATTTGGCTTAGCGAGATGACTCGGGACGTCCGGCTATCTTATATTAAGAAGAGATGAGGATGCAGGTTTCAAAGAAAAAGATACAGCCATAGCTTTGGATCCACGGATGTATAAAATAAAAAAAGTTTTAAAAGTTTCACATTAATTTTCTATACCAGGGTAAATATTGTTTTTTTTTTTCACTTCAAACAATATTTCGTGGAAAGTTTGGATTATGCAGCGCGCATAAAACTTACATTAGCAGTTTGAGTGTCTAACTTTCCGGTCGTACCTAAGCTTTGACTCGTTCGAGTAATGTACCTAATGGATAACTTATTTATCTGTAGTGTGTATAGTTGTAAGAGGTACGTAAATAACAAACCCATCGATAGATCGTCACAAAACTTTTGCACAGTTGAGAACAGTGTTCAGTTTCACGACCTACCACAACTTTCCATTACATACACGTTGTCAGTATCTGTTTGTGTAAACTTTGTAAACTGATAGATAATACAGTCTGCTGTGTCTACGAGAATAATATAATCATTTACAGTGCTGGATTAGGATTGAAATAAAAATTTGATTCGTGATTTCGTATTCACTTGAAAAATAGATAACTTATTTGTTTAAGAAAAAGAAAGCATAGGTGTTCCATATGAAGAGATAAAGAGAAATAATAGTAACGTTTGATACAATGCAACAAAAATTATCTAAAGACGAAAGAAAAGTAGAGGGAATAAGAAATCACACAAAACTATTATGAACAACTGTCGAAAAAGGTCAACGCTATGTCGGATCAAGATGTAAAGACCGGACAGATTGAGGCAAGCTCTTGATACCTATTAAATTCAGTGCAAATATTTTTAGAGTGTGTTCTACACTTGAAACTGAACAACTTAAAAAAAATTGAAATTCCCATACAAAATGAGACATGTTTTAAACATTTTTGTATGGAAGGCCCAAATTTTTATTGTTTGGGTAAATACCTACTAAGAAAAGTTGTTCAATTTCACGAGTATTGTTCAATTTCACGAGTATATCAAATTAATAGGACCTTATAGAGTAAGAAGAGACTGAGACTGCTAATATCTTAGCAGAAAACTGTCAATGATTGCTTTTCAAGTCATAAGCCTTGATCCGGCTCTGTGTGCCTAGAGGGCGAACTAAGTTCGTAATGCTTGTAGTTCTTTGAAACTCGGACTGTTCGAAAACAGAACAACAGTCTATAGGTACCTACATAAGTTTAGATACAAAGTATTTACATATTCTTTCGCCGCAAAGCAGACTTGTAAATAAATGCATGAACTAGTAGTACATTTTTGTACATTAGTCATCTGGAATTAATATTCATTTATTACACAATATTTATACAGGGTGACCCAAGCAGTGACGTCCACACACAAAGTTTTAATGCCTAATAGTGAGAGAGATCCGAATTTCCCGGGTCCAGATTACAACATCGAAGGTCGTTACATGAAATGTCGCAACATCGACAACGCTGCATCGAAAGGTCGCCACATCGAATGGTCGCCACATTGAATGGTCGCTACATCGAAAGGTCGCCACATCGAAAGGCGGCCACATCAAATGGTCGCCACATCGAAAATCCGCCGCATCGAATGGTCGCTACATCGAAAAGTCGCCACATCGAAAGGCCGCCACATCGAATGTGCATTACATTGAAGGTTGCCATGTCGAATTTTTCTGCATCGTATAATGCTTTTTTGAATGTTCCCTCGTCAGGTGAATGGTTCATCGGATCATAGGGGTTCATCAGGTCATAAAGGTTCATCGGGTCATAAGGGTTCATCGGGTCGAAAGCGTTTATCGGGTCGAAAGGGTTCATCGGGTTGTAACTTTGACTTTGATAGTGACATTGATAGTAACTTTAATAGTGGCTTTGACAGTGGCTTTGACAGTGGCTTTACATTGGCTTTGACAGTGGCTTTGACAGTGACTTTGACAGGGACTTTGACAGTGACTTTGACAGTGATTCTGACAGTGACTTTGACATTAACTTTGACAGTGACTTTGACAGTTCTAAGTCGCAAGTTGCAAGTCGCAAGTTTAGAATCAAAGTCAAAGTCACTGTCAAAGTCATAATCAAAGTCCCTGTCAAAGTCACTGTCTATGTCACCATCAAAGTCACTGTCAACGTCACTGTCGAAGTCACTGTCGAAGTCACTGTCAAAGACACTGTCAAAGTCACTGTCAATTCACTGTCGAAGTCACTGTCAAAGACACTGTCAAAGTCACTGTCAAAGTCACTGTCGAAGTGACTGTCAAAATCCCTGTCTAATTCACTGTCAAAGTCACTGTCAAAGTCACTGTCAAAGTTAATGTCGAAATCACTGTCAAAGTCACTATCAAAGTTAATGTCAAAGTCACTCTCAAATTTAATGTCAACGTCACTGTCAGAGTCACTGTCAAAGTCACTGTCAAAGTCACTGTCAAAGTCACTGTCTAAGTACCTGTCAAAGTCACTGTCAAAGTTAATGTCAACGTCACTGTCAGAGTCTCTGTCAAAGTCACTGTCAAAGTCCCTGTCAAAGTCACTGTCTAAGTCACTATCAAAGTTGATGTCAAAGACACTGTCAGAGTCACTGTCAAAGTCCGTGTCAAAGTCACTGTCTAAGTCACTTTCAAAGTCAAAGTTACAACCCGATGAACTCTTACGACCCGATGAACCTTTATGACTTGATGAACCTCTATGACCCGATGAACCATTCACCTGACGAGGGAACATTCAAAAAAGCATTATACGATGCAGAAAAATTCGACATGGCAACCTTCAATGTAATGCACATTCGATGTGGCGGCCTTTCGATGTGGCGACTTTTCGATGTAGCGACCATTCGATGCGGCGGCTTTTCGATGTGGCGACCATTCGATGTGGCCGCCTTTCGATGTGGCGACCTTTCGATGTAGCGACCATTCAATGTGGCGACCATTCGATGTGGCGACCTTTCGATGCAGCGTTGTCGATGTTGCGACATTCCATGTAACGACCTTCGATGTTATAATCTGGACCCGCCCCCATGTATGTTCAGCTTTTATTTGTAGTTTCTGTGTTATTTAACTTTTAAAGTTGTATAAGATAAAATAAACTGGCAGAAATTTTCTCCCTTCACTACATGGCAGTTGAATTTTGTCTTTAGACGTTTTTCCTTGGACCACCCTGATCTTCATCTTCTTCTTCGAGAAGGATACCGAGTCGTCCAACGACGCGATGACCACCCTGTAGATATATTCTACACACATCAGAACAACCATTACATTTCGTGATTTAAAAATTAGAGGACAATTTCAATTGAAGAAAACTGTTTGCTATTACGATACAAAATGTAGAAGTCTAAGAAACGAATTTATTTGTTACATCTTTGAAGGCTGATAGATGATCCGAAAACTTGGCAAAGATTAGACGATAAATAATAAATTTTCCAAATTGCTTCGTCTCCAACTTGAAAAACTATTTTAATACTTAAGAGTTCGTAACTAAATTCGCAAACAAGTATCTAGGGGGTGTAAGGGACAGCTCTTCAAATACTGATAGAGTGCATGGAGACCATTGAAACTGAACAACTTTCCTCTAGGAACATGTCAGGAAACGACAAAAATATCGAGATCTCATACAAAATCACGATCACCTGAATGCATTTAATATGGGAAGTCAAATTTTTTAAAGTTTCCTGAAATATTTTCTTATGGGCAGTTGTTCAGTTTCGTGGCCTGAATACACCCTATTATGAGTATTCAAAGAGTTGTCCCTTACTTACACCCTGTATATTAGAAGTACACTTGCATAATTTGTTTCCAATTCTTATCACACTCAGACTGACAAGTCTAAAGTTTACCTTTGTAGAACTTTCCTAATTTCACAGACTTTATATTATTCCCACTAGACTTTGAATAAAAGAAAGTTTTCTTTGCAGTAAGAAGTAATTTCGCAGAACAATTACTATTTAATCTTTTACTTGATCACAAGAAAATAATTCAAAGAAATAGGTACCTAAGTAAAAGGCACAATCTTCCAACGAATTAAATTTGAAGTGAAAAATTCAATGAAACATGAGATCCAATGAATAGTAACATCGTTCATCTACATTATTATATAATAACAAATACTGAATGAAATTCCACCATACATATTCTTATTTATATTGGAAAATCTTTTTCAGTTTCACGGGCCGGTTATACCTTTCATACCTTTAAATATTTTCAGCATATTTTTGCACCTTTACTCGTATCGTATCGTACGGTAGATGTATTGCCATTATGTCAGCATTTATTTACTGACAGGCAAATAGGTATAAATAAATGCTGACAGGTTCAAGGTTCAAGGACTTCCCGAGGTTATAATGAAGCCCTCAAGTTCAGTCACTTCAGCGAAGAACGAAATTATGTTAAAATCGAGTTTATTTTCGCGAATAAATTTTAGAAATCCCATTTGACGCCGCGTCATGTTGGTATATAATTATCAGGTTCCATTTTATCAGGTTTTTTACCTGCTTTGAGCTATGCATTGCTGCATTACGTTAAAATTCTGTGGCATACTTGTCATACAGAAACAGAAATGGATGTTACATGTTTAAAGCTCAAGTGAAAACAAGGCGACTCTGTCCCTGTTTGCCACACCCCGATTCGACATCAAAACTTTTTGTTCATATCATGAGGAAATTAATTTTAGAAGGTGTGATTTCTGAAATCGCGCACGTAAGTCCACACCAACGAGTTTATATGGTGGCATGATATTGCGGAGCCAAGTCGAGCGCAAACCAAACACTGCCGTACCATCCCTTATTGGAACCATTTCGCCGCATTTGTTTTGTGAACCAGCAACAAGATTTTTGAATGTATAGCTCTATGACGAATGCCGTATGGTGCCGGCAGATTAGAGTGGCACCACCCCTTTTCTTCCCGTGGGGGTCGTGAGAGGCGGCCGAGGGATGAACCCTACCCAAACAGCCAGGACCAACCGTATGGCGGGTGTATGGTGGCGGTTAATCCGCCACAAAAGCATTCCCAAGGAGGGTTGACGCCTGGTAGGCGGCCGGTCGTAAAATTCAGCCAAATCCTTTTGCAACACGATTTTGTGTTCAACGAAACGTGTTGCGCCGACCCCAAGTAATTGGGATGGGGGCAGGAAGATGATAGCTCTATGACGAAACGGAACACATTTTTTTTATAAATGACGAAGCGGTATTGTTACAAACCGGGCCAAACTCGATAAGGCCCTATGTCACTGCTGATTTGCACACCAGTAAGTACTGGCATCTTATTAAATTCTTAGACGAAAATTAAGTGAACACAGACTTACAAAATTAAAATTTGGGAACGTGTAATGTTTGCCTGTGCTTATAAATTACATAGGAATTTTTATTTCCGTCAAAATTCAGTAGGTTAGGCTGGTGTTTTCTTAAGAAAGGGTGTTCATTTTCTTTTCGAGACTTAATTAGGTATATTTTGTGCCTTGTTAGGTCAATGCTTGAAGGTGACAAGACAACCTTAGAGGTGACAACACTCACGAGTAATTATTAACGTGTGATTGGTGTCGAAAACAGACTTTGCTATACTTTGTAAAACGACTCGCTGCAGTCGGGGTCGTTGTTAAATTATACGTGTTTCATTAAAATCGCCACTTTAAAAAAACAATCAATACAAAGCACATGAGTTGAAGAGGGAGGGCGCATCATTTACTTGGTTCAATAAAGAATAGACAGGAGGGGGAAAGCATAATCCCATTCTTTTATGAACGAAGTAATATACCTATGACTTTGACTGCAGCGAGTTGTTTTATAGAGTATAGTGCAGTATCTAAAGCCAGTACATTTAAATGCTTAGCAGGTTCAAAAGGCCCCTAAATTTGAATCTTCAATGCCATTACCCAAGCTCTTAGCAATCATAAACAGGGATTCGGTTTCCCCAACTAAAATCCAAGATCAAATTCGCCGTAAATTGAGATAAAATAAAGTAAAAGTAAATAAGGTGAGTAAAAGTATACCTCACTAAGGGGATCGAAATATAGAGTTTCGTAAAAACCTCGCCCCGGAGAAATCTCAAAAGGCGAAAAGTTTCAGATTTCCTTTCGTTTTAAGGGGATCTCTGAATAAAACGCTGGTAGGTAGGTACTGAAAAAACTTAATACTGCTTATCTTCTGGCCTGTCGAAGGTTTGGTTGAGTTTCTTCGTACAAAAATAGGCTAACATGTAAAATGCTAATAACGTTTAAATTGCTATCTGGTTATAGGTACAATTAGTACGGCATGTATGTGTACTAGACGTGGGTAACTCGCGAGCGAGTGAATAAAAAGAACGCACTCCCTCTAAAAAAGTCACTCGCTCATGCGTTCAGTGCAGTCTGCATGCGTTCTTTCGTTCATTTCGTTCTTTGCCTTCGAGCGTCGCCCGCGAGCCTCCGCGAGTCCGCGAGCGGTAAAATTTCTGATGAAGATGAAAACTACAGACAGATGCATACGTAACTTTCACATGAGAGAGTATATGAGAGCTATATTTTTTGAAGCGTCGCGCCAAGGATGCGCGATTCTGGCGGAAAAGTTTATTCCCTACTGCTCCAATTGCGCTATTTAATTAAACGTTTTTATTGTAGTCGCGTGATACATGAGAGGTATCTAATAACTAAAATACTTCTTGAATTGTCTTCTTTAAAAGTAATATTGTAGATTTACAAGCTACCTATATGAAAAGACGTATGTACGTACCTGCGTATAGGGAATACGATTTTTGTTCATATAAAAATCTAACTTATTTATTCGTGTTCCCGTTAATTAATTAGGTAAAATAAACATTAATATTATTGTATTAGGTACTAGACTTTTAATACACGCAATTTCAGTCTATCTAGGTTGACAGTCCTAAGCCTGTCTAGTATGAAGGAAAAATTGGCTATTCTTCAATAACTCAAACAATATAACCTTTGTTTTACATCGTCTGGTTACTGAATCACTAGATCATATTTTTATTTTACACATTCAATAGCTTCTACGAGCCAAACACATCCTTAAAACTCAAATCCTTCAAAGAACGCAAAGAGTTACTGAACGAAAAGAGTGATGTACATCTTCACATCGGAAAGATTCGAATCGTTCTTCTCTTCTTAAAGAGTAGTTTTTCCCACTACTAATGTGTACATGTATAGCATTATAAAATAACAGTAGGTGTAATTTGAAATTGGGCAAGCGGATTATCAATCAGGATTTTTTTTTGTGATATATTGCGCGTCGATTTTGATGGCGAGTCATGTACAAATTGAATTTATCCCAGCCTCGCGATAGAGGTAGTCCTCAACTCGGCCGGATGCTTATATACCAACTTATATAATTTAAAGTGCATTTAGGAAGTCATGTCACAGACTGATGCACATTAAACATAGTATAAAGAGATGGTACTCGCATTGGATACCAGTTACTAAAACTGGGTCAAGATCTCACATGCCCTGACAATGGAAGATTATACTTATTATAAGCATGTTTGTCACCATTTTCATTATGAATTTATTAGATTTTACGCAATGAATGTTTTGGTACACTGTGTTCAAAACTTGTTTTTTACTTTTGTAAAGGTATATTTAGTATTGTTATTTGAACCGGATGTAAACAAAATACGCTGCAAATAATTTAAGGGGTGAACCAGCCTACAAAACTGAACTACTTTTTTCAGGGAACATAGGTGTTTTACTGATATTATAGTCATATTTCCAGGTGGAAAACCTAGGTAGGTTTCTTAGTGAAAGTTGTTCAGTTTCTTGGGCTGGTTTACCTTTTAAAATATTTTCAGTATTTTTTTACTTGTGGTTACTTGAGGTAGGTATACATAATAATATTATTAACTCCTTCTTGATTATTAACATTATGAACTGAAAAATAAAATTTATTAGTAGGTACTAAGATAACGTTGAGTGCCAGAAACGCTCTAGAATCTAGATTCAGAAAACTGAGTTAATCCTTCCTGGGATCCAACTCAGTGTAAACTTGCAAAATGGCGCAGCGAATCAGAAAATCCTTTCATCTCAAATATCTTTTAATTTTAAACTCACTAGACTAGGATTAGATGAAAGTGGAGGTCAACTTATCAGTAACAAATGAAATGAAATTATATTCTTTGGGTTGTTTAACGACTTAATGTCACAGACAATAAAAGGTAAAAGATAAAAGTAGTTTTTGCCATATTTTCTCATGTGTGGTGTCGGCTTAGAAAAGAATAGAATCTCCCTAATTTTACATGTAGGTGTCGTAAAAAGCGAGTTCCTTGTGAATACAGGGCGCTACACACCGGGCGCGTATGCATGACGTGCACGTCACCACGCGCGTATAGATGACGTTGTATCGTATGGGATTGTAAGAGAGGCTACACACCGCGCTACGTGCGTGATTACGCCGTGGTTACGCGTACGCATGTGTATTCGGTGTGCAGCCTCTTATACAATCCCATACGATACAACGTCATCTCTATGCGCGTGATGACGTGCACGTCACGCATACGCGCCCGGTGTGTAGCGCCCTTTAAACAACTTTCCAAGCGTGGTGAGTATGGCAATACCCCCGATAAGGGCAGGCCTATGTCTAGCAGTGGACTGTTGTGGCTGTAAAGGTACAGGTTTCGCAACGAGCTTTTCCAGCGTAACCAAAATTTAATCTAAACCTTTTGGTTAACTAACCGTGAACTAAACTAAACGAATCCATTAAATTCCATTTCATGAAAATTCTAGCAGTGTGATTTTTTCCCTGTTTTTACGGAAAAGGTGTATTTTTGCCGTGTGGTACCGGCTTGGAAAATCATCACCCCATAACTTTCCCGTGGGTGTCGTAAAACATATTAATAGGTACCTACACATTTTTCTGAATGACTCTCAAACTTTTGTGAGACGTGCGTGGTGTCAATGGCCGTTCTTTACAACCGTTTAGCTCTACCTACCCCGAAAGGGGTAGAGGCGTGATATATTTTTATATAGATGTATATTTATAGACACGTGACTCAATTGTGTTTCTTTTTTGTTACAGAGTAATAATGTCTTCACATGTCCAAATGGTAAGTCATTCAACAACTAATATTCCTAGTCCTAAAATAGCTGTATGATATTCGACAAAAGTTACTTATTCTTTGCCTATGCGAATTAACACTTAAGGTGGACGTACCGATCCCAAACCAGACACTTGTTATGGAACAATAATTTCGACAAATCATTGGGACAAATTCGTTTGGGTCTGGTACGTACCGTACAGTCAAGTTAATTTACTATGGGAACCAATAATGATTGTATCCTGCAAATGTCGACCGTTTTTTGCAAATAAAACTTCCTCCCACGCTAAAATCAAATTGCCTGTTGACCTTGTTTGAACTTATTTATGCTTTAGGTAAATAAATAAATTATAAGTAAAAAACATTTTTAAAACAAGCTTTTATTTGGGTGCGCTAAAAAGTATAAAATAATCTATTTACTAAAACTTTAACTTGTAACTTTTAATGGCATTAAATCTACGTCTTCACAATTTATACGATATAAAAGCTTGTCGCGAGATTTAAGTAGGTACTCGTGTGGTGTGACTTAGTTTAAAAGTTTATTTAAGATCATTTAAACTGGTTTTCTAATTTATTTATTGATTTAGACATAGGTCAAATCTCGCGACAAGCTTTTATATCGTATAAATTGTGAAGACGTAGATTTAATGCCATTAAAAGTTACAAGTTAAAGTTTTAGTAAATAGATTATTTTATACTTTTAGCGCACCCAAATAAAAGCTTGTTTTAAAAATGTTTTTACTTATAATTTATTTTTGCTTTAGTAACCTCTGGAAAAAATTACAACATTCTTCATTGACTTTGAAACTGCGTCCATACGGACTACTAGTGCGAATCTGCGAGGCATCGGTCTCATGACTGTCTTACGACAACTCGGTACGAGTTTCGTCCTCTACGATAAGCTTCTTGTACCCAAGCGGGGCAATCGCTGAACTTTATGTTGCTTCTTCATTGACAGTGCCATGAACAGAAGACTAAAAACCCCAACACAACAACCATTCAACCCCTAAAAATCTGTGCAAAGCGACGTCATTTACCTCACACTAGTATTTATCTTTCATTTGTCTATGTTTTTCACCCATTTAGTAAGAAAACATAACAAACTTAATACGCCATCTAACCTTTAGTCTGTCATATCTGGTTTTATTTTGAGTGACGTAAACGTCACTTTATTTTTCGAGTTATTCTGAAAAATTCCTTTCATTTGATATCCTTATTGTAAAAAAGCATAAAAATTTTATTCTGCCATCTTAAGAAGTCCACCATAGTTACCACCATAGTTAGAATGACGTCAACTTGTAATTCGAATAGGTAATTCTCAGCAAGCCCTTTAATCTGACACTCATATTGTAAATTATCATAGGTGGCCATCTTTAGATGTCCGCCATATTATTTTCTAAATTGTACTCAGCAAGCCCTTTCATTTGACACCCATATTGTAGGAGTGCGTCAAAGATTACTTGTCGGCCATCTTGGATATTCCGCCATATTGGATTTAGAATAACCACACACAATCTAACATGCATTGTCATCTGAGTTAAACGTGTTTACAAAATTTCAGCTCAATCGGTTGAGAATATCTGCTTCAAAATTGAGTTGCAAGATTTGACCCGAACAAACATACATACTTACATACACTGCAAGTTAAATAAAAGCTTTTAAAATAGGAATTCCATCGCTGACAATTCACAACACAACTTCTCAAGTTACAAAATCTTACTCTTGACAAAAGCGTTTTATTTTTCTAACCGATTTCAAAAAAGGATGAGGTTCTCAATTCGTCGCGAACTTTTTAATGTACTATCAATTGGATTATAGGACCTTGTATAAAACGGATTTCCACACGAGCGTAAACTACGTGGTATCTATTTTAAAACTATTCGTTTGCGTTCACGTTCGCATACCGGGTAAAGTTTAATTTGTTTTCAAACGAACACGTAGATAAATTTTAACACTGTGTACAAACAAACAACATCGCGAACTTTCGGGAGGTAAATATTCAAGAGAAAATATTATGTAGATAGGTGTAAAGGTAGATGAGAATGTAGGGATAAAGATGTTTTTAAACCACAGGATCGTAGCAAGTGGAAGGATTTAGTCTCTGCCTACCCCCTCCGGGAAAGAGGCGTAATGTATGTATGTATGTATGTAAGCCAGACATCTTGAAGGAATTACATCTTGAACGCTTTCAAATTTGGTATTACATTTATCGCGGGTTTCATCGCTTTGACTACATTCAATCTGCAAAGAATGAATTACTCGCCGGGTATTAGTTGCAAATCTATCCCGGTAGATGGAGCCCAGCCTCGCGTTAGTCGCAAAGATATGCTTGCTTAATTCGCAAGCTAGGATAGAACCGCGGTAGCCCAGTTATAGTAGCGTCGGTAGGTACATATGCCGAAGGTCGCAGATTCAAATTCTGTCTGCCGCGGTGGAAAAATTTGCAAGATTCCCAAAAACGCTTCCAAAAATTTAATAAAAGCGCGCATTTTGTAATTGTCTATCATAATCATAATAATGGATGTTTTATTAAAATAAACGCCATCATACGCACGCGGCGCGCACATTAATCTTCTATCAAACATATTAAACGCACTTATGGGTATAATGCGACGTAATTTTATATTTAAACTGTCTGTGTGTATGATAAAGTGCGTTATATATCGATTCTGATCGTTTGTCACGTTGGCTAAACTGAAAACGTAGATGGCTAACGAAAAGATTAGAACTTTTTTATTTGAAACTTTCACACATGATAACAGCGTCTTCTTAGGTCAGTTAGGTACTCCATAGCATAATTTTTAGATCTAATGCGCTAGCAAACGTCAGTTTCAACAAAAAGAAAATTGGCCCTAACAAACTTGGTTTCATAGTTATAAATCCCAGTCAAAGCTAGCGGTATAACCGATAGTTTATAATATTTCTGTCACTCTTTCAGATAACTACACTCTGCTAAAAAAAACAGTAGGCAGTACAAAAGCCAATTCAATTATACAGGTTGATTTAAATAACAGCATCAAAAGAGATAAATAAAGACGTGGAGCGTTTTTGCAAACGTTGTTTCGTTTTACGACCCGCACCCTCTTAAAGAGACAGTTATTTAATTCAGCACATGGTTCACTTAAGGCCCTAATACGATGAAGGTGCCTTAACCCATTTTCGGAAGTCTTAAAAGGATTTATTGGAAATAAAATCCGAATCGCGGAAATATTCATAATTCGATTTTCAAATTCATTTTGATGTGGGTCGGGATTATCTTTAGGTGCCAAATATTTTACGAGAATAAGTCAAATCGCACTGTATTTAGTGTAACTAGGTACATAAATAGAAAAATATGTAGAAAATAAAAGGTGAAATTTTACTATACTCACCGATAACTAAAACTCAAAACTAGCTGGTGATAAGGAACAACTTTCCCCAAAGAAAATAGGTCGATATGATACAGAATTTTGGACCTCCCATAGTAACTCAAATCAGTTGATCAACAAATTGTGGAAGGTTCAAAACATTTTTCTTATATTTTATATTATATAAACTATTCATAAAGAGAGTTACGTCGTAGTCTCAGTCGTAGGCAGTTGCTACGAAGTGATCGACGTAGCGTTTGATGCTACATACATTACAGCACATTATTTACTTTTACTCCTATCAAACTCTTATTTCATAAAAACTTTTTAGCAAAAAATATCACCGCCGAAAACTGAAAAGTAAAAAATAATAACTATTGTTACTATATGTACCTACCTATGTAATATTTTTGGAAATATCATCTACCATATTGGAACTTAGAAATTCTGAGTCGGCGTCTTAAATTTATACAAATTAACACGCTTCATTGGCATGACGCCGACTCAAAATTACTAAGTTCCAATATGGTAGATGATATTTCCAAAAATATTACATAGGTAGGTACATATAGTAACAATAGTTATTATTTTTTACTTTTCAGTTTTCGGCGGTGAAATTTTTTGCTAAAAAGTTTTTATTTTATAATTTTTAGTGGTTACTTTTCAAGTTCGTTTACATTCAAGATAGCCATCTACACGACCTACCTTACTGTTTCCAAGGAGTTTCAAGCGCACATAGAAACTTCATGAAATACTTAAACGTACATGACTAATATAAGAGCAACCTCCTTTTTTGATGGACATCTTTGGCAGATGTTTGGCAGACAGTCAACAACGGGCAGACGTCAGTCGTGTATCTACACTAATATAATAAAGAGGAAAACTTTGTTTGTTTTTTTGTTTGTTTGTTTTTTTGTATGTATGTAATCGATAAACTCCGAAACTACTGGACCGATTTCGAAAATTCTTTCACCATTAGAAAGCTACAGCATTCCTGAGTAACATAGGCTACTTTTTACCACGGGAAAATTCCTCATTTCCACGGGAAAACGGTTAGCAGCAGGAAAAGCGGGAAAAACAGCGGATATTACCCAAATAAGCCAAACCGCTTTACCGATCTTCGCGAAATTTGGCACTGATATTACTAGCATAGTAAAGATGGACATGGACTACTTTTTGTCAGCCCTCGAGGATCTGGAATACGAGTACCTGATGAAGACCACCAGCATCCCATCTAAACTATAAAAGATGCGGTCATGGCTTCATAGAAAAAGTTGTTCACCATGACGGGCCGCTTCTGCTGGCACATGGTCAGCGAGGATCTGGAGTACCTGATGAAGACCACCAGCATCCCATCTAAACTATAAGAGATACGGCCATGGCTTCATAGAAAAAGTTGTGCATCATGACGGGCCGCTTCTGCTGGCACATGGTCATCGAGGATCTGGAGTACCTGATGAACATCACCAGCATCCCATCTAAACTATAAGAGATACGGTAATGGTTTTTAAGTAAAAGTTACTCAGCATGCCAGGCCGCTTCTGCTGGCACATGATCATGAGGGTCTGGAGTACCTGATGTAGACCACCAGCATCCCATATAAACTATAAGAGATACGGTAATGGCTTCAAAGTAAAAGTTATTCAGCATGACGGGCCGATTCTGCTCGCACATTTACCTCTGCTGGATTGGAGTAATGGACTTTTTACTATGGGGCAAAGATCCAATTTCTACGGGAAAACAGGTAAGTAGCAGCGGGTGAAACCGCTGGGCGGGCTGCTAGTGTAAACATAAGTACGTTTTGCTTCAAACGTGTCGCAAAATATGAAGAATTTGTTAATTTCTCAAGATCCTTCTATCAGATCCTGACCTGATGACTATGGGACCACCTGGACAGTGCACACTTTTAAACAAAAAAAGAATTTTCCAAATCGGTCCAGGCGTCTCTGAGTAATTGGTAAACATACATAAAAAATAAAAAAAAACATAAAAGTTCGCGATGAATTGAGAACCTCCTCCGTTTTTTTTCGTCGGTTAAAAAATGTAAGTATGTTTTCCAATAACTAAATTCATTGGTAATATCGAGTGAGCAAAGCAAAAATAAACAAAGTTTTAAGTGTAAATAGTAGCTAAAGTACCGTCACTCGAATAGGCCATATTTGACAGCTGTCAAACCCATACTAGGAGACATGTCAACAAAGAAAAATAGACCTTATGTCATAGCATTAAGATTTTGACAGCTGTCAAATATGGCCTATACGAGTGACGGCACTATAGTAAACGATATAAAAAACATTCATACCCCTCGAGAGTGTAGATTGATATTTACTTTCAAAATATTGGCAGTTGGAAATAAAACACGGCCATTTTAAATATGGCATCAGCATGCGAGGCGGTGCTGTTTAAATCAAGTTACCCGCGCGGCGGATTGGGACTCGATTTCATAGAGTACACCTAGTATTGATTTATTGTATTTCAAAGTGTACAAGAACTTAAATAAAATAAATATTCTGGGCATTACACACAGCGCCATCTAGCCCCAAACTAAGCAAAGCTATGGGAATGAGATAGCTGAAATTAAAACATAAACACTAGTTTATAGTATAGGTACTAGATTTGCAGTACTAGATAAAACTGATAAGGTTTTATAAAAATAGCTATTCTCAACGTATAACTAATCCATAAATATTGGAATAATAAAACTTAATTCGCCGAGAATCGCAAAGCAGAGGAAGTTAAGTTATACGAGGAAATAATTCAATAAAAAAACAATGTGAATAGTAAGTTTAACAAACTAAGTATGTCGATAGCCGTCCGGCTTTTAAGGTCGTTGACGCTCTACCTACCCCGCAAGGGATAAAGGCGTGATATATGTACGTATATGTATGTCAATATCAGGTAAAGTATTATGTTTGAGTGACTATTGAACTGTACCGAACCACAAATTAACAGCCGAGAGTAATAATTACTGTATTGCACTACATTAGCATTGTGTTACAGTGTTGCCACCTACACGGCACAGTTTGCATACAAACAGATGTTGGGCTCGATTCTAATGTACGTGTTTCTTAGCTAATGCGTTCGTCGACGTGGTTTGAAACAAAAAGACACAAAAAGAGAGCTTATTTTAACCTATTCTCGTCTCTTCCTGAGTATGCCAAACATGCAAAGGAATTACACAGCTGTATTTTCCTTCTGTAAAATATTTACAGAATTCGAGAAAAATGTGTGTAGTCTTATTTCATGGATGTTTTTCTAAAGGAATAAAAAAAAATGCAGCTGCAGATATTCGGTGAAATATCTTTTATTTCTTAGATAAATTAGGTACAATCTTTTTAAAGGAATAATATTTAATAGATACCTAGGAATTTGCTGCGGAAATCATCATCATCTTCCTGCCCTTATCCCTTTTACTTTGGGTCGGCGCAACACGTTACGTTGAACACAAAATTTGCTACGGAAATGTCCCGCAGAATCGACGCTACTACATAGGCAAGGCTGTAGTATCTTCCTACACTCGGATGAAAGTGAAATGACAAAGTTTTGCTACCCGAATGAGTGGGTTTCGACCTTCACACTTCAGAGTTTGAGTAAGAGAAAAGTTTGTTAATTGGGATTAATTTACATCTAATTAATTGTGTAGGTGAATGTTTTCTTAATCTATACATATAATAAAACAGTAACGAAACTAAGTCTGTACATGAAATAGTTAAAAAAAAGAGTAGTTGTAGTAAATTGTGTTCAAGATGTAGATCTCGAAACAACAGCTAATTAAATTTTTGTCTGTTTGTCTGTCTGTATGTCTGTCTGTATGTCTGTCTGTTTGTCTGTTATTCTTTCACGCAAAAACTGCTGGACGGATTTTTACCAAATTCTGTACAGTGATTGTTTATTACTCTGGTCAACATCTAGGATACATTTTACTTCGGGAAAATGTCTCGATCCCATGTGAAAACCCATTAACAGGCTCGGCAAAGCTCGACCATCCAGAAACATTTTTACCAAATTTACTGATATAGAAACGAGGGTATATATTGATACTATTTATTTACTGCAAAAAAAGTTGCTTCCTAATGGAAAATTGTAAAAAAAAAGTGTAAAAAGTTGTTCGAGAAGAAATTTAGTACAAAAGTAATTTCATAGATGTCGCTGATAGTTTTATAAAACGCGGTATCAAAATGTTTGTATTTCTTCAAGCTATGAAAAGAGCCACTGACAGGCAGCTAATTATCCTGTGAAATACCAAAGTTTCATTCCCATAATTTGAATTTGAAAATACTTTGATTAAGTTTCGCTACGTTAATACGACACATTGGCTTTTCATTACGGACTTTGATTTTGCTTATTGATCTGTCATAATAATGATGATGATCTCTCTGGGCTCCGATTTCGGGCATGGCGACTACTTCTTCTTCTGATCAAGTCGGCGATGATGCGCCCGTAGGTACCCATTATAGCCGATTATGGCAGTAAACTCCCGTGCACAGTGTGGGCACATGAGTTTGTCATTGATATAATTGTAGTTAATGGCGGCGGGACGACGAACCTCCAGTTCATCGTGTTTAGCGTCCAGGTCTGCTTTACGCTGCTCCTCAAAGTCGCGGATTCGTTTCTTTTCAAGATCGCGCCATTCTGACCGTTGAGCTGCCAAAACCTCAAATTTAGAGAGGTCAATGTTGCATCTTTTCATGCGTCTCTTCTGAACACCTTTACATACGAGGAATTGACCGCCATGCTTTCGCTTGCCGCTAGCTCAGAATAGAAGATGCGCACCACCGAAGCCACATAATAAAGTTGTAATAAATGGATTGTATTTTTTTATTGCAGAGGGTCGAATGTCATACATATATGTACATAAAAGACTTTTGTTTGGTAATAGGTAGTAGGTACATAAAATTGATTATGATAACAGAACACGTTTCAGCAATTTTCTGTTTTCTTTTACTTTTAGATATTTAGACGTTTATCTGTGAAGATGTTTGTATGTATAAAACAAATAGAAATGCAAAATACCAGGTTATAGGGAAAAAAATGAACCCCTAAAAGGATGGGTAGCCGCTATAGGTACTTGAAATAAGTTTGCACGTAAATAGATATTGTGTTGCGGTAAAGAAATAAGTTAAGTACAAGATGTAAAAAAAGCAACTGAAATAATTTCAAGGGGCGAACCAGTCCATGAAACTGAGCAAGTTTTCCCAAGGAACGTATGTCGAAAACTGAAAAAAAAATACGTTCTCTCAGTAAGAGACTTAACTCTCAATGAGAAACCAAAAACAGAAGTGAAATAAGCAGAAGAAGTAGAAAGAAACAAGCATCCATCCATCGACAGTGGGTCAAGCTGTGCTTGCAAATTGACATAAAAATTATAAAGGAACATCGGTTTTTATATCCTCAAGATGTGACTCAGGCGCTGAAACAGGAGGGGTGAAAACTTTAAGAGATACGAAAATGTCTGTATTGAAAAAGTTGTTTAGCATGGTGTGCTGCTTCTATGGCCTCATAAATTTCCCTTCATAGACAAGCAACACACACAAAACCGCGGTATTCCAGGGTTCGTCCAGGTTATTTCATCATCATCGTCATCACCATCATCATCTGCCTGCCTTATCGTAGCGATCACGCATAAAATACTTACCATTAGACAAAGTTTGAATATGAGAACAGAAAAATATACGTGATCGGTACCATTATGTGTAAAAATTTAATAAAAATCATGTTTACTATCACGGTTTATGAGATATAAGTCTGGTTACCCAAGCTGGTTACAGACAGATAGTGAAGCGAACTCTCAGCTTTGGGTACGTAACCATAAAAATAATGGGCTGGTAATAAATAAGTAAACTATCATTATCATCTATTTTTGAAAAAGTTGTAATTAATCTGTTAGTGTGTATGATTAAGCTAGCAAAAAAAAGAAGACACCTACCTGATCCGACAACCCCAGAAAGTACGTTATGGCGCCGAAACATTAGGAGAGCCAGCACCTCCCAAAGTGGGAAGGTGCAAGGAAAAAGAGGGAGTCAATCTGTCAGTGTGGTACTGTGCATGGATTACTCAAAAATAATGCGAAGTTTTTTGATGTTTGATATGGTGAGAACTGAGAACATATTCAATGATTAGTTAGTGAGAACCAATAGCAGCACTGGAAGGCCTGTCTGTCTACTTACCCAACGGAACACCAGGAGCTCGGCAAAACTTTAAGGGATATGAAAATGAATGTATTGAAAAAATTATTTAGCATGATGTGCCGCTTCTGTTGTCTTATAAACTTCCCTTGGCGAAACGAAGTTCGCGGGCACCAGCTAGTTAACCATAAAATTGATATTTATGGTGAATAAAAGAGAATTATAAAGGTCTTGACTTGAATTGAAAACTATAGTTTAGATTTACGTTTTAGCCGTGTAGTGCCGGACAATATCTACACTATTCTACACGTGGGTGTTTTGCAAGGCGACTCAGGAATGAATCCAGGGAATAGGCAGCAGTGACACAAATTAGGGAGACGGCGCGCGGGGCCACTCAGTACTAGCACAGTACTAGCGACGATTTTGACGGAATTATTGCAGCTTGCTCTCTATTTTGTAGCAGAGGTCCCTATCAATATGTAAAACACCTTTTACTGCCTAGCTAATCGGCCTTCTAAGCGTAGTGAGTATGGCAAAAAACATCCAAACAGAAAGAGAGCTTCCCATGTCCAGCAGTAAATGACTGTGGTTATCGATGTCGATGAAGCCGTCTTGCATTATAGTTCTTCGATCACTTTACTCGCTATTTTCGTTACAGTATTAAACAAAAAAGTCAATCTACCCATGTAAAGAATCATCTTACACTGGTCTCTTATTCAGTAACTAAGAATAACAAGTAGAATGTGATAGATACCTCCGATAGGTAGGTTAATATGCTGCTCATAGTACCATATTAGTCATCGCCAAACAATATTGAAAGAGTCATCCTTATAATAAATTGCTTACAAATTACTTCCCATAAATAAACAAAACAAAACATATTCATGTGTGCACATTTTCATGGAAAGCGGATTTGGGGTCTGGAGATAATCCCTTCTTTATCATCACAGAAGGCGCGATTCGAGTATACAATTCTCTTAACGAACTTAAATTAGTGCTGTCACTTTTCGTCAAAAACGTTGAGAAGTGGATAGAATATATCTAAGTCATGTGTTATAATTAGACTAAATGGGCATTATCTGTCAAAATAAGGCAACAAGTTAAAAGTTGAACGACGAAATTCACTAGAAATTACAAAGAACCTATTGAATTTTTTAACTTGGGGTGTTTGAACACCCATTTTCATCCATACTAATATTATAAATGCGAAAGTGTGTTTGTTTGCCCTTCCTTCACGTCACACACAAAAGAGCGACATCATGCAAACTATTTTACGGAAAGTGACAGCACTATTTTTATTTTGTTAAGAAAATTGCTTTCTCGAATTGAGCCCTCTCTGTCTTACAAGGATTAGGGAAGGCAATATAAATGAAAGTAGAACATAATCAATCAGTCTTTTCGTACATTTCCGGGTAACAGGTATTAATTATCTTAGCTAAATATACAGAGTGGCCAGGGAAGTTACATCCAAAAGTCCTCGCGAAAGTCATATTATAGTGCCCAGTTATATTAAGGGTTAAATTGCATTAAGAACAAACATTTTAAGTCAAACTTTTGTTCTGTTCTGTTCAGTACTACAAAACTGAACAACTTTTATCAGAAACTATTCTAGAGCTCTACTCGTGTAGGTCGGTATTAAGTCCAACTTGTTCCCTTTTCAAGAATTTATATTTAATTTTTCTAAGAAGCTTCTCCAGCAGTTTCTCATTAGAAGAAGCACGTAAAGTATTGGAAAGTTTTAATATTTTTCTGAAAGCGGTTTATGTTTTCTGAAAGGTTACACAAAGTTGTATAAATTAAGTAGGTAACTGCAATTTCATCGCAACTATCTTTATTAGCACAGAGAACCAAAACGTCATTCGCGGTCCCCGATAGAGACGCCCTTTGAGCAATATAGCCTGCCAATTTGGTTTACCGAATTGCCATTCCCAGTGTTGCCACCAGCTTATATTTCTCGAACTTGACGTCCTTTTTTGACTCCCACGTGTTATTTGTAATTTTACCATTTTGTTTGTAAATTGCCCTTACTCTAATACTTATGATACAATAAAACATGCTGTACTATAACAGCCGCAACAGTCCACTGCTAGACATAGGCCTTCCCTTATTAGGGGCGGGGGGTATTTGCCATACTCACTACGCTTGGCAGGCGGATTGGCAAGCGCAGTTCAAGGTGATGTATTCACAGAGAATTTTGCTGCCCATTCTCTGGAACGACTTAATTGGTTTTTAACACTCAAGGGTAGATAGATGGGGTGATGCTATTCAACGCCAACATTACTCGGCAATATACCTATTTATTATCTGGATCTTTGTTGTGATTTGGTGAAAAAACTACTTAAACAAAAAATGAGAATATTTTTTTTACGTAGCTGTTATCTACCTATCTATGTACTTAATTCTAAAAATAAACACGACAGACAAAAGTTGTCTCATTCAACTCATTGATTTTTTTTCTGGCTGACACGTACTTAATCTTTTATAATATCAGAGGATGTCAGTTTCTAGAACACTGACATTCAGTCATCTATCAGTACGAGTCCACAAGAAAAGGTGAAAATGCCTACGTGGACCACGGGTATTTCTTTTTTCCCCGTGGTGCACCCTAGTCCACCTGCTATAGGTGGACTCAAGGGTAGGGGTTTTACTAATGGTTCACCCGGTTCACCTTATTTCTGAAAGCAACTTTGAATAAATGTTTACACTAATATTATAATAATTCTTTACGTAAGTTGTAGGGCTTGGTGTGATTGATTTGCGATCCTTTTTGGAAAACGAGTGCAACACCCAATAAACTTGATCCAATCAAAAACATTAACATATTAAATCTCTCTAATTGGGGTGGGTGGGGTCTACCTCCTAGCGGTCCACCCCGGGCAACGTCCTCACAATATGTGTTGGCGGCTGAAGATCCCAAAAGCGGTGGTAGGCCCTGAAAGGGGCCGCCTGGCTCGCGACCACCATCCCGCCGGAGTCCGGCGCCAAACAGCCTTGCTGTGTTCCGTCGGTGTGCGGGACTGCCAGTGCCATTGGGGGGTAGCAATGTAGTCAGTTGCGCTGCCGGAACCGGTCTTTGTCTTTAGGTGATGCTGTATCCGGTAACTCGTTTTGGAGGGTAGCGGGATCCGAGGCACGGTCTCAGCCGTTGGCCGACCGCAGTCAGTAGGGGGCCCGACTTGCGCGCTAGCCACGCGCAAAGGCTGCCCCGCCAACTGTGATAAATCCCGGTATACTCCACCGTGCCAGTTGGCGGCTGGATGGGAGGACCCGGTGGAGTGTTATCGGGGGGGCTCGGGCGTCCCCGCAGTCTCCAAGCGAGTTCCCTCTCTGATCAGTTGAACCGAAAGGTACGAGTAGGGTTTCTAAGCAGTGCCTCGACTGTCTTTTCTTTCCCCCACAAAAACTCTTTTAAAAACATGAAAAAGCTAAAAAAGAAGAAAAAGTTTGACCAACGGCAAAACTTCCTCCCACTCAAAGTGCACCTCACGAACATCCGAGATCTACACACAAACCTAGACCCGGTCCATCACCACCTGGAGACCGAGAAGCCGCACTTATTCTTCTTAACGGAGACGCAGATAGCAACACCGTTGGACGTGGCATACCTCAACTACCCTGGTTACACTCTTGAGCACAAGTTTAAGAAGCGTGCAGGGGTCTGTGTGTATGTTCGCGATGACGTTTGCTGTAAGCGTCTCCGTGGCTTTGAGAATTCAGGGCTTCCCGTGCTGTGGCTTTTGGTTGACACTGGAGTAGAGAAAACTCTCTACGCCAGTGTTTATCGTTCGCACAGCGGAGATCAGGAGACGACTAGACTCATGGAGTACCTCTCTGAGACGGCAGATACAGCAATTCAGCGATATCCAACAGCAGAGCTTGTTTTTCTGGGGACTTCAATGCTCACCATAAAGAGTGGCTGTTCCCATACCAGAAAACTGACCATGCTGGGCGAGAGGCGCGTAAACTAGCATTGGCGCTAGATCTCACCCAGCTGGTGGAACAAGCGACGCGAATACCAGATATCACAGACCACACACCCAATTGCCTGGACCTTCTGCTGACAACTGATCCGCACAGACATTCGGTTTCGGTCTCGGCTCCGCTGGGATCATCCGACCACTGTGTGGTGAAATCCGTGTCCATCTGCTCTCCTCCGGATTACACCCTAGGGGCAGCTTGGGTAAAAGCTCGTGATCGAAAAGTGCGAGCGAGAAGAGTGCGAGCAAAGAAGAGAGCATATAATGCCGCCGCCAGGTATTGCAAACGGGTGCTACGAAAAGCTAGGTTCGACCATATAAGCCGTATTGGGGCAAAGCTTGCATCATACCCACCGGGTAGTAAGCAGTTCTGGTCCCTTTCGAAATCAGTCGAATCCAACTTCTGCCGTCCCTCACTACCTCCAATGCAGAAACCTGATGGGTCGCTTGCCCACACCGCGGCAGAGAAAGCAAATTTATTTGCCGATCTGTTTGCGAGCAACTCTCGTATAGACGCTGGCTCGAAATATCCACCCACCTTACCTCACTGTGATTCTTTGATGTCTGAGATCACAGTGCACAATAAAGAGGTCCGTAGAGCCCTTCGCAGTCTGGACGTGAACAAGGCCAGTGGTCCTGATGGCATACCAGCAAGATTGTTGAGGTATTGTGCGCCTGAGTTGTCTCCTGTACTGACACGCTTGTACCGCCTCTCTCGTGTCAAAAATTGTACCAAAATCTTGGAAGCTTGCCAATGTGCAACCTGTGCCCAAGAAGGGTAGCCGTGCCGACCCTAGCAACTATCGACCGATCGCCATCACTTCCGTACTCTGTAAGGCTATGGAAAGAGTTCTGAACTGCAAACTGCTTTCGTACCTCGAAGACAATGATCTTCTCAGTGATTGTCAATATGGCTTCCGCCGAGGGCGTTCCACGGAGATCTTCTAGTGTACGTAACGCATTGCTGGGGCGAGGCCATTGAAAACCACGGCGAAGCAATAGCAGTGTCGCTGGACATTTCAAAGGCCTTCAATAGGGTGTGGCATGCGAGTCTGTTGAGCAAGCTTCCAGCGTACGGCTTACCCACTGGCTTCTGTAGCTGGGTGGCTGACTTCCTGAGTGAACGGTCGATCCGAGTGGTCATAGACGGCTGCTCCTCTGACCTCAAGGCTATTGACGCCGGAGTTCCTCAGGGTCTGTACTCTCCGCGACGCTTTTCCTGCTGCACATCAATGACCTTCTATCTTCAGGAATTGTTGGGTACGCAGATGACAGTACTGTCACCGAGAAATATCTGTCCGGCGCAGGAGCCAGTGGTGATGAAATCCAAAGATTGAGAAAGGCTATGATTGAGCGTACGAGCCTGACGTTAAGTAACGTCTCCCAGTGGGGCGATGACAATCTCGTCAGCTTCAATGCTTCAAAAACGCAGGCGTGTCTTTTCTCCGCAAAAGGAGTCCTTTCACCTTTTCTCCTACTTTTCGGGGTACATCTGTTCCAGTGACCAACACTCTTCAACTCCTTGGCATGGAGCTGTCCTCTGACCTCAACTTCGGCACCACCATCGAGTCCAAGGCTCAAATTGCAGCTAGAAAGTTGGGCGTCCTGAATAAAGTCAAGCGGTACTTCACGCCTGAACAGCTTCTAACTCTTTATAAAGCTCAAGTCCGATCTTGCATGGAGTACTGCTGTCACCTTTGGGATGGCTCGGCTAAATACCAACTTGCTGCACTGGATTCGGTGGAACGCAGAGCCAAGAGATTAATAGGCGATAAAAAACTGGTGGCGACCAAGCTTCACAGCCTGGCTCACCGCCGCAAGGTTGCTTGCCTATCGGTCTTCTACAGATTGTACTTCGGAGAGTGTGCGCGTGAGCTGCATGAGCTCATACCACCGTCTCCTTTCTTCCATCGGACATCCAGACGCACGGCCGGCTACCATCCGTTCTTAGTTGATATACCCACATTACGCACTAAGCGCTTCAAATCATCTTTCATTATGCGCACGGCTAAAGAATGGAATTCCCTGCCTGCGTCTGTATTTCCGAGTGCATATAACCTGAATCTCTTTAAGTCTAGAGTGAATAGGCATCTTCTGGGCAAGCTCGCTCCACCGTAGATCCCATCTCTACTCTAGGGTAAGATTGGGGTCAAGAGTAAGCCCATCATAGATTAAAAAAAAAAAAAAAAAAAAAAACCTCGCTTGCTACTCAGTTCTTTTACCATTATAAAACCATTTTATGTAGGTAATAGCAAGCTGGTAGGTAAATAATTTTATCTACACTCATTTCGTAATATTCGTTTTACAGAATCGAAAGCACCAACGTAATGAACTGCATTAAGAAGTATGCAGCCTTAAAATATAATTTCCATACTAAAATTTGAATCGTAATGTTTCTGTTTTAAACGACTTTTTAGTGTGACAGCTGACACCTGTCATGTAGATCTCGTTAAGGCCTACAACTTTCCCAAAGAAACTAATAGTTTAGCACGCATAGTTTCTGATTTAAACCACTTTTTAGTGTGACAGCTGACACCTGTCATGTAGATCTCGTTAAGGCATACAACTTTCCCAAAGAAACGAATAGTCTAGCACGCATAGTTTCTGATTTAAACGACTTTTTAGTATGACAGCTGACACCTGTCATGTAGATCTTGTTAAGGCCTACAACTTTTCCAAAGAAACTAATAGTCTAGCATGCATAGTTTCCGATATAAACCACTTTTTTGTGTGACAGCTGACACCTGTCCTGGGCAAAACTAACGTACCCGTGGTCCACCAGGTGGACCAGGAGGTGGACCACGGGGATGAAGGGGCCATTTTCAGTCCCTTTTTTTTATTCAATCTCATACACTCCAAATTTAGGTTTTGGCGACGGATATGTGTATTTTGAAAAGACGGTTGTGGCAACACTTCAGGGTGAACGCACTCTGTTCCGAACCGTACGCACAGCACCCTAAGTGGCATAGAATTTCATACAATATTTCAAAATATGACGCGTACGGAACGGTTAAATGAGCTATCACCTCAAATTGCCTCAAATGACAAACTCGTTCAAAAACATTCAAAAATGACAGGCTTGTCTTGTATGAAATTTTGACAAAAGGCGTGTCTAGTAGCGCTGCGCGAAAAAGGTTTCATTTGTCTGTGTTTATTAGTATTTTGAAAATCATCTTGTTACAATTTAGCTTTTGACATGAAAGTGAACCCCAAAATCGAAAATTCACAAAGTAAGTTACAAACTCGTCATGTTATAAGAAAATGAATCAATTAATGTAATATTAAGCCGATTAATTTGTCTACGCGTCAAAAGATTTAATTAAATTAGGTGCTACTTGGGTGCTACGCCTATTAGCAGGGCATTCAATAAAATGTTGCTTCGCAAAATTATATTTTGAGGCCGTTGATATCAAATACAGGATACTAGTAATGCAACGAATATTCGCATGTTTTTGCATATTCGTATTCGTATTGGCATTTACAAAGTTAGCACGAATGCGAACGTTTTGCGAATATGAAAATTTGGCAGAATTGAGTCTGATATTTTGAATCTGGTTATAAGTACCGACCTAGGTAGGTATACTTTAATATCAAATACACGATACTAGTGATTCAACGAATATTTGCATGTTTTTACATATTCGCATTCGTAATAAATAGATAACAGAGTAATGTATTTTTTTATCTTATAAATAAACAGGATTATTTAAACAAACCGGTTCTCAATAAGCATCAGAGAGACTTATCTGTCGTAACACTAATAACCTAGAAAACGCTGAAACGTGATTCTCTCCAGTTCTGTAGGATTGTAACTGAACTGTTGATAATACAATACAACCTAATAGAAACACTAACTGGTTCTGTACTCAAGTAATCTAAACACTAGTTTCTAGATTCAATAATCCCAGTCCTGTATTCGATTGTATTCTTGGTCAGGACACTGCAGGCTAAACTACCTGATTGCCCGAAAAGCAAGATGGTTCCGTGCTTCGGATTGGAGGGCACTTAAACCGTCGGTTCCAGTTGCTGTCTGTGATCGATCACTTAGATGGCGGTCGTCGTTAAACAGCCATGACAGAGGCCTACTACCTGCAGTGGGTGTAAGAAAAACCCTGACACCAGGGTTCATCGGGTCGTTGGTTGACTTGGAGTCCCAATCGAAGAAGAGGAAATTCGATTCTTGCGTAAAGATAAAGGAATAAGGTACAATACAGATCGACTCTTAACTTCCTTAGTCGCTTCTTACGACACCCAAAGGAAAGATATGGATGGGGTGATGCTATTCTAAGCCGAACTGCACCACACGGCATTTTCCTATAAGGCGGTTCACAATCTTAGACCATTGCATGGACCATGGTTAATAAGATTGCTTTACCACAATCCAGGCCAAAGACAGGATTGCAAGCAAACCTCCTATTCAACACTGTCAATACATGACAGATACCTACCTATTGGATACATACAGCCAATGACTGCTCACAGGCACTAGACAATTAATGTTGTACTCAAGGGGGACATTGAAACACTGTTGATTATAATATATTGGTTCGGTTCTCAACATTTTATTTGCTGTGACCCCCCCGAAATTACCAAAATCGCAGCGTCTTTAGGCACCTATCTAATCTAGATTTATCGAATCGAGATTGCACAAAGAATTAGGTTTTAGTGTGATTTACGCAAATTGTTTATTTTCACCGAGTTATCCAAAATTCATAGTAAGATATTTTCATCAGATTAGTAAGGTTACTTACTTAATTTATGTATGTACCTATAATAAACCTAACTATTCGTTATCCTTTCAAGCGAAAATCAAATAAAATATAAGCAGGTAATGCCTTAGTAATCAATTTAGTAATAAGTAGATTGTGCGATCTAGTAAATCGACAAATTTAACTACATAAATAGCAGGGTTTTAGTAGGTAAGATTATGCTGGTCATGACGTCCTACGGTAATTTAGTAACTTAGTAAAGTAATGTTGTTAGAAGATATTTTGAACCATGTAAGTAGGTCTTAGGTATGCTCTTTTGACCCCGCCCGTAGTAGAGTTATGATGAGCTAACCCCCTTTCTGTATTGCATCCCAAAGTTTGAGAACCGTCAGTCCTCAGGAATTGCAGGCTCTCGTGTGGGACGTCCTGAATTGATATCTAGATCATGTTTCAGTGCTTAGGACTTTGGTGCTGACTAATTGACGGCGTTTGTGTTCGACTTGATTACGTGGCTTTGATATAAGAGTAAGTTAATTAGGAAATGTTTATTTCAGTCAAGATATGGGGTGATGCTATTCTGAATCGGCATCACACGACATTGCGGGTTATGTGCATTATTGTGCATGCTATAGAATTGAGTTTAGATTTTAGTTTTTCTGAGCTAACCTCCATTTCCGAAAGGCATCACAAAGTTTGAGAACCGTCACTCTTCAGGAATTGCAGGCTCTCGTGTGGGACGTCCTGAATCGATACCTAGATCATGTTTCAGTGCTTAGGACTTTGGTGCTGACTAATTGACGGCGTTTGTGTTCGACTTGATTACGTGGCTTTGATATCGAAGTAAATTAATTAGGAAAGACTTATTTCAGTCAAATAAATGTAACATCTAACCTAAGACGAAAACTACACGAGACCTCACTGATCACCCGCTTTCTACCTTATTTAGTAGATACAACATACAAACATATATCACGCCTATATGCCTTGCGAGGAAGGCAGAGCGTACACGGCTGTACATACGGTCTTTTACACCACGTCTAACTACTTTCAGAGTCATCCAGAAGACTGTGTATAATCAATCACTATATTGACAGGTTGACGTCGCCTAAAATTGAAATACATATCAATTCTCAAATCCCTGAGTCGCTTCTTACTACATCCACGGGCTGGTGCTATTCTGAATCGGCATCACACGGCATTAAGGGGTTGTGCATGCAAAAGAATTGAGCTTATTTTTTCTGAGCTAACCCCCTTTTCTGAATAGCATCCTAAAGTTTGAGAATCTTCAGTCTTCAGGAATTGCAGGCTCTCGTGTGGGGCGTCCTGAATTGATATCTAGATCATGTTTCAGTGCTTAGGACTTTGGTGCTGACTAATTGACGGCGTTTGTGTTCGACTTGATTACGTAGCTTTAATAGGAAAGTCTTATTTCAGTCAAATAATGTAACACCTAACTTGTACTTGAAACGAACGAAACCTTACTGTTCACCCTCTTTCTACCTCAAAATAAATGTGTGTGCCTTAGAGCAGGCTATAGAGTTCGCTTAAAAAGTTAGAACTGATGGCAGTAGTAAGCACACAACCTCTCTGTCTATCCAAGCAAGCACGCCAGTGACAAAATGATTGAACCTCTAATCCTCTATTACTTCTCATACATTTGACGTAGGTATCTATGGAACAACCTGCTAACGTTTGACAGTATGGCGCGGAGCGATACACACACTCTTACTTACTTACTTTAAGGTGTTTAGTAGAAACAAGTTTTCTTAAAATACGGATAAAACCATACAACTTACATTTAGGAAAATTGGATTATAAGCATTTAAACTTAATTTTCCTTCTACCAAGTCTTCCTTGTGTGCTCGTTGTTAAAGTAAGTAGATTCCCGTAGACCACTGAAACAAAAGACATAAATAAACCAGAATCAAACAAAGTGGTTCCTGATAAATGCTGAAAGAGGAACACAGACAGACACAAGCTCGTATCACAGATTAGGGATACGGCGCGCGGGGCGCTTATACAGATAGCTCACTCAGCATTAGCGACGACTAATTCCAACTAAAAATAACTTGAATCTCAGAGGAACGAATGTTTACTATTTTGAAGAAATTTTTCCACAAGATAGTATTTTTTGGAACACTTGGTGTTTTAATCAAACACTAGATATTGATATTAACTTTTTGGTTACAAAGTTAATACAAATGAAGCAAGCGGAAAAAATTCACACCGCCGGCGGATTCGAACCCGTCTTCTGACAAGCCGGGTCAGACGTGTTAAGCCGCTACACGGCGGGTTCTGCCGAGGCGGCGAAATTATGATCCACTTGCTTCTTTCATATTGCTTTGTCACTTGACTACTCACGGGTAGCTTGAGCGCCATCTATGACTTTGTAGTAGAACTATACAGTCACTCAACTGACAACATTACGTATGTACAAGTTGACGAGAGATGGAGCTTTTTCCGATTTTTCCACAAGATAGTATTTTTTGGAACACTTGGTGTTTTAATCAAAAAGTTAATATCAATATCTAGTGTTTGATAAAAACACCAAGTGTTCCAAAAAATACTATCTTGTGGAAAAATTTCTTCAAAATAGTAAACATTCACAAATCGGAAAAAGCTCCATCTCTCGTCAACTTGTACATACGTAATGTTGTCAGTTGAGTGACTGTATAGTTCTACTACAAAGTCATAGATGGCGCTCAAGCTACCCGTGAGTAGTCAAGTGACAAAGCAATATGAAAGAAGCAAGTGGATCATAATTTCGCCGCCTCGGCAGAACCCGCCGTGGTGTAGCGGCTTAACACGTCTGACCCGGCTTGTCAGAATACGTGGTTCGAATCCGCCGGCGGTGTGAATTTTTTCCGCTTGCTTCATTTGTATTAACTTTGTAACCAAAAAGTTAATATCAATATCTAGTGTTTGATTAAAACACCAAGTGTTCCAAAAAATACTATCTTGTGGAAAAATTTCTTCAAAATAGTAAACATTCACAAATCGGAAAAAGCTCCATCTCTCGTCAACTTGTACATACGTAATGTTGTCAGTTGAGTGACTGTATAGTTCTACTACAAAGTCATAGATGGCGCTCAAGCTACCCGTGAGTAGTCAAGTGACAAAGCAATATGAAAGAAGCAAGTGGATCATAATTTCGCCGCCTCGGGCAGAACCCGCCGTGGTGTAGCGGCTTAACACGTCTGACCCGGCTTGTCAGAAGACGTGGGTTCGAATCCCGCCGGCGGTGTGAATTTTTTCCGCTTGCTTCATTTGTATTAACTTTGTAACCTCAGAGGAACGCAATGTTCTTATGACAGCCACAGGAAATATATTATGGGGTGATGCTAGTCTAAGCCGGCACTACACGCTAATAGTAGATACTAGTTTTAATGAATTACGGATAAAACCATACAACTTACATTTCGGGAAAATTGGATTATAAGCATTTAAACTTAATTTTCCTTCTACCGAGTCTTTCTTGTGTGCTCGTTGTTAAAGTAAGTAGATTCCCGTAGACCACTGAAACAAAAGACATAAATAAACCAGAATCAACCGAAGTGGTTTCTGATAAATACTGAAAGAGGAACACAGCACACAAGCTCGTATCACAGATTAGGTAAACGGCGGCGCGCGGGGAGCCCATACAGATAGCTCACTCAGTATAAGCCACGACTGACTTTAACTGGAAATAACTTGAATCTCAGAGGAACGCAATGTTCTTACGACAGCCACAGGAAATATATAGGGTGATGCTAGTCTTAGCCGGTACTACACGGCAATAGTAGATAGGTACTAGCTTTAATGAAATACGGATAAAACCATACAACTTACATTTGGATTACAAACATTTAAACTTAATTTTCCTTCTACCAAGTCTTCATTGTGTGTGCGTTGGTAAAGTAAGTAGATTCCCGTAGACCACTGAAACAAAAGACAAAAACCCGAATCAACCAAAGTGGTTCCCGATAAATGCTGAAAGAGGAACACAAGCAGACACAAGCTCGTATCGCAAATTAGGGAAACGGCGCGCGGGGCGCCTATACAGATGGCTCACTCAGTACTAGCGACGATTTTGACACTTACTGACTTTAACTGGAATCTCAAAGGACCTCAAAAGAAAATGGTTGCCAGGAACGTCATATTTAGTGGATAAAAATTGGCTCAGAATCATATACTAAAGTTCTTGTATCAGATTTTGCTTCATTAATATTCTTATGCTTTGAGATTTTTGACAGTAGCAACCCTCTATCTAGCAGACAGTAACAAGTGACTACCGCGAAAATTCTAAATAGGGCCGAGTGAACCTTCTGTAAACTCTATATTTTGTACACAAGCTCGTATGATGTTAATTGCTAACAAAAGGGCAACATCAAACACGTGCTCGAACAAAAGACAAACAATCCCATTCGAAACTGAGCGTCGTTTTAATCTAATTGGAAAACAAAGAGAATACAAAAATAAGTAAAGCAGGAAATGAAATCGTTATTATAACGTGTGTTTTTTCGAGTTTATTTATAGGTTTCCGAGTGACATTTGATTAGGTAAGAGTACTGGCCGAACGAAAGCTGAGGCGATGGCTTTGATTAGGTACTTTTTTCACTTTGGTTGTAGATACTATTAGAGGTGTGTTGCCGGTTTATAATAATATCACCTTGTCTCTACCTGTGGGTGAAGTGAAAAATAAAAGGAATGAACAATATTTATGCTTGTGAAATAAAACCCTTAGCACTACGTGTGCCTACATAACATGATGACTGTGTAAAGACTCTATATTTTGAGAGAGGCTAATGTCCAACAGGGGATTATGCCACAAATTAGCGAAACGGCGTAATACTATTGCTGTTGCTGAATAGCCCGGTCAATATCGACATCAAACATTGCAAACGCGCATGTAACTACGATTTTGTTATATATTGTTAGGTCCCTTGAGAGTAGTTAACACCCAAGTTTGCAACACTGAAAACCCTGTGCTGCCAATGTCAACGTCAAATCAAAATTTGTTCAAAAGTTTTTGCGCGTGTATCTCATGAACCGTGATAGCTAGAGAGTTGAAATTTTTACAGGTGATGTATGTCTATTGCTGCTATAACAACAAATACTAAAAACCAGAATACAATAAATATTAAGGGGGGCTCCCATACAAGAAACGTGATTTTTTTGCTCATTTTTGTGGATAATGTTTCGAAGGCTGTTTCTCGTGAACCGTGATAGTTAGATGGTTGAAATTTTCACAGATGATGTATGTCTATTACCACTATTACAACAAATACCAAAAACTAGTCAAGTGCGAGTCGGGCAACAGATATGATATTTCTGTCATTTTTATAAATGATGGTACGGAATCCTTTGTGCGCGAGTACGACTCGCACTTGGCCAGTTTTCTTGTATTTGTTGTTATAGCGGCAATAAACATACATCATCTGTGAAAATTTAAAAGATCTAACTGTCACGGTTCATGAGAAACAGCCTCCGAAACATTATTTACAAAAACCAACAAAAAAACACGTTTCTTGTATGGGAGCCCCCCATACTGTTTATTGTATTCTGGTTTTTAGTATTTTATGTAATAGCGGCAACAGAAATACATCACCTTTGAAAATGTCAACTCTCTTGCTATCACAGTTCATGAGATACACGCGAAAAAACTACTGAACGGATTTTGATATGCATCATCTGCGAACATTTCAACTCTGTAGCTATCACGATTCATGAGATACAGCCTGGTGACAGACGGATGGACGAACAGACAGCGAAGTCTTAGTAATAGGGTCCCGTTTTTTACCCTATTGGGTACGGAACCCTAAAAACTGGCTAAGTGCAAGTCGGACAACATAATATGATTTTTTGAAAAAAAAATGTAACAAGAGCTGTTACATCGGAAATTCTGTAATTTCACAGCTTTCTTAGCACTGCGGAAAAATTGCCCATCTTTGACTTGCTGTATCTTTGCAACCAAAAGACATAGTGTGCTCAGGTTTCGCTGAAATTGTAGCAAATTTAGTTTTCTTTAATAAAGTTCTATGAAACGTACTTGAAAAAATCTTCGTTATGGTAGATTTTTATAAAAAACTGAAATATGGGCCAAAATTTCGCAGTTTATTGAGCACCGTGGAGGCAGCACAAGGTTTTCAGTGTTGCAAGCTTGGGTATTAACTACTCTCAAGGGACCTTACAACATATAAAAAAATCGTAGTTACATGCGCGTTTGCAATGTTTATTTATTTTTATGTCGATATTGACGGGGCTAGAAGTACTATTGTAGACCTTAAAAATGTGTGGGCTGAAAACGAGCGCTGGGACATTCCCGTCCCAGCACATGCTGAGCCCATTACCTATTGTAACACAAATTATGTGTGTATTAGGTTTATTAGAACTTCTCTGGATTTTTTTTTGTCGCTATAAATGCTTTTTACTTACTTTACTTAAACGATGTTACTATCTCCTCAAACGCGGATGACGCGACATCACGACACAGTTGATTTTGTTTAATTTTTCTGATAGCAAATTTCAAGGCACTTCATTGGCTTCACTTCATTATTTAGATACATTTGAAAAAAAAAACGCGCGTTCTCAAGTTACAAATGCGCCGAGCACGAGGGGATTTGTAATTTTTCGTATCTCGCGTTTCAGAGGTTAATTAAAGAGAGTAACTTTATCCAAATATTCTTTGTTATCATCATCATTCCCCGAATTTTAGTGTTTACGTTTAAGAAGCTATTTAACGAGATACAATGCAAATATTGAAATTTACTTTTACGAGTTTCAGTAAGTACCCACCTTTATTGTTCCCGCTTAAATTTGTATTCCCTAAATGAATGCAAAACTCAGTACGATAATTCAACGGCCAAAGTTTTTCAATTTATGAAAACAAACTCGTAAACGGTAAGTAGCTGCGTATAAGACTCGAGTTGGCGTGGTGAATTGAAATAAATCATATTATGAGACATTTGATTTATACTTCCGCAGTGTTTTGGGTTAATTTTAATTGTGAGTAGGTGCAGAACAAGTTTTAGTTTGGTCTAGTTTAGATAGAATTAAAATACAGCCTCCTTTTTTGCCTAGGCCCTCTAGTGAGAGGTAGTTCGTTCCTTCCAAAAAGCCAGTCTGATCCGTTCTTCCCAGAACAACTTAGCCCTAGTCTTGTTCCAGTTTAGAAAAACTCTTTTCCACTTACATTCTCCCCTATCCATGTAAACAGTGTTTAGCTGGTCGGCAGGGCACAGGCCCTGTGCGAATCTGATAATTTTCTAATAATTGGCTGACACGTACCTATTGGGAACTGCCTATACGGGGTGTAAGGGACGGTATACCGAAATCTTTACAATCCATGAAAGTGAGCAACTTTTTCTGTGAATGCAATGTCGATAAGATAAACAAAAAAAAATGGTTTTAGTACACTGTCCCTCACACCCGATATTACTACCCGCGGTGGGCAAACGACCCGTTTGCCCGCTATCTGGGCGATCAGAAGTAATTACCCAGTCTCACTATACCGCTTGTTGGCCTACTAGTACATGCCGATGGTAATACTCATTTATATATTACTGTTTTAGTATCATTTAATTTGTTTGATTTGATTACAACGTAATGTGGAAGGTTTAATGTTGGTAATACGCGTACCTACATGTGAAACGTCACGTCAATACAAACGAAAAACTGGAATTCAATCGGCTGAAACATGAGTGGCAGACAATAAAAAAAGGTTACGTGAAATGATAAAGGCAATTTTAAATTTGTTACAAAACTACATGATGTTAAAAATATTTTTATTATTTTGCGAAAATGTTATATGCACAGGACTTCCCATTGTGTTTTTAGTCAGATTTTTGTCTTTTTTACAGACGTAAGTTCATTTAAATTTTGTATGGGATACGTTCCACCTTAAGCCGTAAGCCACGTCCAACTTAGTTCCCTACCTACTTTTGTTCTGAACACTGTCTTGTCTTGAGGGATGTTAAATCATTTTATGCGCTAAGGATAAAAAGGTCTCAAGAATACTAAAAATTTACAAGTTACGAATTTTTTATTTTACCTATAATAATAACAATATACAACAAACAGACTTACCTACTCCTTAATGTACCAAATTAATTACAAACAAATCACTAGGTACTATCACGTCACTGAATACCGAAATGACAAAGATATTTGACAATTCCACATTAAGTAATGAATTAATGACAATTTCACATTAAGGGTAACATGCCCCAAAATTGCGTACGTCAATCAAAATCACCCACCACGTAAGCATATGCAGGGAGAATCATCGCATTGAACCGTTAATGTAGCTAGTTATTGTATCTGCTATATTAAACTTAAATGTAATTAAACATTGATCCTATACAATATTGCTACTATAATAGGTACACAAATACAGAAGGTTTACTCAACCCTATTCAGGGTTTTCGCGACAGTCAATTGTTATTTGTTATATAGCCAGGGTTGCTGCTGTCAAAAATCTCAAAGTAGAAAAATATCAAAACATCAAAATCTGATACAATAACGTCTTATTATGATTCCGAGACAATTTTTATCCAAGAAATATGATGTTCGTGGCAACGTACTTCTTAGTTACCTACCTTGTTACCCTGCGATTCCAGTTAAATCTGTAAAGGCGCCTCGCGCGCCGTTTTCCTAATTTGTAATAGGTATATGAACACAGTATGTATTTTCATAATCGGATCCAATATTATCGTATTTCAATAATGTTTTCGTCCCTCACACAGGTCGAAAACTCTACATAATTTAAATGTTTGTTGCGAAGGCGAGTGACATTTTATGGCCCGACCGACCTATGTTCCTAAGAAAAGTTCTCATAAATTGAAAATGAGAAAAGTTGTTCAGATTTATGACAACCTTCACCTAATAGTTACTCCATTTTTATTACCATCTTGTAGAAAATAAACAAATCTAGTTTATATGCTAACTTGCCAATCAACGGAGCTCCGTTACTCCTGGCCTACTGGAACTGATCTCGCCCAGTATAACTGATATCTCGTTGTTAATAACCACTGTCGATACATTGACTATTTACTACCGCTATAACTGGACTGAGATGATGGTATGCCGATTGGAAAGTGGGGTTAGTTTGTTAAGTGCCTAGTGTTAAAGTTTCTGCGGTAGGAAATTCTTGGAAAAGTAGGGTAGGGTTCCTCGAAATTATATTATTATCGATCATGTAGGCAGTTCCACGATAGCAACAAAAAAATCCTATAGTTTACCTACTGCTCGATAAGTCTGGTCAAAGATAATATGTCTGGTAAAGTTTATCATAAAATAATCTAGGTACAGTCTTGTACCGGTTCTGTAGCTATGTAGTATCGAATTAGATCCCTACATACAAGAAAAAAATAAACTTAGAATATAGGCTTTTTGATTATGGACTTCAGTATAAAAATGTCTTGAGTGACTTTTACGACGCGTGCACTAGGATACCATTCCAGTTCATCACATCACATATTAAAATACTTACTTTCCTATACCTATTTAAAACCTATTTGTGGGTCTATAACTATAGGTGTATCCACTACTCTGACACATAATGTATTTGCAGGTTGTCAGTGCGACCTTTTCAGTTTATTTGGTAAACATACACAGAACAATAATTCAACATTAAAAGATCGTCCAAATAAGTTCACGAATGCAGTTGAACACAGAACAAAATCAGATAGACATCTACTAGTAGCGACAGCATTTGCTGATGTTAATTAGTTTCCAACTCTGATGGGGCGAATCCGGTGAATCTAATAAAACTAAAAAGAAACTTCAGGAAGGAAAAGTTTTACAATTTGATGAAAAAGTCGGGGCCACGCAATTAGTATGGGAAGCCAGCGAAATTAGAGTTCCAGATAGATATCAAGTCAGTTCTAATTAAATATTTTTCATGAAGTTACTAAAGTAAGTTGGACGTGAACGGCAAAATTTTACTAGGTACATTTTTCAACCTTTTCGGATGAGAAAAAAGTATTTGAATATGCATAAATCAAAAAATTTAGTAGGAATAACATTTATTCTGCAACTTATGCATTGTCTGAAATTGATGTAAGATCAAAAATAGCATAAGCCATAAATCTTAAACCACGAAAAAATACCTAATATAAACTTCCTTCCATTGATTAATATCAGAATGGACTGAATAAGGTACCTGACCTACTATCTTCCTACGTAGACTAAAATTTTCCAACGTGGAACATCATTGTAAGATCAAAAGACGCATCGTCAAAAACCATTGTATCTACAGTCTGTACAAAAGCGGGCGCCCTCGTAGGCATTTTTTGCTGACGTTACATCAGCAAGTTCACAATAGAGGGTAATGAGTAATATTTAACCTTCCTTGTGCACGATTTTGTTGTTTTGATAGCCGCGAGTGAAGAATCACGAAGCTAAATAAGAAGTTTGTTTAAATGTAGCTTTAGATAGGACTATTTTTAGCTATTACTCAGCGATTTTGATCCTATATTGTTAAGTTTAATACAGATTAAGGTCTATTTCGGTACTGTGGTCCCGGATTAAATTAGCCTTAACCCTTCACGTGGGTGTCGTGAAAGGCGATCAAGGAATAAATCCAGGTTATGCGTAATAGCAGTGTTCCCTATGAATACCACTAGCTGCCCGTCAGCGGTTTCACCCGCAGCAACCTATTATTCCGCGGGAAGAAAGCATTACTCGCCAAGAGATGTCGCTGTTAGTTTTCGGCGAAAACGTTTAAAACGCGAATCGGCTCAGTCACGCCACCTTTTCAAAAATATTGGAATATGCGTGATCCCGTAGGAATAAGACATTTTCCCGTGGTAAAAAGTAGCCTATGTGTTATTCTAGATACTCTTCTATATTTGTGCAAAATTTCATGTCAATCTAATCAGCCGTTTTAGCGTGATGTCGTAACAAACACACACACAAACATCCGCCTTTATAATATTAGTAGGATAAATACCTCGCACTGCACAAGCCAACCCACCTACCAAGCGTGGTGAGTATGACAAACAAAAGTAGGCCGTTGTAGCCGTTATTAATTTCCTGTTAACTTATAACTAGGTTAGAGATAATTTAACTCTACAATTTCCTGAATAAAACCAATTTATAAACCCAATCTTTTCCGAATCGCGGAAAATTTCCGAAATTAGATCCTTTACAAACCTGACGAGCCCTTCAATTTCTGAAAATAGCCCACGCCGCCTGTTTCCAATGACACCGATTAAATCAAATCCGTCAAATTGCGTCAGGTATAGCCCTATTAAGCTGATTGTGAAGTTAGCACGATTGGGGGATCAGAACATGTAGCTTAGACGGAACTTTACGTGAAGCAAGAAACACTAACCTGAAGTCATCAAGATACCCTCCTTGGGAATGCTATCTTAAATCGAGGAGAATTCACGTTCACCATTCAGTTAACAAATATTTAACCAAGGTCACAAACTCTCCGTATATTTTTACGTTAGATAAGTACATCCTGAGTAGGCTAGAGTTAGCAGTTCCTTAGTCGTTACCACAAGGCCCGTCTTCTATATTGCTCAGTCTGAAATCTTCAAGATTCAACCGAGGAAATCTGGTCCAATGGCTTATGTGCTAGCTGTACACTTAGCAATCTTAGCAATTAACTTGACAGACACAATGCATGTAATTGGATCCCAGATGTTGTTGCAATGTATGTGTCCTATACCTTAAGCCTTAAGTATCTGCTACATCTTCTATATTACTCAGTCTGAAGTCTTCAAGATTCAACCGAGGAAATCAGGGCCAATGGCTTAGTGTCTTACTGCGCTAGCTGTATACTTAGCAATCTTAGCAATCAGCTTGACAGACACAACGCCTGTAATTGAATCCCATATGCTAGTGCAATGACGTATGTGTCCATACCTTAAGCCTTAAGTAACTGCTACGTCTTCTATTTTACCCGGTCTGAAGTCTTCAAGATTCAACCGAGGAAATCTAGGCCAATGGCTTAGTGTCTCAGTGTACTAGCTGTATACTTAGCAATCTTAGCAGCTGTCTTGACGGACACAATGCCTGTAATTGCATCTCAGATGTTGTTGTAATGACGAATGCAGCTATGCCATGAACATTGCATTCGTCTTCGTGATCTTGGGTGATATGGGTTATTAATTCTGCAATCGGTTTTCTGTTGGAGAAAACATTTATGTAATAAAAGACTGCATAGATTATAATTGAGTCATCCACGTATGACACACAGCAGAATTAAGTCTGAATGATAAAGTGAACTTTTCCAGTAGCCGAAAACGGCACTGGCATTTTGTCAACATCTCCAGAGGTCTACTTCTCAGCTAGCTCATTACTCATTACTCGACGAAAATAGATATCATTGTAATGATACTAATAAGTAATGGTGCTATTTCCGACACCTAATGACAAAAATACCCATACACTAGCCACTTATAGTGTCGATTATACTTTTTTACCGCAAGACAATGTTCGCTTTGTCTCGTACTACTAAAGGCAATTGAGCGGCAAAAAGCCTCAACCAGCCTTGAGGCCAAACGTAATGAGTGAAAGGCAAACGTGACGCGGTGACTTTTGATATTGGGTATCAATAGAGGTTGCGATTAGAAAATAGACCTTGTACAAATAGTGAGGTACCTACCTATAAGCATTTGATGTAAGTAGATAGGTAGATGGTTTAAAAACACACTAGTATGAACACAAACAACATACAAAATTAGTCTTTCTTGTCTGTAATATAATATCTAATCTCATCAAAAGAAGAATTGGAAAACGATTAGAGCCAGACTTAATCAAGCTCAAATTGTCCAAGTATAAAATTTTCTAAGCTACAAATTGCAATGTACAATTCTTGGGAAAAATCTACAAAGACTCGACGCCGTCTTTTCAACTTACTGTCTGTACGTGACTGTGGACGCACAAACATAGCCTTTGGCACACTCGACTTCCAACGCAAAGGATTTCCATGCATCGAATCCTCGTGCCGTCAACGACTTATTCTGCAAGCTCCGTTGAACTAAGAAATGTTCCGTGTCTTTTACATTGCGCGTGGAACTCCTTGGATATGAATGCGGAAGCGTTCTCGTGCAGCAATGTGTGGAAGTCACGCCGTGTGCAGTTGCGTAATCGGCGACCCACTGTTCCAATCTTGCAGTTTAATCAAACCTAACAGCTTTGCACACATGCCGAATGCCTTTAGCTCGCAGGAGGTATCTTAATCCCAGCAGAGGTGGGTCGCTCTAGTGTGCTTCGCAGAATTGTCTAGAGACTAGGGAGCAAATTGTCCTGAATGTTCCCGGAATTCAAGATTTCTGGCTCTAAGTTAAAACATTTAGGAAGTTTGCCTGCTAGAGCGTTGGTTATCCCGGATCCAGGAACGAAAATTGCTCATTGAAAACGTTTTGGAATGGCGGGCCTAGATAAGTTCATTGCAAAATCACACTTGGAATAGGTAGGTAATTCTCAGAATTAAACCAGACCCTATAATTTATATTCAGTTACGCTTTCATTTATTACTCACATCACCAGATTGGTAACAAATTATACTTGCTCAAACTTAGACACTCTACAAAATAATATAGGTATCTTTTCTCATTACTGGAGTAAGAATTATAGATGTTTCAGATTGAAACCATATCTCAGAGAAAGTTAGCAGTGATTTTTCCTTATTCGAAATGAGGTTTTTTTACGGGTTCTTGTAGTTAGGTAGTTCAATTTGTATATTTAATTCATGTTCTATCTACTCAGTATATAGGGTGAAATTTTACTAGTGACTGATAGGAAAAACTCAGAACCGGCTAGTGATAAGAAACAACTTTCCCTAAGGAACATAGGTCGAAATAAGAAAAAAATTTTTGGTCCTCCCATAAAAACTTGCCAATCAGCTGATTTCAGTTATTATGGGAGATCCAAATTTTTTTTTCGTATTTCGACCTATGTTCCTTGGGGAAAGTTGTTCCTTATCACTAGCCGGTTCTGAGTTTTCGCTATCGGTCACTAGTAAAATTTCACCCTATGTATTAGATCCAATAAGGTGCTATTTCTGAGCCTATTGTCAGAACTAAGCTCTAGCTTATTAACTAGTTCCAGCTTAAGCTTCAGGTTGCTAGTGTTTTTTTTTTTTTTTTTTTTATCTATGATGGGCTTACTCTTGACCCCAATCTTACCCTAGAGCAGAGATGGGATCTAAGGTGGAGCGAGCTTGCCCAGAAGATGCCTATTCACTCTAGACTTAAAGAGGTTCAGGTTATATGCACTCGGAAATACAGACGCAAGCAGGGAATTCCATTCTTTAGCTGTGCGCATAATGAAAGATGATTTGAAGCGCTTAGTGCGTAATGTGGGTATATCAACTAAGAACGGATGGTAGCCGGCCGTGCGTCTGGATGTCCGATGGAAGAAAGGAGACGGTGGTATGAGCTCATGCAGCTCACGCGCACACTCTCCGAAGTACAATCTGTAGAAGACCGATAGGCAAGCAACCTTGCGGCGGTGAGCCAGGCTGTGAAGCTTGGTCGCCACCAGTTTTTTATCGCCTATTAATCTCTTGGCTCTGCGTTCCACCGAATCCAGTGCAGCAAGTTGGTATTTAGCCGAGCCATCCCAAAGGTGACAGCAGTACTCCATGCAAGATCGGACTTGAGCTTTATAAAGAGTTAGAAGCTGTTCAGGCGTGAAGCACCGCTTGACTTTATTCAGGACGCCCAACTTTCTAGCTGCAATTTGAGCCTTGGACTCGATGGTGGTGCCGAAGTTGAGGTCAGAGGACAGCTCCATGCCAAGGAGTTGAAGAGTGTTGGTCACTGGAACAGATGTACCCCGAAAAGTAGGAGAAAAGGTGAAAGGACTCCTTTTTGCGGAGAAAAGACACGCCTGCGTTTTTGAAGCATTGAAGCTGACGAGATTGTCATCGCCCCACTGGGAGACGTTACTTAACGTCAGGCTCGTACGCTCAATCATAGCCTTTCTCAATCTTTGGATTTCATCACCACTGGCTCCTGCGCCGGACAGATATTTCTCGGTGACAGTACTGTCATCTGCGTACCCAACAATTCCTGAAGATAGAAGGTCATTGATGTGCAGCAGGAAAAGCGTCGCGGAGAGTACAGACCCCTGAGGAACTCCGGCGTCAATAGCTTTGAGGTCAGAGGAGCAGAGGTGTTCTGCCAAAAGCAATTCAGTTGACCGTAATTAATTGAGTAGTCTTAAGTGATCTGGCTCCATGTGCATTTACTTAGATTCACTTTCGTAAGTCGGCCAGTTTAGTCTTCGGAATCTAAGAAATTTGGTGGTTTATTTCTGCAATGACACACCTGAGGGAAACTCTTCTGATGCTTCTTATCTTTTTTTTTAAATAAGCCTCATTCGAAATGATGATGTGTTGTATTAGTTGCTCACGCTTCTTGAATCCAAGCGCAATCCATTGAAAAGCCATGATTTGTAGATCAAGTCAGCATTTGCACCGATGATGTGTGTGTGAATCCGAGTCTGACACGATTGTCTTAGCTGACTTGAGTTCGAAGCCTATTTAGGGGCAACTATAGAAGATATTGCTTTGATAGAAATGAAATTTGAATCAACGAATCTATTTGTCTTCATTTCGCTTGTTAGTGGCAACCACAGCACAAATTAGGAAACCGGCGCGCGGGGAGCCTTTACAGATGGCTCACTCAGTACTTGCGACTTCTGATGCTTACTGGCTTTAACTGGAATCTCAAGGGAACTCAAGATAACCAAGAAGATGGTTGCCACGGACGTCTTATTTCTGAGATGAAAATTGGCTCAGATTCATATGACGTTCATTTATCCGATTTTGCTCCTTTGATATTCTTCTAGTTGAGATTTTTAAAAGCTTTTATTTAACTTGCAGTGTATGTAAGTAAGGAAGTAAATATGTTTGTTCGGGGCAAATCTTGCAACTCAATTTAGAAGCAGATATCTTCAACCGATTGAGCTGAAATTTTGTATACACGTTTAGTTCGGATGACAATGCATGAATAGTTATATGACGTCATTATATATCTATCATGGCGGAATATCCAAGATGGCCGACAAGTAATTTTTGACGCACTCCTACAATATGGGTGTCAAATGAAAGGTCTTCCTGAGTACAATTCAGAAAATAATATGGTGGACATCTAAAGATGGCCTTTTAAGATAATTTACAATATGAGTGTCAGATGAAAGGTATTGCTGAGAATTACCTATTCGAATTATAAGTTGACGTCACTCTAAATTAACTATGGTGGACTTCCATTTTTATGCTTTTTTACAATATGGATGTCAAATGAAAGGATTTTTTTCAGAATAACTCGAATAATAAAGTGACGTTTACGTCACTCATAATTGTTGGAGGTTGCATGTATTAGCGCTGGCTGACTACCATAGCAAACCTAATCTGTCGCATGTAAATGAGACGTTGTCACTTTATCAACAAGAGAAAAAAATGGTGTGCTACTTATAATCCACTGTGTTTATATAACTCCACGGACCTATTTAACCAATAAGGGCGATATTTGAGGAGAAAGGATAATTAGGCTAACGTAAACTAAACTGTGTTAGTTATTATTATTTATGTTGTGTTTTGTAATGACTAATTTCTTTTGTTTTCGTTTTGTTTTATGCTGTTACTGTATAATGACAAATGGTCATTCATGATCAACACTGTAGTTGTACGTAGGCTCATAAAACTACATGCTTAAACTATTAGGGTGTATGCACACTGAATATTGTAAAGGTGCATGCACATGAGTTTTAAGATGTGTACACATGCCACAGATTAAGGGGGCGTGTTGGAGGTTGCATGTATTAGCGCTGGCTGACTACCATAGCAAACCTAATCTGTCGCATGTAAATGAGACGTTGTCACTTTATCAACAGGAGAATAAAATGGTGTGCTACTTATAATCCACTGTGTTTATATAACTCCACGGACCTATTTAATCAATAATAATCATAACAAAACCTGATATGGCGGACTTAAAGTAAGATGGCGTATTAAGTTTATTATGTTTTCTTACTAAGTGGGTGACAAACACAGAAAAATTACAGGCACAGAATATATAATAGTACTAGGTTACAGGTAAATACTAGTGTGAGCTAAATGACGTCGCTTCGCAAGATTTTAAATTTATATTTGAGTGGTTATATTGTGTTGGGGTTTTTAGTCTTCTGTTCATGGCACTGTCAATGAAGAATGTTGTCAATTTATACCTATTATGTTCATGAATGCAATAAGTAGGTAGGTTCTATCGCACAACGTACATAATCAACTATGGCATAAAATATTTGTTTTCCAGAGATTGCTAAAAAGTAAAAAATAAATTATAAGTAAAAAACATTTTTATAACAAGCTTTTATTTGGATGCGCTAAAAAGCATAAAATAATCTATTTACTAAAACTTTAACTTGTTACTTATAATGGCATTAAATCTACGTCTTCATAATTTATACGATATAAAAGCTTGTCGCGAGATTTAACCTGTGTACCTATATATTAATTAATAAATTAGGTAACCAGTGTAAATGATCTTGAACAAACTTTTAACCTAACACCACACGATTACCCACTTAAATCTCGCGACAAGCTTTTATACCGTATAAATTATGAAGACGTAGATTTAATGCCATTATAAGTAACAAGTTAAAGTTTTAGTAAATAGATTATTTTATGCTTTTTAGCGCATCCAAATAAAAGCTTGTTTCAAAAATGTTTTTTACTTATAATTTATTTTTCAGTAGCAGCCCTGGCTATGTAACAATTGACAGTCGAGACTCGAGTAAACCTTCTGTATACTCTCAATTTTTTTGAACACAGTAAAAAAAAGTATCTCGCTTTGCTCCACACATTGCGTCTATCTTACCCATACAATATGTTTGGAACTTCGGTATATTTTCCGACAACAAAACACAATGTTGTAACAGGCTGTAACACAGTTGACCGAGTACTTAACTCAAGATACGGCAGACACCCGAGCCCTGCGAGCGAGTTTATCCAAGACTTAGACAGTTAGGCCCCACTCATCCGTGACCCGGCTGACATGGGAACGACTACGATTAACTTGGATGCTCTATGCGACACTAACGCCACATATCGTACAAACAAAATCGTACAAACTACTTACAACATCTTTTAGACCGATTGAGGTTTGATTTTGCTTTAGATACCCACCTACCAAATACTGTAGCACGTGTAAAAGTAGCACGCTTTACTCCGCACCTATCTTACCCATATATGTTCGGAATATTACAACAAAACACAATGTTGTAACAGGCGGCTGTAACACAGTTGACCGAGTACTTTACTAGAGATACGGCGGACACCCGAGCCCTGCGAGCGAGTTTATCCAAGACTTAGACAGTTAGGCCCCACTCATCCGTGACCCGCCTGACATGGGAACGACTACGATTAACTTGGATTGTCTATGCGACACTAACGCCACATACTTACATTTTTTAAACCTCTTCTTCTTCTTCTTTTCCTAAGCCTTATCCCAACATCTGGGCAGAGAGGAGAGGAAAGGAGAGCCGCCTTGTCTGCCTCTTTCACTTATCTCTATTAAGTATTTTTTAAACCAACTAACTAAGATTTTAGTCTGCTTTAGATAACCACCTACCAAATGCTTTTGACGTTACTATTACTTAGCTAGGTAATTAGGACGACACTTGAAAAAAAATTGCTGTGATGTTCCCTACAGTTAGGTACGATCTTGAAGCCGTTCAATCTAAATCAAGAGGAATCCTGACAATTTAAAGTTGGAAGTTGGGTTCAAAAGCAAAAAATAATGTTTTTCCATTACCTATTAGTAAGTCTAGCTTCTTTGATTTTCATGAAACATTACTTTTACGTCTTATTTTTGAAGCTTTTGACTCCATCATTTACCTACCCTTTCACAAAATAAAATTAAATCATCTACCCTTAGCTGGCACGTGCCTACAACAGGAAACTAAGTAATAACGTTATAAGATTTCAGAAATGAATTTGATAAACCGTAGTTTTCCTGGTACCGCTAAGAGGATTTATGAGTAAATATTTAATAAAATCTCCTACAATTTTATTTCCATTTTTATTACGCGTTAGTTTCTCACCATTTTCCCTAGGAGATCCATTACGGATAGGAAATTGATCCAATACTCGCAGCAGTGGAAAACAGCAATAAATACTAATTCCTAAGAAACCTATTACATGAACTGTTATTGGTATTGTGTAACAGTTAATTGGCTCGTATTATTTCTATTGGGGTTTAATTGTGCGAATAGAGGTTCTGGTTAGATTGTAATTGGGATTAAAAATGTCTTTAGCAGAATTAGACCCCATTGTAGATAACATTTTATTTCTAAGATTGAAATGAATTGGTATGTTATGTACCGTATGTACCAACTAAGTATGGAAAGAAAAGTGTTCAAATTGAATATTTTATACTTAGGATGTTTTAAACAAGTGATCTAAAATCGTATGGGGTTTAACTAAACAAGATACGAGTATGCCTCTTGAGAACTATACAACTACTATTTACGAATGTCAATGCACCATAATACCTATCGTACTAAATTACATTTACAATCTTTGGCGACACGAAATGGTGACGAAATGCCAAATTTGTAATTCGCAAAGGTTAATTAAACCGACATTCCCCGATGATTCGGCACACAGCGCCACCTGGCGTAAATTGCTACAAATCACCTTCGGGCCAGTAGAGGGTGAATCGGAAAATAGGAGGTCAAATTCGAGGGCCGCTGATAGCCTTTTGCATGTGTAAAATGGGTTTTACATTTTTATATGTGTTTTGGACCGCTAATTTGGAATTTACATTTTGTATTGTAACAAAACATGTTACGACGACACCAACTAAATCGGGATAAGGGCAGACAGAGGATGATTTTGTATTGTAACGAATATCCGGGAAATAGAGCACCTCTAACTAAACACAAGCATCATCTTCCTGCCCTTATCCCAATTAGATACTTGGGGTCGGCGCAACACGTTTTGTTGACCACAAAATCGTGTTGCAAAGGATTTGGCTTAATTTTACGACCAGCCGCCTACCAGACGTCAACCCTCCTTGGGAATGCTTCTGTGGGGGATTAACCGCCACCATACGGTTGGACCTGGCTGTTTGGGTCGGGTTTATCCCTCGGTCGCCCCTCACGACCCCCACGGGAAGAGAGGGGGTGGTGCTATTCTACTCTGCCGGCACCACACGGCTCTAAACACAAGCATGGCGCTTTATTACCGGTCAATTTAGATACCTCTACCTATCCAAAACACACAATAGGTATCCCTTTTTCATTTGCCTCTAAAGGTTCAAAGGCGGACAAATAAGTAATCTTGATCAAACAAAAAGTAACCATTTTGGGCAATCTAAGGTTACCTGGAGGATCTCAAACACTGGCGTAGTTTTAGAGGAATAGAAAAGCTTACCTACAGGCGGCATTTGACCCTGCGACTTTCGCCATTGGTACCACAAAATACAGAGTTTACAGAAGGTTCACTCGGCCCTATTTGAGATTTTCGCGATTGACACTTGTTACATAGCCAGGGTTGATACTGTCAACAATCTCAATATCAAAACAGTAAAATCTGATACGCAAACGTCATAATGATTCTGAGCCAATTTTAATCCAAGAAATATGACGTTCGTGGCAACTGCTGGCAACCAACTTCTTAGTTACCTTGACTTCCCCTGAGATTCCGGTTATTTCCAGATAAAGTCAGTAAGCGTCAAAATCGTCGCCAGTTCAGAGTGAGCCATCAGCTGTTTAGGCACCCCGCGCGCCGTTTCCCTAATTTGAGTTGGTATCGGCGCCTCCAAACACCCCCACTGGGCTACTGGGTTTTGGTTGGAAGATTAATTTCAATTCCTTACCCAGCAACCTACAAACACGAAATTGCTTAGCACGCGTTTGCATTATCGTCTTCATTACACTTTAAACATTAATTCTACACCTCCGTGCAGTGTGTATTGTTGTGGCCAACGCACTCGCATTTAATGCATGCAATTACTAAACTTCGCATGAGACAATGCGTGTCTAGTTCCATGCTATGCTGTGTTGTAGTGAAGGGACGATGGTTTTTCTATTTTTCGATAAAACATACGAACGAGGCTTATAGAGTCTCGACGTTTCGATGCAATACGTGCATCTTCATCGGGAGTCCGACAGGTCGCTCGCGCACGATAGCGCGGCCCGCCGGGAACTCTATAAGCCTCGACTTAAATTAACAAGGTTAGTCGTTAGAATAATAAATATGAGTTATCCTTGTTCATTTAATAATTTAACATACGAACGAAATGTGATATGCAATATATGATGTTTTAGATGCGTTACTCTTTGCTCTAGGTTAGAGATTACGTCGACAATAAACCTAGCTAACCCAGAAGTCAAAAGGTATCCATTTAAGAACAATAATACTGGCATTTATTCATTTAAGTACAATAATAAAACATGGGCTAGTTGTTTGGTACCAGGCACTAATGAAATGGTAATAGATTATATGGTCGGTCTCTTTATCGAACCCTAATTCCTATTACCCCTACCTACATGACTGATCGTGTTTCATGACGAAGTCTATTCAAACCACAAAAAAATAAACCTGGTTGGCAATTACCCTGCAGACTTCTACGTCTCACTTTTTGAAATTCAAATTATTTCGATATCAAAAAGTCAGAACCTACATCACTACAAAGATACAAGCGAAAACAGCATTTAGGTCAGCGCCCACAGTGTTAGCTGGCGTCTCCAATTGCGGCGACAAACTTGCTAACTACCCGCCCCTGCCACTTCAGCTGTGAATTTAGATAGTCTCAACTCGCTAATAGTTAGGGAGGTGGCAACACTGATTTTGTAAAGAAAATGAATAATGTTTTCAGAATCTAGGCTCAATTTTGGCAGGGGCGTATTTACGATAGGGGCAAGTGGGGCACGTGCCCCAGGGCGCAAGCCTCAGGGGGCGGCGCTAGCCTTCGCAACTGTAAAAAAAATTGCACAGCTCTGGCGCCTTCTTGCAGTCAGGCGCCGCCTTTCCCTCTCAAAGCTGCTTACACCCAACTCATTTTAACGCGAAAAGTCGGGCTCGCTTCGCTCGCAATACGTGTACTATCAAAGCGCCCTAAACCCTTATAGCGCTGCTTGCACCGCAACCTGTTTCAATGTAAAAAAAAACCGTTGCTTCTCATGGTCTTGGTCTAGCGCCCCTATCACCAATTTATAATTCAATTTCAAGTTCTTAAAGGATATATCACGCTACTGCACAATGTTGTTCATACATCTCTTGCTCTTAAAATTACTGCTTGTTAAGAGGATCGTCAAGCTGACAAATATGTAGCTTCGCTTGCAATACATAATGCTGGTGTGGTGGCTCTCCTTCCTCTTCAAACGTGAAATGATGAGCTCGTTTTGCTTGCATAACTTCGTATTGTGTTTGAGTATGTACCGTTATTCCTATTGCTGTCTCGCGTAGACTTCTCGCCCGTTTGTTGCGTGAAATATCGTGAGCGAAGGTGTCTGCCAATTTTACAATCGCGGCTAGTGTTTTTGCTCCTCGTCGTTTGTAGCGTGAAAGGTCTAGCTCGCTTCGCTTGCGATACGTGTGCTGTCTGTCTATTTTACTGCCGTGGCTACTGTTTAAGCTCCTCACCCGTTTATGGTGTAAAAAGTGGAGCTCGCTTCTCTCGCAACGCGTTTATTAGTCTGTCAGTTTTTCTGCCGCGGATAGTGTTTCAGCTCATCTCCGGTTTGTAGCGTGAAAAGTCGAGCTCGCTTCGCTCGCAATACGTGTAGGTACGTGTCTGTCTGTTTAACTGTCGCGCCTCCTTGACCGTTTGTAGCGTGAAACGTCGAGCTCGCTTCGCTCGCGATATGTGTGCTTTCCTACTTGTTTCACACTCACGGCTATTGATGATGTTCCGCGTCCGTTTATTGTTTGATAATTTGTTCTCACTTCGCTCACTATACATACAGGCCAGTGTTTTAACAGAACACTTGAGCCCCCAACCCATAAAAGTTCTGTATCCGATCCACCCTTGAACACTACTATCGACAAGGGTAGACGCCGCGTATGTGTAAATTGTACCGCGCTTTCTGTATCCGCCACTGACTTGGCTAATCTTGCTTGATTTCTGAAAGTCGCCAGTACACCACTGGCCGGGGGGCGCCGAAAAGTGGGTGCCCCGGGGCGCCAAATCTCTAAATACGCCCCTGAATTTTGGTCTAGTTTTTCGGTTGAAGTTTCGCAGATGCTTATAACATATTGCGAAAGTTGGAATATAGTTTTTTCATATACTGGGTGAACTTTTACTAGTGACCGATAGCGAAAACTCAGAACCGGCTGGTGATAAGGAACATCTTGCCCCGAGGAACATAGGTCGAAATACGAAAAAATAATTTAGACCTCACAAAATCACGTCATTTCCACCAATTTTTTTGTAACTTAAACGAATCACTGCTCTCATCTTCCAGACCTTGACCTAAGTATTCTTAATTAATGGGGTTTCATTAATAATAATATAATAATAAAATTCTTTATTACCCCAACCCCAAAAACCCCAATTCCGAAAATACTTACTACTGATTGAAATTGAAATTTCTTTACAAGATATTCTTGTAATTTTTTTATGTCACCACCGCTTAGTCCATTAGATAGTCTGTGAACTCGCTAAATGAACTTTCGGCCGGTTTTTGAACCAGAACTTGGGTAATTACTTTGGCAAATATTGAGATAGCTGCCGCCGCCGGGGATATGGGGACGTGTTCAACGTATACGCTAATTTATAATTTAATAGCACGTGTGTGAGCACTCTTTTGCTATGTAAGCAAACAGTTGAGAGTACTCTGAGTAATTTTTATTGCGGTACATTACTTTTTAATTTTTCAATTAAAATTACTTACACAATTTTAAAACGATAATTTTTTGGTCTCACGTGTTGCGCATGGGAATGATTGTTCTTGTTATTGAGGTAAAATCCGATGTGGCGCAGTTATAGTGCGACTGCGAATCCGACGCAAGATTCGGGTTCCGTTCTCGGTGGGGATTTACAAAGATGGCATTTTTCACTTTGTGAATTCGTTCCCAGTCTGGTTAGAACATTAAAGGCTGATCCATCAGGGTTGATCGAGTCGTAGGACGACTTGGTGTCCCTTACAAAATACTAGGTAGGTATAGGTAGATTATTATCTTATGGTAGATCCTACTATGTAGTAACAGCCTTCATGGGGCAAGTAGTATGCCGTCGCAATTGTCACAAAAAAATCGTATCAATTATGTTGTTATGAGGCAAAATTTACTGAACTTTTGACATGAATTCCTCCCACCAATCCCGTTGATGTCTTTATCAAGCAAAAACCAATCACACCGATTAGTCTCCGTTATTGCGATCAAATGCAAACACATTAAACGTGCTAATGTCCGATTCGTTGTCATTTACAATCCAGTTTTGTATTTGCAAACCATTCATCATTCGCGAATGATTAGATATGGACGTACCATTTGAATTCATTCATTCATTCTTGCTGCTGTGGGTGCAGTTGCAGTTGCAGTTGCAAAATGTGTGGGTAGAGTTTCCATTAACTTTTCAATACAGTAGATAAAAAGATCTAAGGTTGTAAATCTCAGTTCAGGCTCAGTCCAATCCATGCATGATTGGACAAAACAACATTACATTAATATGACTATTCAGCCGTTTTGTTTTCTTTCATTAGGACCCTTTTCCTGTCATGCGTATTTTCGCACGCGCGCGGATCGGGGTAGATTTCTGAATAGTCGTCATTCGATTTCGCGCACGCAATCGCTATTTCGTAGGCGAAATCCTGGACTCCTAAAATCGGCATTTTTGAACTAAAAGCGAGTATGAGAATTTCATACAAAACTGTCAAAACCATTCGCAACTGAACTTGCGTGCACGGATATAATGTCAGACTGACAAGTGACAATGTTTGTTTGGTTACTTTTTCGTATTTGTATCACGGTTTTTTACAAGTTTTTTAGTATTTTCCGTTTAAATTGTGGTTTTTAAGTTGATAAACTAATTGAATAATTGTTAATAAGGAAAATTATTTACCTACATAGATGAAAAGTAAAGTAACGGAACGAAAAACATCCCAAAAACGCAGACAACTTGTGTGCCGTACTGAATTCAGTTTATGAAAAACTACAGGCTTTTATCCTGTAAATTACCATTGTTCAAGAGCTTAGGCCTAATGTTATAGAAGAAGGCCGTTGGACTTTTGATTGAACAGTAGAGACCAAGGTAAAATCAATCAAGCAATCTATGAAATTCTAAGCAAATAAAGTACCCTACCAGCCACAACAGTCCACTGCTGGACACGGGCATCCCCCTGTAGGGGGTATTGCCATAATTGCCACGCTTGGCAGGTGAATTTGCGAGCGCAAGATGTTCAATTCACAGGGAATGCTGCTGTCCATTGCCTGGATAATTATCTACTTATCATATAGTCACTTTTTACGACACCTACGTATAGAATCAGTGTGATGCTATTCTAAGCCAGCATCAAAATTCATTAAATACTTGCAGTTGGTAATAATAAATAACAGTTGATACTTTCTATTTGTCTATCTAATAGGTAGGTAATGTTTAACGAGATCTAATATGTAGCTAGGACAATAAATATAATACTGCCTATCTTATACACCTATTTACAATTAAACTAAAAGCTATACATAATACACCATAACACCATATAAAAAGTTAAATCGAGACTCGCTAGCGCTTCTTCTTCTTTGCGAATCGAAGACGAAACTAATATCCTTTGACCAACATGTAGCCACATTAACTGCGTTTGATGTAGCCGCCAACAGATTTGCAAGCGCTTATTTCTACATTCATACATAAAATCACGCCTCTTTTCCGAACGGGTAGGCAGAGACTATACCCTTTCACTTGCTACGATCCTTGAACACCTCTTTCTCAAGGTGTAAAATAACAGCTTTAAAGACCATTGTCTGTGCTATGTATATCATTTCCAAATGTGGCTAATAAATAAGCTTTTTTTCTATGCAGCTATTAAACTTCTTTTTTCTTACAGGTTCTGCTAACATGGAATTTTCATCTAAGAAAGTATTAAGTATATGAAAAGTGTGGCAGAAGAAGTTTCAACGTTTAATAACCCTACGGTTTATGAAAAGTGGGTGAAATATCCATCCATCCACATCCCAAGAAATTAGTTATTATTCTAGAAAGCGTGCGTATGTACCTATCTATGTATTATTTTATTACCTAGTAGCGGCGTAGCGGCCCGCTCAGCGGTTAAGTGAGCTTACCTACCCGTTTTCCCGTGGAAATCGGATCTTTACACTTAATAAAAAGTCAGTTACTACGTACCAGCAAAAGAGGCTTATCATGTTGAAAAACTTTCTACGAAGCCTTCACTTATCTCTTTCAGTTGAGCTAGCCTTCTGATGTTCCACTCTAGGTACTCCACATCCTCGATATAAAACTACCAGCAGTTGTCATGCTGAACAACTTTTGCTATAAAGTCACATAAGCCACATTCCATATCTCATAAAGTTTAGTAGTGCTCCTGGTGCCCTCCATCGGGTAGGTATCCAGATCCTCAAGTGCTGACAAATAGTAGTCCATGTCCCTTTCCGATATGCTAACAATGCTAAATTTCGCGAAGACGGTTAAGTGGTTTGGATAAATAAGCAAAAGTGGCTCGTTATGGTGAACAACGTTTGATATGGACCTATTTCTGTTGTAGGTATAAAGTTTAGCCGAGTTCCTGGCATTCCAAGTGAGCTGCTCCAGACCCTCGATGTTTGTCCATACGCTAGAAAAGCGGCTCATCATACTAAACAACTTTTCTATGGATCCGTTTCTGTGTCTATGTACCTACCTATAGTTAAGATGGGTACGTGGTGATCTACATCAGTTACTTCAGACTCTCGATGTCGATGTGACAGCAGAAGCGACTCATCAAACAGAACAACTTTTGCTGTGGATTATTTTTCTATCTTATACATAGCCGATGTGGCGCAGTGGTTTGTAGGTACGACTGCCTGCGACGTAGAAGGTTTCGGGTTCAATTACCGGTGGGGTCACACACAAAGTTGATATTTATCACTTTGTGAATCTGTTCCCAGTCTGGCTAGGACATTGCAGGCTGAATTACCTGATTGTGTTCCACGCGAAGAAGAAGAAGAATCTTATAAAGTTTAGATGGGCTACTTCCTGGTGGTCTACATTAAGTACTCCAGACCCTCAAATGCTAGCAAAAGGTAGTCTTTGTCCGTTTCCGATGAGTTAACAATCTAAATGCTAAATTTCAGGAAGATTGGTAGAGTAGAGATGGTTCGCCGCAAAGACGTAATATTGCGGTCAGCCGAGCGGTTTTATCACTTAACTGTTTTCCCTTGTGAATGAGATATTCACTCGCAGTAAAATTACCTATATCACTTAATGATGTTGTAGTTTTCTAATAGTGAAAGATTTTTTGTAATCGGTTCATTAATTTTGGAGTTTATCGATAACATAAGTATAAGTAAAATAAAATTATTTTAATTGTGTTATGTGTACCTATACTCATTTATATAACCTTAACCTCAACAGCCACAACTGTCCACTGCTGGAAATGTGCCTTTCCTTATCAAAGGGCACCTATTGCCATCATACTTGGAAGGCGGATTGGCGAGCACAGTGCACTGCTACCCATATCCTGGATAATTATCCTTAGTTCCTTTCTACGACACCCACGGGTAGTAGAATTGCGGTATGGCTATTATAAGCCGACTTAACACGGCTACTGTCTTTTCTTCTTCAACAGCCACAATAGTCTTCTGCTGGACATAAGTACACTCCCTCGATTGGGGTATTTGTCATACGGGATACCGTCGTTTTGCATATTGTTGAAGTTCCTAATATAGTTTGGCATAACACGGTTCGCATAAATTTCTTTGTCATACTGTTTGTTCGGCATAAATTTTATATGTCATACGCATTTATAGTCATACCATTAGCTTGACCTATTTTCTTTTAGACTAATTTTGAGTCGCATAATTGTCTGTCATAAATCATAATGATCAATGAGAAATATATTTTAATGGAAGACATTAGATTCAAACACATCTTGCTGTAAATTAGGCGTGTAAGGGCCGGCGCACATAGACCGGACGCCGGCGACACTTTTCGCGCGACGCCTCTTGGTCGCGGAGCACACCAAGCGGCATTCTTCCGCGCGGCGTCGCCACGTGGCGCGTGCGTCCGCCGGTTCGCTAGACAGTGTTGCCCGCTAATCTTATTAAAAATAAATTGGGTGGTTCAGATGAATCCAACCTATTAAAAATTCAAGAACATTACGTTACGATTGTCACTGAACTAATTTTTGCCACGTTTGAAAAAAAAATGGTCATTTGTGTGGCTCGTTGGTATTTGTTGGGTCGTAAGGGCTTATTACGTGGGTCGTTGGTGTTAGATGGGTCGTAAGGGTTTATTACGTGGGTCGTTGATGTTTGATGGGTCGTTAGAGGTTCTTACATGTGTCGTTGGTGTTTGATGGGTCGTATGAGTTTATTTTGTGGGTCGTTGATGTTTATTGGGTTGTAAGGGTTTATTACGTGGGTCGTTGGTTTTTGATGGGTCTTAAAGGTCTATTACGTGGGTCGTTGCTGTTTGATGGGTCGTAATAAACCCTTACGACCCATCAAACAGCAACGACCCACATAATTTTAAGACCCATCAAAAACCAACGACCCACGTAATAAACCCTTACAACCCAATAAACATCAACGACCCACAAAATAAACTCATACGACCCATCAAACATCAACGACCCACGTAATAAACCCTTACGACCCAACAAACACCAACGATCTACGTAAGATACCCTTACGACCCATCAAACACCAACGACCCACGTAAGAAACCCTTACGACCCAACAAACATCAACGACCCACGTAATAAACCCCTACGACCCATCAAAAACCCCAACGACCCACGTTATAAACCCTTAAGACCCAAAATACACCAACGACCCACGTAATAAACCCTTACGACCCATCAAACATGAACGACCCACGTAATAAACCCTTACGACTTATCAAACATGAACGACCCACGTAATAAACCCTGTTGACTCATCAAACATGAACGTCCCACGTAACAAACCCTTACGACCCAACAAACACCAACGACCCACGTAATAAACCTAACGACCCAATAAACACCAAGGTTGTAGGTACTTATATTATAAATATTTATTCAAAACAATGTTTAGATATTTTTTTTTTATTTATTTTAGTAATCGACACTTTTCTTTGAGAAACATTATCTTTTTTATTTCTATTGTGATGGCAACACCGGGAGAATGTCCGCTTGCGGCCTTGGGCCGCCCGGCGGATGCAAGCGCACTCAAGAGGCGCCGCGCGGAGTCGCGCGAATTCGCGCGGCGCCGCGCGAACAAATGGCGCTCGGACTTTTTCCGCCGCCGGCCATTATCGCCGTTACGTCAGTTGCGTACGGTTCATTTTCCGATTTCTCTGTTAGAGTCGCGCGACGGCGCGAAAAGTGTCCACTCTGTCGGCGGCGGCCTAACGCGTACATAAACAGGGCGCGTGCGAGCGAAGCGAGCACGAGTTCAGGGCACCCCGAATTGGTAAGGTTAGGTTCAGCAGGCTATGACGGAAGTGAGCAAAGCGAGCGTAGCAAGCTGGCTCGCTTCCGTCATAGCCTGCGGGTAAGGTTGACATGTATGCATGCCTGCTTGTGCTTCATTGCATGCATGCAATGCATGCTGCTTGATTGCTTTCTTGCATGCATGTTGCTTGCTTGCTTGCATGAATGGCTGCCGCTGGCTTGCTGGGATGGGGGGCACAGCGACAGTAAAAAAATAACCTATTGCCCATTTTCGGAAGTTTAGAGTGGGTTAGAGTAGTATGCTTGCCTTTTTTTAGTAGTGTTTTTGAATATTATGCGTTATTAATATTATGCGTTTTAAAAATGACGCTAATGTATAATATGCCTATTTATCATTATGTTTGTTGAAGTTATGACTTTTTAGTATATGCTAAAACGGTTATGCGTATTAATATTATGACTTGAATTCATTATGACTGTTGATCATATCATATGCCTAGTAAAAATATGACTTAAAACTTTATGCAACCCGACCTCAATCCTTGTCATACACCACGGTCACCACACTTGGCAGGCGGATTGGTGAGCGCAATGTAAGATTTTGCATTTACGGGAAACGCTGCAGTCCACTCTCTTAGTGAATTTATCCCTTAGTCGCTTTTTACGACACCGAGGGGTAGAATTGGGGTGATGCTATTCTAAGCCGGTATCACATGGCTTGTAGGTATAATCTTAATCAAATAAATCCATTTCATTGTTTTGTGTACCTATAAGTAGGTACCTACATACTTTATTGTTACCTTAGATGTGAACTATCATTTTATTTATACCTACCTAGATGCTAACTAATGAATGCATCTTCTAATATCTACTACATCTTAATGTGACTACATGATGCCATCTCATCCCTTAACATCTACCTATTAATTTATACTGTTGTTTTGTAGCTGAATTAAAGAAACATTTTATTTTATAGTAGTTGTTCTTAAAAGCAAGAAAGATTATCATTATCATCAAGATTCCGCGTCCGTGTCGAACTTTCGTGCGCGAATCAAGCGCTCGCTTTTGAATGTCAGTGAAAACTGTTGCAAGAAAGCATGACATGTTCAATCAAAGCGTCCACGCAATCAAAAGAGTGCCCGAGGCACTCTCTTTGAACATTCGTGCACGAATCAAGCGTTAATAAAATGATAGTTCACATCGACTATTTGACCGTATTTTTACGGCCGGTATCGCTCTGCCTACCCTCAACGTAGGTAATTAGGCGTGGTATTGTGCGATAGTGTTATTTATTTTTAATATTGTAGATTTTTGGGTACTGTTTCGATTACGATTAAAACTACTGCTAATATTTTAAGGGTGAACAAGCCCATGAAACTGAACAACTTTCCCTAAGGAACATAGGTCAAAATATATAAAAAATTGGACCTCCCATACAAACTGACTCGCTCGAGTATTTTATTATGCGAAGAGTCTAAAAACTTGTTTCATATTTTGACATAGGTATGTTCCTTGGGGACAGTTGTTTAGTTTCATGGGCTGGTTCACCTCTTAAAATATTTGCAGTAGGTATATTTCTAAGGTGACCACGGTTACTCTTTTTGAGAATGGTTGCATACCTACGCCCTTTGCTGACCCAAGTAGGTACAAGAAATAAAGACAGCCAAACGTGCCCTTCGATGCAAGGAACCTATTTCTTTTCGGACAATCAGATGGTTTAGCCTGCTTTGTCTTAAACCGACTGGAAACAAATTTACAAAGTGATGTGATAAATATCAACCTTGTGAGTGACCCACCCACCGAGAATCGAACCGGAACCTTCTGCATTGCAGGCAGTCGCACTTCCACTGCGCCACATCGCAGTCGCCATTAGTTTAATTATTATTTATTACTTACCTACTTTTAAATAAATAAAATATATGATGCAAATGAAATCTTTTATTTCAAAATTTATCTTACTTCAAGCAAAATTAAATTAACCAACCTAAAATAATCATTAGATAGCACCACTATTATATATTTTAACACAACTATAGGTATGCAAACATCGTTTATTACTAAGGATTTCCAGAACATTAGGAACTTACATAAACATAATCAACAATAAGCCACCATGATGAATGAAAATAAGATGCTTATTCAGTTCATATAACTATAAATTAACAAAGTACATTAATAGGTAGTAATTTTACCTATCTTCTAATATTTCATTTATCTCTTCTTCAATTCTATTCTGCTGAAATTGCAGTGCTTTCTAAAAGCTTTTGCTTTATTTATTTTAAGTAGTATCTTCATTAGTGGTCATTTTCTGAAAAATTAAGGAAGATACTTTAATAAAATAATGGATATAGGTGTTAGGTGTCAGAGGCTTGTTAGTTTCAGTAGGCGGTTGAAAAACTCTGACACTATGGTTCATCGAGTCGTTGGACGATTTGGTGTCCCACTCGTAGAAGAAGAAGAAGGTACTATTGTTACTTGGCAGAAATGGACTATATTGGTGATTAGTTTTAAACTGGCTGTGAAAGTCATTGGTTGGGATCTCCCTCCTCGAAGTCATCCAGTCGTTCTTTCACCAGTTGTTCTGGCTGTGGACTACACCATGTTCCATTGAAGTTATCGTAACAGACGCCTTCTTTGCTTTGGTCCTACCAAGTCTGAAATGATGAAAAATAATTGGTAAGCTGTGTGCATCACACTTCATCATAAGTGTTCATAATCTGATAGTTCATCAAGTATAGTATCAAGCGTTTTCTTACTTACGCAAAAGACTCCATTCGTCCCAATGATATTATAATGTAGGGTTCGTCCAACGTTTCAAAACAATTATTTTAAAAGTGGCATCTGTCAAGTCAACATCAGTGTCAACATAGAACAATAATTAGGCCGAGCGCACATCTACGTCTACAGACTGTTTAGACTCACGCCGACAAGACGTGTCGCAAGACCATCGTGTCGTCCGTACCGCGCACATCACGACTAAACAGTCTGCAGATGTTTTGTCGCGAGATTGCATAATTATACGGGCTATTAACTCGACGTCTACATGCGCCTAGTTTGCGATAATACAACACATCATAATATTTCATCAGTAGCTATTTAAAAAAAAATTGCTATTTTATCATTTCTGCTATGGAGTTCACTCGTATTTTCCCATTGTAACCAGTGATCGTGCCCTCGTCACGGGGACAACGAAACGTCATAGATTTGACATTCCGATGTCCCCGTTAAGAGGATGAAACCAAAGTTTTAATCGCGAATACGTATAATTTTTGCCTCAAAGTAAAGGTTTGATAGGGTGGGGCAAAGCGTGGCATGATAAGATATTCCCCTAGCCTGCCCTACCTTTTCCCACTCTTAACGGAAAACTTTTACCGGGGACAATGGGGATAGCTTCAGTATAATTTATTTTAGAACAAGATGGCGTCACATAGTCCACGAAAAGTTATTCGACGAGGTCACGACCCTCTGCATTGAGAATATACGACTCAAGAAGGATGACGCCTTTTCTTATCCTATCAAATCTTGAGTTGATAGCGAAAATAATATGAACACGCGATTTCCACTATTTACCAATACACATAAGGGGACCACGGGTAGTTAAATCAATGAACTTATCGCTTATCCTGGTGAGCATGTCCTCATCACGGGGACAACGAGACGTCATAGATTTGACTTCCGTGGTCCCGTATGAGGATAGGAAAACTGGAAATCGCGTGTTCATATTATTTCGCTATCAACGCAAGATTGATAGATAAGAAAAGGCGTCCTCCTCTGAGTCGTATATCCTCAATGCAGAGGGTCGTGACCTCGTCGAATAACTTTTCGTGACTACGTAACGCCATCTTGTTCTATCTTCAGTGGCATGGCCTCGCAAACTGTGGTGCCCAGCTGTGGTCTTCTGCCGTCTACTTTGCCCGTTGTTAATAGTTTTCAAGGTTGTCGCCTTTCTTCCGGGCAGAAGCTTCTTCGCAGGCATCTGGTGGTGAGTCTCATGGGTACCTTAAGCTCTGATAGTATGGACTCATTGGTCCAATGCTCTGTTCAGTGCACCCCGAGCATCATTCTCAACACCACATTTCAAATGCAGCAATGCGCTTGTGGTCTGCTTTCTTCAGCGTCCAGGTATCAGTTTGATGATACTGCAACGATTATTGCACTATCATCAAATGTATCGGGCTGTTTTCAATGTATTTTAATTGTTTATTTTAGTATGTGAGTGTTATTGCCCCTGAAGATGCTTATTTAAGCGAAACCGGTTGGGACGAAAATAAAAATAAGTGAAACGAGTACAAGTGTTTGAATCGAAATCATAACCAATAAAGCTCCCATACATTTTGTATGGGAAGTCAAATTTTTTGATCATGCTCCATGGGAAAGTTGTTCAGTTTTATAAGTACCTTAACCTCCTAAAGCTGAAAAGCTTTATTGGTTGTTTTGTAACACCCAGTATAAACAGATAAAAACTAAAATTTGTTGGAACATGTTCTGTCATCAAAATTTCATGAAGGTATCCTCTAACATTTTTTTAATATACTTCTTTCATTACTTTCTTTCATTTTTTAATATACAGACTTTCGTGCAGACTGTTTAGACGTAGATATGCGCTCGGCCTTACGCCAAGATCAAGTTGAAACTTTAGTTGAAAAGTTTCGATCCGTTTGTCTGTAAATTATTGGTTTTAGGGTTTCGTAGTCTTATAGAAACACTTATCATTTCGTCAAGTCTGTCTGTCTGTATGTCATGCCTGTCGTGCCTCTTCGTCAGTTTTAAAGCTACCGACATGAAATTTGGTGAGAAGGTAGATCGTGTTGTCCCAAATTTAGAAATTTAACAAATGTTTTTGGACCCCTCCTACAAAACATCTCCTAATATATTGAGTAGGATATCGTTGAATAGGTCTTGTAAAAGTAAGGTGAGGTTTCTTTGAAACAAAGTCACTAAAGGTTTCTGTTAGACTAAGCTCCCATTGACAATGTCTTACGGGCCTTACCCGTAAGTCTACCGATTGAAAGTATGGTATAACGATCTGCTGCGACGAATCTAACGACACCTAATATGTCAAAATCCAACTATCCGTTTGTGCTGTAGCCCGTGAAAAATATTTTCTTGTCCACATACATACATACATACATTCATACATACGAACGTACATACATACTCTCGAAAGACATAACCTTCCTTCTGAGGCAGTCGGGTAAATATTTAAAATTCTTTTCACGGGCTACAGCCCAAACGGCTGGGCGGATCATATGAGGTGTCGTTAGATTTGTCTCAGTAGCACGAGTGACACTGGCTATAATAACATTTTATAAATTCAAGATGGCGGATTTAAAACGTAAAATACAACTTTGAAATTACCGCAGTCGGGTTTTTTGTTTTTTATTCAATTTGAGGTTGGTAACCACACAGCTGCAAACAAACCGGCAACAAAATTAACTTTGTAACGCTGAAAAACCTGATATTTAAACGTTGACTACGAAACCCTGTTCGTGGGCGTGTCTGACACGCTCTTGGCCAGTTTTCTTAAAACCTTTTTTTTTATAAACGACGGGCAATGAATGTTTCTTCGTAGAATGAACACAAATATAGAGTTTAAATTTATGGGCATCACCATGGCAACACAACTTTCTACGATCAAATTCTACAATTTCAAAAATGCGTAAAAATGGGAGTAAACGAAAATGAAAGCATTGACAGCAGAATTTCGTGGACGAAAGCCTGTCGTGTGCGCAATCAAATTGACGACTTTTCAGAAATCGACCTCGCATGCGGATGATAGCACGCTCCTGGTCACACGCAGGACAGGGATTTCGTTTGCGTCAATCCGCGTTCCGCGCGCGTGCTAGCCGCATGATAGGAAAAACATGTATCAAAAGATAAGATGCGTGCGGCCCGGAGGTCGATTTCTGAAAAGTCGTCAATTTGATTGCGCACACGACAGGCTTTCGTCCACGAAATTCTGCTGTCAATGCTTTCATTTTCGTTTACTCCCATTTTTACGCATTTTTGAAATTGTAGAATTTGATCGTAGAAAGTTGTGTTGCCATGGTGATGCCCATAAATTTAAACTCTATATTTGTGTTCATTCTACGAAGAAACATTCATTGCCCGTCGTTTATAAAAAAAAAGGTTTTAAGAAAACTGGCCAAGAGCGTGTCAGACACGCCCACGAACAGGGTTTCGTAGTCAACGTTTAAATATCAGGTTTTTCAGCGTTACAAAGTTAATTTTGTTGCCGGTTTGTTTGCAGCTGTGTGGTTACCAACCGCAAATTGAATAAAAAACAAAAAACCCGACTGCGGTAATTTCAAAGTTGTATTTTACGTTTTAAATCCGCCATCTTGAATTTATAAAATGTTATTATAGCCAGTGTCACTCGTGCTACTGAGACAAATCTAACGACACCTCATATGATCCGCCCAGCCGTTTGGGCTGTAGCCCGTGAAAAAGAATTTTAAATATTTACCCGACTGCCTCAGAAGGAAGGTTATGTCTTTCGAGTATGTATGTACGTTCGTATGTATGAATGTATGTATGTGTATGTGGACAAGAAAATATTTTTCACGGGCTACAGCACAAACGGATAGTTGGATTTTGACATATTAGGTGTCGTTAGATTCGTCGCAGCAGATCGTTATACCATACTTTCAATCGGTAGACTTACGGGGTAAGGCCCGTAAGACATTGTCAATGGGAGCTTAGTCTAACAGAAACCTTTTAGTGACTTTGTTTCAAAGAAACCTCACCTTACTTTTACAAGACCTATTCAACGATATCCTACTCAATATATTAGGAGATGTTTTGTAGGAGGGGGTCCAAAAAACATTTGTTAAATTTCTAAATTTGGGACAACACGATCTACCTTCTCACCAAATTTCATGTCGGTAGCTTTAAAACTGACGAAGAGGCACGACAGGCATGACATACAGACAGACAGACTTGACGAAATGATAAGTGTTTCTATAAGACTACGAAACCCTAAAAACCAAGAATTTCCACAGACAAACGGATCGAAACTTTTCAACTAAAGTTTCAACTTGATCTTGGCGTAAGGCCGAGCGCATATCTACGTCTAAACAGTCTGCACGAAAGTCTGTATATTAAAAAAAATGAAAGAAAGTAATGAAAGAAGTATATTAAAAAAAATGTTAGAGGATACCTTCATGAAATTTTGATGACAGAACATGTTCCAACAAATTTTAGTTTTTATCTGTTTATACTGGGTGTTACAAAACAACCAATAAAGCTTTTCAGCTTTAGGAGGTTAAGGTACTTATAAAACTGAACAACTTTCCCCATGGAGCATGATCAAAAAAAATTTGGACTTCCCATACAAAATGTATGGGAGCTTTATTGGTTATGATTTCGATTCAAGCACTTGTACTCGTTTCACTTATTTTTTATTTTCGTCCCAACCGGTTTCGCTTAAATAAGCATCTTCAGGGGGCAATAACACTCACATACTAAAATAAACAATTAAAATACATTGAAAACAGCCCGATACATTTGATGATAGTGCAATAATCGTTGCAGTATCATCAAACTGATACCTGACGCTGAAGAAAGCAGACCACAAGCGCATTGCTGCATTTGAAATGTGGTGTTGAGAATGATGCTCGGGGTGCACTGAACAGAGCATTGGACCAATGAGTCCATACTATCAGAGCTTAAGGTACCCATGAGACTCACCACCAGATGCCTGCGAAGAAGCTTCTGCCCGGAAGAAAGGCGACAACCTTGAAAACTATTAACAACGGGCAAAGTAGACGGCAGAAGACCACAGCTGGGCACCACAGTTTGCGAGGCCATACATGCCACTGAAGATAGAACAAGATGGCGTTACGTAGTCCACGAAAAGATTCGACGAGGTCACGACCCTCTGCATTGAGGATATACGACTCAGGAGGAGGACGCCTTTCTTATCTATCAATCTTGCGTTGATAGCGAAAATAATATGAACACGCGATTTCAGTTTCTATCCTCATACGGGGACCACGGAAGTCAAATCTATGACGTCTCGTTGTCCCCGTGATGAGGACATGCTCACCAGGGATAAGCGATAACGTCATAGATTTAACTTCCCGTGGTCCCCGTATGAGGATAGGGTCAAAGTGGAAATCGCGTGTTCATATTATTTTCGCTATCAACGCAAGATTGATAGATAAGAAAAGGCGTCCTCCTTCTTGAGTCGTATATTCTCAATGCAGAGGGTCGTGACCTCGTCGAATAACTTTTCGTGGACTATGTGACGCCATCTTGTTCTAAAATAAATTATACTGAAGCTATCCCCATTGTCCCCGGTAAAAGTTTTCCCGTTAAGAGTGGGAAAAGGTAGGGCAGGCTAGGGGAATATCTTATCATGCCACGCTTTGCCCCACCCTATCAAACCTTTACTTTGAGGCAAAAATTATACGTATTCGCGATTAAAACTTTGGTTTCATCCTCTTAACGGGGACATCGGAATGTCAAATCTATGACGTTTCGTTGTCCCCGTGACGAGGGCACGATCACTGGTTACAATGGGAAAATACGAGTGAACTCCATAGCAGAAATGATAAAATAGCAATTTTTTTTTAAATAGCTACTGATGAAATATTATGATGTGTTGTATTATCGCAAACTAGGCGCATGTAGACGTCGAGTTAATAGCCCGTATAATTATGCAATCTCGCGACAAAACATCTGCAGACTGTTTAGTCGTGATGTGCGCGGTACGGACGACACGATGGTCTTGCGACACGTCTTGTCGGCGTGAGTCTAAACAGTCTGTAGACGTAGATGTGCGCTCGGCCTAATTATTGTTCTATGTTGACACTGATGTTGACTTGACAGATGCCACTTTTAAAATAATTGTTTTGAAACGTTGGACGAACCCTACATTATAATATCATTGGGACGAATGGAGTCTTTTGCGTAAGTAAGAAAACGCTTGATACTATACTTGATGAACTATCAGATTATGAACACTTATGATGAAGTGTGATGCACACAGCTTACCAATTATTTTTCATCATTTCAGACTTGGTAGGACCAAAGCAAAGAAGGCGTCTGTTACGATAACTTCAATGGAACATGGTGTAGTCCACAGCCAGAACAACTGGTGAAAGAACGACTGGATGACTTCGAGGAGGGAGATCCCAACCAATGACTTTCACAGCCAGTTTAAAACTAATCACCAATATAGTCCATTTCTGCCAAGTAACAATAGTACCTTCTTCTTCTTCTACGAGTGGGACACCAAGTCGTCCAACGACTCGATGAACCATAGTGTCAGAGTTTTTCAACCGCCTACTGAAACTAACAAGCCTCTGACACCTAACACCTATATCCATTATTTTATTAAAGTATGTTCCTTAATTTTTCAGAAAAATGACCACTCATGAAGAGACTACTGAAAATAAATAAAGCAAAAGCTTTTAGAAAGCACTGCAATTTCAGCAGAATAGAATTGAAGAAGAGATAAATGAAATATTAGAAGATAGGTAAAATTACTACCTATTAATGTACTTTGTTAATTTATAGTTATATGAACTGAATAAGCATCTTATTTTCATTCATCATGGTGGCTTATTGTTGATTATGTTTATGTAAGTTCCTAATGTTCTGGAAATCCTTAGTAATAAACGATGTTTGCATACCTATAGTTGTGTTAAAATATATAATAGTGGTGCTATCTAATGATTATTTTAGGTTGGTTAATTTAATTTTGCTTGAAGTAAGATAAATTTTGAAATAAAAGATTTCATTTGCATCATATATTTTATTTATTTAAAAGTAGGTAAGTAATAAATAATAATTAAACTAATGGCGACTGCGATGTGGCGCAGTGGAAGTGCGACTGCCTGCAATGCAGAAGGTTCCGGTTCGATTCTCGGTGGGTGGGTCACTCACAAGGTTGATATTTATCACATCACTTTGTAAATTTTTTCCAGTCGGTTTAAGACAAAGCAGGCTAAACCATCTGATTGTCCGAAAAGAAATAGGGTTCCTTGCATCGAAGGGCACGTTTGGCTGTCTTTATTTCTTGTACCTACTTGGGTCAGCAAAGGGCGTAGGTATGCAACCATTCTCAAAAAGAGTAACCGTGGTCACCTTAGAAATATACCTACTGCAAATATTTTAAGAGGTGAACCAGCCCATGAAACTAAACAACTGTCCCCAAGGAACATACCTATGTCAAAATATGAAACAAGTTTTTAGACTCTTCGCATAATGAAATACTCGAGCGAGTCAGTTTGTATGGGAGGTCCAATTTTTTTATATATTTTGACCTATGTTCCTTAGGGAAAGTTGTTCAGTTTCATGGGCTTGTTCACCCTTAAAATATTAGCAGTAGTTTTTTAATCGTAATCGAAACAGTACCCAAAAATCTACAATATTAAAAATAAATAACACTATCGCACAATACCACGCCTAATTACCTACGTTGAGGGTAGGCAGAGCGATACCGGCCGTAAAAATACGGTCAAATAGTCGATGTGAACTATCATTTTATTAACGCTTGATTCGTGCACGAATGTTCAAAGAGAGTGCCTCGGGCACTCTTTGATTGCGTGGACGCTTTGATTGAACATGTCATGCTTTCTTGCAACAGTTTTCACTGACATTCAAAAGCGAGCGCTTGGATTCGCGCACGAAAGTTCGACACGGACGCGGAATCTTGATGATAATGATAATCTTTCTTGCTTTTAAGAACAACTACTATAAAATAAAATGTTTCTTTAATTCAGCTACAAAACAACAGTATAAATTAATAGGTAGATGTTAAGGGATGAGATGGCATCATGTAGTCACATTAAGATGTAGTAGATATTAGAAGATGCATTCATTAGTTAGCATCTAGGTAGGTATAAATAAAATGATAGTTCACATCTAAGGTAACAATAAAGTATGTAGGTACCTACTTATAGGTACACAAAACAATGAAATGGATTTATTTGATTAAGATTATACCTACAAGCCATGTGATACCGGCTTAGAATAGCATCACCCCAATTCTACCCTCGGTGTCGTAAAAGCGACTAAGGGATAAATTCACTAAGAGAGTGGACTGCAGCGTTTCCGTAAATGCAAAATCTTACATTGCGCTCACCAATCCGCCTGCCAAGTGTGGTGACCGTGGTGTATGACAAGGATTGAGGTCGGGTTGCATAAAGTTTTAAGTCATATTTTTACTAGGCATATGATCAACAGTCATAATGAATTCAAGTCATAATATTAATACGCATAACCGTTTTAGCATATACTAAAAAGTCATAACTTCAACAAACATAATGATAAATAGGCATATTATACATTAGCGTCATTTTTAAAACGCATAATATTAATAACGCATAATATTCAAAAACACTACTAAAAAAAGGCAAGCATACTACTCTAACCCACTCTAAACTTCCGAAAATGGGCAATAGGTTATTTTTTTACTGTCGCTGTGCCCCCCATCCCAGCAAGCCAGCGGCAGCCATTCATGCAAGCAAGCAAGCAACATGCATGCAAGAAAGCAATCAAGCAAGCAGCATGCATTGCATGCATGCAATGAAGCACAAGCAGGCATGCATACATGTCAATTTACCCGCAGGCTATGACGGAAGCGAGCCAGCTTGCTACGCTCGCTTTGCTCACTTCCGTCATAGCCTGCTGAACCTAACCTTACCAATTCGGGGTGCCACGAACTCTCGTGCTCGCTTCGCTCGCACGCGCCCTGTTTATGTACGCGTTAGGGCGCCGCCGCCACAGTGGACACTTTTCCGCGCCGTCGCGCGACTCTAACAGAGAAATCGGAAAATGAACCGTACGCAACTGACGTAACGGCGATAATGGCCGGCGGCGGAACAAGTCCGAGCGCCATTTGTTCGCGCGGCGCCGCGCGAATTCGCGCGACTCCGCGCGGCGCCTCTTGAGTGCGCTTGCATCCGCCGGGCGGCCCAAGGCCGCAAGCGGACATTCTCCCGGTGTTGCCATCACAATAGAAATAAAAAAGATAATGTTTCTCAAAGAAAAGTGTCGATTACTAAAATAAATAAAAAAAAAATATCTAAACATTGTTTTGAATAAATATTTATAATATAAGTACCTACAACCTTGGTGTTTATTGGGTCGTTAGGTTTATTACGTGGGTCGTTGGTGTTTGTTGGGTCGTAAGGGTTTGTTACGGGACGTTCATGTTTGATGAGTCAACAGGGTTTATTACGTGGGTCGTTCATGTTTGATAAGTCGTAAGGGTTTATTACGTGGGTCGTTCATGTTTGATGGGTCGTAAGGGTTTATTACGTGGGTCGTTGGTGTATTTTGGGTCTTAAGGGTTTATAACGTGGGTCGTTGGGGTTTTGATGGGTCGTAGGTTTATTACGTGGGTCGTTGATGTTTGTTGGGTCGTAGGGTTTCTTACGTGGGTCGTTGGTGTTTGATGGGTCGTAAGGGTATCTTACGTAGATCGTTGGTGTTTGTTGGGTCGTAAGGGTTTATTACGTGGGTCGTTGATGTTTGATGGGTCGTATGAGTTTATTTTGTGGGTCGTTGATGTTTATTGGGTTGTAAGGTTTATTACGTGGGTCGTTGGTTTTGATGGGTCTAAAGGTCTATTACGTGGGTCGTTGCTGTTTGATGGGTCGTAAGGGTTTATTACGACCCATCAAACACCAACGACCCACGTAATAAGCCCTTACGACCCAACAAATACCAACGACCCACGTAATAAACCCTTACGACCCATCAAACATCAACGACCCACATAAGAAACCCTTACGACCCATTAAACATCAACGACGCATGTAATAAACCATTACGACCCAACAAACACCAACGACACATGTAAGAACCTCTAACGACCCATCAAACATCAACGACCCACGTAATAAACCCTACGACCCATCTAACATCAACGACCCACGTAATAAGCCCTTACGACCCAACAAATACCAACGACCCAGGTAATAAACCCTTACGACCCAACAAATACCAACGACCCATGTAAGAAACTCTAACGACCCATCAAACATCAACGACCCACGTAATAAACCCTTACGACCTAACAAATACCAACGACCCATACAAATAACCCATACGATCCATCAAACACCAACGAGCCACACAAATGACCATTTTTTTCAAACGTGGCAAAAATTAGTTCAGTGACAATCGTAACGTAATGTTCTTTAATTTTTAATAGGTTGGATTCATCTGAACCACCCAATTTATTTTTAATAAGATTAGCGGGCAACACTGTCTAGCGAACCGGCGGACGCACGCGCCACGTGGCGACGCCGCGCGGAAGAATGCCGCTTGGTGTGCTCCGCGACCAAGAGGCGTCGCGCGAAAAGTGTCGCCGGCGTCCGGTCTATGTGCGCCGGCCCTTACACGCCTAATTTACAGCAAGATGTGTTTGAATCTAATGTCTTCCATTAAAATATATTTCTCATTGATCATTATGATTTATGACAGACAATTATGCGACTCAAAATTAGTCTAAAAGAAAATAGGTCAAGCTAATGGTATGACTATAAATGCGTATGACATATAAAATTTATGCCGAACAAACAGTATGACAAAGAAATTTATGCGAACCGTGTTATGCCAAACTATATTAGGAACTTCAACAATATGCAAAACGACGGTATCCCGTATGACAAATACCCCAATCGAGGGAGTGTACTTATGTCCAGCAGAAGACTATTGTGGCTGTTGAAGAAGAAAAAGACAGTAGCCGTGTTAAGTCGGCTTATAATAGCCATACCGCAATTCTACTACCCGTGGGTGTCGTAGAAAGGAACTAAGGGATAATTATCCAGGATATGGGTAGCAGTGCACTGTGCTCGCCAATCCGCCTTCCAAGTATGATGGCAATAGGTGCCCTTTGATAAGGAAAGGCACATTTCCAGCAGTGGACAGTTGTGGCTGTTGAGGTTAAGGTTATATAAATGAGTATAGGTACACATAACACAATTAAAATAATTTTATTTTACTTATACTTATGTTATCGATAAACTCCAAAATTAATGAACCGATTACAAAAAATCTTTCACTATTAGAAAACTACAACATCATTAAGTGATATAGGTAATTTTTACTGCGAGTGAATATCTCATTCACAAGGGAAAACAGTTAAGTGATAAAACCGCTCGGCTGACCGCAATATTACGTCTTTGCGGCGAACCATCTCTACTCTACCAATCTTCCTGAAATTTAGCATTTAGATTGTTAACTCATCGGAAACGGACAAAGACTACCTTTGCTAGCATTTGAGGGTCTGGAGTACTTAATGTAGACCACCAGGAAGTAGCCCATCTAAACTTTATAAGATTCTTCTTCTTCTTCGCGTGGAACACAATCAGGTAATTCAGCCTGCAATGTCCTAGCCAGACTGGGAACAGATTCACAAAGTGATAAATATCAACTTTGTGTGTGACCCCACCGGTAATTGAACCCGAAACCTTCTACGTCGCAGGCAGTCGTACCTACAAACCACTGCGCCACATCGGCTATGTATAAGATAGAAAAATAATCCACAGCAAAAGTTGTTCTGTTTGATGAGTCGCTTCTGCTGTCACATCGACATCGAGAGTCTGAAGTAACTGATGTAGATCACCACGTACCCATCTTAACTATAGGTAGGTACATAGACACAGAAACGGATCCATAGAAAAGTTGTTTAGTATGATGAGCCGCTTTTCTAGCGTATGGACAAACATCGAGGGTCTGGAGCAGCTCACTTGGAATGCCAGGAACTCGGCTAAACTTTATACCTACAACAGAAATAGGTCCATATCAAACGTTGTTCACCATAACGAGCCACTTTTGCTTATTTATCCAAACCACTTAACCGTCTTCGCGAAATTTAGCATTGTTAGCATATCGGAAAGGGACATGGACTACTATTTGTCAGCACTTGAGGATCTGGATACCTACCCGATGGAGGGCACCAGGAGCACTACTAAACTTTATGAGATATGGAATGTGGCTTATGTGACTTTATAGCAAAAGTTGTTCAGCATGACAACTGCTGGTAGTTTTATATCGAGGATGTGGAGTACCTAGAGTGGAACATCAGAAGGCTAGCTCAACTGAAAGAGATAAGTGAAGGCTTCGTAGAAAGTTTTTCAACATGATAAGCCTCTTTTGCTGGTACGTAGTAACTGACTTTTTATTAAGTGTAAAGATCCGATTTCCACGGGAAAACGGGTAGGTAAGCTCACTTAACCGCTGAGCGGGCCGCTACGCCGCTACTAGGTAATAAAATAATACATAGATAGGTACATACGCACGCTTTCTAGAATAATAACTAATTTCTTGGGATGCGGATGGATGGATATTTCACCCACTTTTCATAAACCGTAGGGTTATTAAACGTTGAAACTTCTTCTGCTACACTTTTCATATACTTAATACTTTCTTAGATGAAAATTCCATGTTAGCAGAACCTGTAAGAAAAAAGAAGTTTAATAGCTGCATAGAAAAAAAGCTTATTTATTAGCCACATTTGGAAATGATATACATAGCACAGACAATGGTCTTTTAAGCTGTTATTTTACACCTTGAGAAAGAGGTGTTCAAGGATCGTAGCAAGTGAAAGGGTATAGTCTCTGCCTACCCGTTCGGAAAAGAGGCGTGATTTTATGTATGAATGTAGAAATAAGCGCTTGCAAATCTGTTGGCGGCTACACCAAACGCAGTTAATGTGGCTACATGTTGGTCAAAGGATATTAGTTTCGTCTTCGATTCGCAAAGAAGAAGAAGCGCTAGCGAGTCTCGATTTAACTTTTTATATGGTGTTATGGTGTATTATGTATAGCTATCTTTTAGTTTAATTGTAAATAGGTGTATAAGATAGGCAGTATTATATTTATTGTCCTAGCTACATATTAGATCTCGTTAAACATTACCTACCTATTAGATAGACAAATAGAAAGTATCAACTGTTATTTATTATTACCAACTGCAAGTATTTAATGAATTTTGATGCTGGCTTAGAATAGCATCACACTGATTCTATACGTAGGTGTCGTAAAAAGTGACTATATGATAAGTAGATAATTATCCAGGCAATGGACAGCAGCATTCCTGTGAATTGAACATCTTGCGCTCGCAAATTCACCTGCCAAGCGTGGCAATTATGGCAATACCCTACAGGGGATGCCCGTGTCCAGCAGTGGACTGTTGTGGCTGGTAGGGTACTTTATTTGCTTAGAATTTCATAGATTGCTTGATTGATTTTACCTTGGTCTCTACTGTTCAATCAAAAGTCCAACGGCCTTCTTCTATAACATTAGGCCTAAGCTCTTGAACAATGGTAATTTACAGGGATAAAAGCCTGTAGTTTTTCATAAACTGAATTCAGTACGGCACACAAGTTGTCTGCGTTTTTGGGATGTTTTTCGTTCCGTTACTTTACTTTTCATCTATGTAGGTAAATAATTTTCCTTATTAACAATTATTCAATTAGTTTATCAACTTAAAAACCACAATTTAAACGGAAAATACTAAAAAACTTGTAAAAAACCGTGATACAAATACGAAAAAGTAACCAAACAAACATTGTCACTTGTCAGTCTGACATTATATCCGTGCACGCAAGTTCAGTTGCGAATGGTTTTGACAGTTTTGTATGAAATTCTCATACTCGCTTTTAGTTCAAAAATGCCGATTTTAGGAGTCCAGGATTTCGCCTACGAAATAGCGATTGCGTGCGCGAAATCGAATGACGACTATTCAGAAATCTACCCCCAGATCCGCGCGCGTGCGAAAATACGCATGACAGGAAAAGGGCCCTTAGTATGTGCTTTGAATTAGCTTAGTATGGTAAGAAGCTTTTCTTAAATTGCCATCGAAACTTTCCTCTTATAAGTTTTCTCATTTACCAGTACAGTAGGTAAGGGTCTTCATAACCAGTACTTCATATCTATCTAGGGTAATCAGTAGCTCTAAAAGCAAAACGTGTAGGTCTTCATTTCCTGCAGGACAAAATTATGTTCTGCCGCTTGATTGCTATCCGAAGAACCGAAGTAGCAATTTATGAGGAGCAAATTGCAGCCTTTGGTACGTAAATAGGTAATAACTTCGACATCCGATGGAATGTTAGAAAGGAGAGCAAATTCCTACAAGTACAAGTACTAGCCAAGTACGAGTAAGTGATATTTTCCGGGTTGCGGGGAAGTTTTAAGATGTTTTAAAAAGTTGATGTTATGTTTGTAAGTAAGGAAATGCATTGCCAAGAATTTTTAAAAGTTTTGTTGTTCTAACATGGGCTACCGAGTCGGTGAATAACTTTGCAGCGTATCGTATAGACTGTTTTATGTTTTCGTAGACTGATTTTGGGAAAGTTTTATCAAGTCATGAACGAAATAGCAACTCCTTGTCAACTTAAGAGCGCATTCAATTTTTTCTAGCAAATTTGCAAATATTGGCTTTATAAACATGCGAGTTTCTCGAAAACCGTTATGTAAAAATAATATGTTACTTGAACATTTAATCAAGCATATCTTCATCTAAAAAATGTACAATGTAAATATTAACATTTTAGTTTTAAACCTGTTACAAACAGCGATATCTAAAGCGACAAAACCAAAATTCAGGAAAATACCTCAAATCAAGCGTGAGTTTTAGAGTTTTGGTTCACTGTAAAAAAATATCAATTATACAAAAAAATAGAGTATATATTTGAGAACAAAGTCTACAGTGACCATTTTACAATTTTATTCAGAAATATAGAATAATACCACGTTTTTATATACGATTTTTTGCAAAATAATGCGCCATTATAACGGCTTCTGTATGAAAAAATAAGAGTAGTAGAGATTTAAAAAAAATATATGTTATTTAAGAAGATGTACTTAATCTAATTGCAGAAAAATATATTTATTTTTATTCATAATATCACTGTAAAAAATATTCAAACATCCCCATGTTTCTCGCAAAATGACGCTCCGATAGGTCTGGCAGGGAAAATTGTATGGCTTCGTGAAAAGCTCTATAGCGGCCTTAACCAAAGCGCGAACAACTTTCATGGTGATTTTAACGTAAAATTTGTCGTCAAAATAAACCTACATGTTCCTCGTCACTTTATTTACATACAACAGCCAACAGCGTTTATCTTGCAGTAAAACTTCAGATTCACTGCACCGACTATCTTATCTACAGTGCAGTGACGGCGCGAAATGCAACCGACCGAGTATTCAGGTAAGGTAACAGTACAGTAAGTGGGTCACATTGCATCGTGTTGCGGGTACGGGTAGGCTAGTACGATAGTCAGTCAAGCGGTACAGCCAACGATCTCAGTGATGTTGGAAAATGTTAGATACGTGTTTTGGTGTGACTTTATACCTAGGAGAGGCTCATCATCATCATCATCATCTGCCTGCCCTTATCCCAATTTATTTGGGGTCGGCGCAACATGTCTTTTTCTTCCATTCATCTCTATCAGCCGTCAAATCTTCGTTTACCCCTTTTTGATTCATATCATCTTTTACACAATCCATCCAAACTTTTTTAGGCCTTCCTCTCCTTCTGCGTCCATCCACATTCATATTCATTACCTTTTGCAAGGAGAGGCTATTTCAAAGAAAACCGTCAAGGTTTTCCCTCTCATACAAGGATGTCCGATTGTAATAGAACTGTACCTTTAGGCTTTTATAAAGGCATAAAAACACTTTCACCCTAATAATGTTAAGATAGCAGCCTACAGATGCAAATCTGGAAATGCCAGAAGTCTAGCAGTAAGTGCCTATGCTAAAAAATTATTTTGGTAAAAAGCCTTACCGAGATATTTTGATTAGGTAACATACTAAAACCGAAGGAATACTTTACACGATTGGAAAACGAATATTAACGAAATCAATACGATGACTTCAGAAAATCCTATACTTGTAGAAGTGGTTTCTAACTAAGATAGGCAATTAGGTACTTCAAAACATTATAAAATTAAGTCGCTTTATACGTCATGGAATTCGCTAACTCCTCCTAAACTACGAAACGGATTTTGATGCAGCTTATTGTAATAGAGTGATTCAAGAGGAAGGTTTGTATGCATAACACATGCCAGGAAAATGACCCTTTTCCCCAGGAAAATTTGTTGTAGCTGGGTGAAACCGTTAACATTAACCGCTAGTATATTACCTACATTATTTCTTACCAAGGTGTTAGAAAATAATCTAAACCACATGCATAGGTACTCAGCAGTGGGTAGATGTGGGCTGATATAGATAGATAGATACATTTGTTAGTAACGTATCTTTTTCCCAACATCGCATACAGCAGCGATGTTCGCGAGCACGCGCGGTCGCCAAACTTACACGCTCTATTTACCCGCATTAGATATTCGCCTTTTTTACGTTTCACACGCACGGATATTGGCGGGATTTTGAAATACGATTACTTTCAGGTCGGCAACTTTGCTTATGACAAGACTAGACATCCAGGACAGAGGTTTCCCCAAACATCCATCCAATCCTTCGATAACCGAGGTTGTGGCTTTTCGCGAACTTTATAACGTCGTCAGCCGGACTATACCGATCGTAGGTAGCAGTGGCTTAGAGTTCATACATGCCAATTCCCACCGGCTTCCCTTCAGTTTACAAATCCATCCCCACATCAATCTAATTTTATTTTGTGCATTTTTCTGCTTCGGCCTACCTTCGCTAAAATGTCACCCTTCGCCAGTGGTAGGTGGGTACTAATATTCATCACCTGTAATGTTACACCGTCGTAAAATTCTTAGACGCTGTTTTTTATACGACCTACAGTTGACTTCTTAGAAGTGAGAAGAACCACCCACGAATGACTGTGACCCAGAAAATGATGTCGAAACTTTGGTGACGATAGATGACAAAGAGCAACTCAGAATGAACTGCGGCTCTTAATAGTTGTCTTGAATGCAGCTTTTAATTCCTGAATAACGAATATGCTCTGATAAGAATTACAGAATATAGGTAACTATAAACTAGGTAGGTACCTAGATGATTTTCTCTTTCTCGAATTTCTAGGTGCCAAGAAGGGCCTTGTTTTCTTAGCGCCTACACGCCTACCTCCGTCAGTTCTTGAAGATAACTCAGCTCATAAATACCGTACCTGAACTAAGTACCAAATCTTTCAACACAATCAAGGCTTTGTGCCTCCAAATAAGGGCGGTTCATTATCTGAGCTCCATAAATCAGGGAGATCCACGGGCGAGCATTGTAATCCGGATGTTATCGGGCCACCAATAGCCCGTACAAAGGTGGCTCACGCGTTATTACCGGGCCACAATGCGTAATCTACATAAAACCAAAACTCGTTACGGAAGGAAATCCCACAGCCGCAATTCTCATTACCCGACTGCCTCAAAAGAAGGGTTACCTATGTTTTTCGAGAGTATGTATGTATGTATGTAGGTGGACAAGAAAATTCTTTTTCACGGGCTACAGACAGCTCAAACGGATAGTTGGATTTTGACATATGAGGTGTGATTAGATTCGTCTCAGCAGCGCGAGTGACACTGGCTATTATTAAAAAATTATAGATTCAAGATGGCGGATTTTTAAAGTAAAATACTACTTTAAACTTGCCGCAGTCGGGTTTTTTGTTTTTTAACACATCTACTTGTTTCTTTGCCTACACGCCTACGAACTTAGCCCATAAATACTGTACCTGAACTAAGTACCCCGAATCTTTCAACACAATCAAGGCTTTGTGCCTCCAAATAAGGGCGGTTCATTATCTGAGCTCCATAAATCAGGGAGATCCACGGGCGAGCATTGTAATCCGGATGTTATCGGGCTACCAATAGCCCGTACAAAGGTTATACCAGTAACCCGTATAAAAATTGCAGGAATTACAACTATTGACTACCTAGATGATATTCTCTTTCTCGAAATTCTAGGTGCCAAGAAGGGTTTTGTATTCTCAGTGCCACGTCAGTTCTTAAAGATAACTCAGCCCATAAATACTGTACCTGAACTTAGTACCCCGAATCTTTCAGCACAATCAAGGCTTTGTGCCTCCAAATAAGGGCGGTTCATTATCTGAGCTCCATAAATCAGGGAGATCCACGGGCGAGCATTGTAATCCGGATGTTATCGGGCCACCAATAGCCCGTACAAAGGTGGCTCACGCGTTATTACCGTGCCACAATGCGTAATCTACATAAAACCAAAACTCGTTACGGAAGGAAATCCCGAAGCCGCAATTCTCATTACCCGACTGCCTCAAAAAAAGTGTTATGTTTTTCGAGAGTATGTAAATGTATGTATGTTTGTATGTAGGTGGACAAGAAAATTCTTTTTCACGGGCTACAGCCCAAACGGATCGTTGGATTTTGACATATGAGGTGTGATTAGATTCATCTCAGCAGCGCGAGTGACACTGACTATATAAAAAAATATAGATTCAAGATGGCGGATTTTTACACCAAAATACTACTTTAAAATTACCGCAGTTGGGTTTTTGTTTTTTAACATCTACTTGTTTCTTTGCCTACACGCCTACGAACTTAGCCCATAAATACTGTACCTGAACCAAGTACTCCGAATCTTTCAGCACAATCAAGGCTTTGTGCCTCCAAATAAGGGCGGTTCATTATCTGAGCTCCATAAATCAGGAAGATCCACGGGCGAGCATTGTAATCCGGATGTTATCGGGCCACCAATAGCCCGTACAAAGGTGGCTCACGCGTTATTACCGTGCCACAAAGCGTAATCTACATAAAACCAAAACTCGTAGTGTTGCCAGATTTATTAAGGCAATATCTGTATGAAATCTGTATGGAGCAAATTCAAGAAAATCTGTATAAATCTGTACTTATTTGATATATATTGTTTTCTAGCCCATAAATACTGTACCTACCAGAACTAAGTACCGAATCTTTCAGCACAATCAAGGCTTTGTGCCTCCAAATAAGGGCGGTTCATTATCTGAGCTCCATAAATCAGGGAGATCCACGGGCGAGCATTGTAATCCGGATGTTATCGGGCCACCAATAGCCCGTACAAAGGTGGCTCACGCGTTATTACCGTGCCACAATGCGTAATCTACATAAAACCAAAACTCGTTACGGAAGGAAATCCCACGGCCGCAATTCTCATTACCCGACTGCCTCAAAAGGAGAGTTATGTTTTTCGAAAGTATGTATGTTATGTATCTTTGTAGGTGGACAAGAAAATTCTTTTTCACGAGCTACAGCCCAAACGGATAGTTGGATTTTGACATATGAGGTGTGATTCGTCTCAGCAGCGCGAGTGACACTGGGTATATTAAAAAATTATAGATTCAAGATAAACTTGCCGCAGTCGGGTTTTTTGTTTTTTGACACATCTACTTGTTTTCTTAGTGCCTACACGCCTACCTCCGTCAGTTCTTGAAGATAACTCAGCCCATAAATACTGTACCTGAACTAAGTACCCCGAATCTTTCAGCACAATCAAGGCTTTGTGCCTCCAAATAAGGGCGGTTCATTATCTGAGCTCCATAAATCAGGAAGATCCACGGGCGAGCATTGTAATCCGGATGTTATCGGGCCACCAATAGCCCGTACAAAGGTGGCTCACGCGTTATTACCGGGCCACAATGCGTAATCTACATAAAACCAAAACTCGTTACGGAAGGAAATCCCACAGCCGCGATTCTCATTACCCGACTGTCTCAGAAGGAGGGTTATGATTTTCGAGAGTATGTATTTATGTATGTGTATACATAATGTATGTATGTACGTGGACAAGAAAATTCTTTATCACGGGCTACAGCCCAAACGGATAGTTGGATTTTGACATATGATGTGTGATTAGATTCGTCTTAGCAGCGCGAGTGACACTGGCTATATTAAAAAATTATAGATTCAAGATGGCGGTTTTTTGAAGTAAAATACTACTTTAAACTTGCCGCAGTCGGGTATTTTTGTTTTTTAACACATCTACTTGTTTTCTTAGTGCCTACACGCCTACCTCCGTCAGTTCTTGAAGATAACTTAGCCCATAAATACCGTACCTGAACTAAGTACCGAATCTTTCAGCACAATCAAGGCTTTGTGCCTCCAAATAAGGGCGGTTCATTATCTGAGCTCCATAAATCAGGGAGATCCACGGGCGAGCATTGTAATCCGGATGTTATCGGGCCACCAATAGCCCGTACAAAGGTGGCTCACGCGTTATTACCGTGCCACAATGCGTAATCTACATAAAACCAAAACTCGCAGTGTTGCCAGATTTTTAAGGCAATATCTGTATTATAAAATCTGTATGGAGCAAATTCAAGAAAATCTGTATTTGATTATTGTTTATATTCTTTTCTGTACAATTTAATCTGTTTCCAGCTTATATCAAGCCATTTTCAGGGCCATTTTTAGCTAAAGAATTTTAGCAGACATCAGATCAGGATCCTGCGTAACGGCCCAACGCTGCGTGCGTCGCGCGTATTTTGCACGCCGGCCATTAGCTCTGGATGGATCTGACTACTGTCATATTTGGCCTAATAGGTTAGCATTTAAGGAGTCAAATAAAAGTCAATTTTACTGTCAAAACTGAATAGTGTTGCCATTTCGGTTTGAAATCTACCACTTTAGGGAAATCTGTTCGAAAAATCTGTATGGTTCTAAAAATCTGTATAAAATTTGCCCCAATTTTCTAATCTGTATGACATGTTGAAAATCTGTACAAATACGGAGAAATCTGTATATCTGGCATCACTGAAAACTCGTTACGGAAGGAAATCCCACAGCCACAATTCTCATTCGCTTATCCGTTTACACGTCATCGGGTGTTTTCTGGTGTCAGGGAGGCGCGTCAAAGGTTGAAGGGATGTGTTGCCAATTTTCTGACGGGTTTATATTGGGTCTGTCTGCAAAAATCCCTTAAACCATGGTATTTCCTCGGATAGCAACACCAAGCACGAGTATTAAAAGAATTTCAGGACCTATAACATTCAGATTTGATTTGCCCATAAAATTTTCACCTCAGTTCAAAAAGTGGAGAAAATGGTTCGTTAGCTTGACAACGATATCTCAAAGAATTATTATCTTTGCGGTTTATGTTCCCTGTTATCTTTAAATTTAACAAACAAATTGTAATAAAAATCGCGATTGTAACTAAGATAAATAAAACATTTATCCCAACAACAAAAACATCGTGTAGCAAACACAGCGTTATTGTCTGAAGGATTAATCCGAATCCCTGCTGACAAACTAGTCAAACAGCACTGCAGCTGGATGATAGCCAATCTACTCCACTTACAGGCTGGCAACACTGACAGGGGGTGTCAAAGGTGTCAGTCTAGCTAGTCGATAGTGTAATCCGGTGTAATCCACCGTTCACGGACCACGCCCAGACAAATTGGGCGGTGGTTACCTTATTAGGGGGTGCAAATTTTTCGTGAAATTGTTTCTGGGTTGAACGAACAGCAATTTCGTTATTTATTGCCATCGGCGGCGTGGTGTGAGCTCGGGGATGAAATGATTTGGTTCCATGTTTTCGGGCGAGATAATGGGTTTAGTCTAGGCTTTAGTTGCGCAGTAAATTATTATTACGCGTTTGGAGAGGTAATAAACGGACTTAAATATAGACGTCTTTTATCAAAACTAGCAGAACTGTTTGTTGAAAGAGAAACCGCATTCGAAAACACTTAATATCCATTACGCCAAACAACCTTCCTGTTCGGTGTTGACAGTCTTCGAAGTTCAAATTCAATTTCCATTCCACGCCCATGTTGGCAAAGCGCAAACGCAAGGTTGCCAGCGCCGTTGTTGACACTTTTTATATGGGAACACGGATGTAAAAGTGACTGCGGAACGGAGGCCGACTATTCTATAAGAATTCCCGCGTTTTTCTGCGCCCAGGTCGCTGCCACGCAGCGTTTGCGACGCAGAATACTTCTTGTTGATAACTCGTTTGAAAACGATTTACTTCTTGGTTTCATTAGTGTAATGAGACATTTTGTGTATGAGGAAAAGGAAGAAAGTAAAAGATCTGTAAACGGAGGAAATATAGTTACTTAAGAGTTATGCCGGACTGTAGCAATCGAAATGCCAGCAAGTTGAACATTCAAGTCAACAGCAACGTAGACGCTGCAAAGTTATAAGTTCGCGGAATTAGTATGCAGAACTTGATGGTAAACTTAGACTCCTAATGAAACGCGGTGCATCGATTCGACGAATTCCACGGTTGATCTAAACAGTTAGGTACTCCGCTAACTCCGTTACCTGACTAAGAAGTAAGAAAGGAGAGGGTTTATGTTTTTCGAGAGTATGTAACTACCTATATGTTGAATAGTAATTTTTTTTTTACCGTCTATAGCCAAATAGCTAGGCGATTGTTGACTGTGTTATAAGATTTTGTTTGGCTATACTAAAATTAAAAAAAACGGATGTTAGACGCAAAAATGTAACTTCGAAATTACCGCAGCCGGTGAATAAAAATGAGAATTTGAAAACATGTTAGAGTCGGCCAGTGTTACAAACAGGTATATGGAGTATTCGTTCTACTGGTCTGTCACTGAGCTACCAATGCCTCGATCAACCCTTGCCAAATTTTCAGTCTGTTGATTGATGCTCGACATGCTCGTTCTTATTTTCATTCATGAAAACAATTGGTATAGCACTGTGAGTTTATCAAATCCCAATACATTGACCGCAGTCGGGTTTTATTTTATTGTAACTACGCTGGTTTCTATACGAGACACGTCTTTGAACCGTGTCGTATCGTACGGTAGTTCCGCGCTTCATTCCGATGTTTGCTCATTTGGTTCTGTTTAACACGCGGTTGACACATCGACTTCATCCTTTATTCAAGACGCTGCTACCGCATTTACCGTTACCTGATCCTTGCGTAAATAAATACCTACATAGCAACTTTAGAAAAAGCTTGCTGCTTTTACTGAATAAATTGAAAGATTCTTGATCGAATCGTAAGTTGTGATATCGGGTCACTATTTACAGGAATAGTTGAGATCCCATTATGCAATACCTATTTTGATCTCGTAGGTGTCTCTATTCAATTATTCAATACTCAGCGATTTCACTGACAGGCCCTTAGAGAAAGCTATTTATTTGAATATTGCAGTTGTTTACACTCATTATTGGTTCCACGTAGTGCTAAGTGACTATACAAACGAAATGTGAAACCTATTCTTCGACAGTTTCACTTTCTTCCACTCTTTATTTTAATTAACCATTAGATATTCTAAACAAAGTTTTCCTCTTTCCAGGTTGGGAGTTGAAAGGACTACATTGTTATAAATTTTTCAACATCCGGCATTCTTGGGAGAAAGCGGCAGAATTATGTCGGAGGTAAGAAATATACAAATTAGCTTTGACAACTTGCTCGAGTCGCAACGTGATCATTATAACTTTTCCTACCGAAAATGTTCTCATTAAACTGTGACTTGTTTGACTTTCAGATACGGCAGCGAATTAATGGTTGTAGACACTTACACGGAAAACAATATGACCGCCAGTATGGTCCCAGCTAGTCCAAGTAATAACCACTACTGGCTCGGTCTTGCGACAGTAGACGACTTACGGACGAATACTTTGGAGTCAGCAGCTGGTGCGCTGGTGTCACAGTACGCTGGTTTCTGGGACCTGCGGCAGCCGAACCCTAAGGACGGAGAATGTGTAGATGTAACTGTCAGCTCCGACAGCCAGTCATGGGAACTCACGACATGTGAAACTCTCCTACCGTTCATGTGCAAAGCCAACGCCTGCCCCGCCGGTACGTAACAGAACCATCACAAAAGCAACGCAAATAAATGCTAATTGATTAAATTTCTCACTTAAAACGGAAGCTTAAACAAGCAATGCTAAGGTTGCTTAACTTAAATGATTGTCTAAAACAATGCCTTTCTTTTACAGGAACCTTCCATTGTTCGAACGGAAGATGCATAAACTCAGCCTTCAAGTGTGACAAGCAAGACGATTGTGGCGATGCGTCAGACGAAATGGACTGTGCTTCCGATTGCCACTTCTACATGGCCAGCAGCGGCGATGTTGTAGAAAGCCCGAACTACCCCCACAAATACCCACCCTTCAGCGAATGCAAATGGACCCTCGAAGGACCGCAAGGTCAAAACATTATTCTACAGTTCCAAGATTTTGAAACTGAAAAGTCTTTCGACACTGTTCAGATCTTAGTGGGTGGCAGAACCGAAGATAAATCTGTCAACTTGGCGACGCTTTCAGGCAAACAAGACTTATCTAGCAAACTTTTTGTATCCGCATCGAACTTCATGATAATTAAATTCAGCACTGACGGCTCTGTGGAAAGGAAAGGATTCCGCGCAGCTTGGAAGACTGAGTCATCGAACTGCGGTGGCATACTTAGAGCCACACCTCAAGGTCAGGTATTGACCTCACCTGGCTATCCGAACGGTTACCCTGGCGGTTTGGAATGCATGTACATAATCGAAGCTCAGCCAGGCAGAATAGTGTCACTTGAGATTGAAGATTTAGAACTTGGAATGAACAGAGATTATATCGTTGTCAAAGATGGTAACAGCCCGTCTAGTCCTGTTCTTGCAAGACTAACCGGCCCAGGCGAAGATAACCAAAAAGTGGTTATATCAACAACCAACCATCTCTACATGTACTTTAGAACCAGTCTCGGCGATTCTAAGAAGGGATTCAATATGAGATACTCACAAGGATGCAGAGCCACAATAATAGCGGCTAATGGTACTTTCACTTCGCCGGCTTATGGCCTTGCCCCCTATCCAAACAACCAGGAATGTTTATACAGGATAAAGAATCCGAATGGCGGCCCGCTCTCACTCAAGTTCGACGAGTTTAATATCCATCCGTCGGATGTTGTTCAAGTTTTTGATGGAGCAAGTACCAGTGGATTAAGGTTGCACTCTGACAATGGATTCATTATCAAACCAAGAATAACACTGACAGCTTCCAGTGGAGAAATGCTAGTTCGGTTTATGTCTGATGCTTTGCACAATGGAGAGGGTTGGAAGGCAACATTTTCAGCAGGTAATACGAGAATTATTTTCAAATAATCTGAACCTGAGAAATGTCCTGAATATTGTTTACTTACAAAGGTGACTTTGCTTTTCAGATTGCCCTCCTTTGAAATCTGGCATAGGTGCTCTAGCATCAAACAGGGATACTGCCTTTGGAACTACAATAACTTTCTCATGTCCAATTGGTCAGGAATTTGCCACTGGAAAGTCCAGAATCACAACCAAATGTATGGATGGAGGAAAATGGTCAACCACTTACATCCCAAGTTGCCAAGGTACATAAAAATCTTTCACTAATACGTTTCTAGTGTATTTTTATAATTTTGGCTGATATTAAACTAATCAATTGTATTCTCTTTTCAATTTCAGAGGTGTACTGTGGCCCTGTCCCGCAAATCGACAACGGTTTCTCAATTGGTTCCACAAACGTAACATACAGAGGAGTTGCTACTTACACATGTTACGCTGGATTTGCGTTCCCTACCGGACAACCCATTGAGAAGATTTCTTGTCTCTCCGATGGGCGATGGGAAAGAACACCTACATGCCTTGCGTCTCAATGTGTGGCTCTGCCAGACGTCCCTCATGCTAACGTTACAATCTTGAACGGTGGTGGACGCAGCTACGGAACCATCGTCCGATACGAATGCGAGCCAGGATATGTTCGATCCGGTCAACCAGTCCTACTTTGTATGAGCAACGGCACCTGGTCTGGAGATGTCCCATCCTGCACGAAAGCTATATGCCCTAACTTCCCAGAAATCAAGAATGGATTCTTTGTCGACCAATCAAGAGTTTACATGTTTGGTGATGAAGCTCGCGTACAGTGTTTCAAAGGTAAAGTTGTTTTTGATTGTCTATACGAATATGTTGCCGAAGAAATTGTTACAAATCAATTCTTAAATAATTATCCCCTTTTTAGGCTACAAGCTCAACGGACCTAGCGTGCTCAAATGCGGCCCTAACCAAGAATTCGACCCTCCACCAACATGTGACGACATCAACGAATGCCTTAGCAGCCAATGCGACGGTGCATCAACTGAATGCAAGAACACGCAAGGAGGATTCTACTGCCCGTGTCGACCTGGATTCGCACCAAGCATGGACTGCAGGCCAGTTGGGGACCTTGGACTTATAAACGGAGCTGTCCCTGATGAATCTATTACAACATCTACTCCTGAACTTGGATATTCTAAGGGGGTAAGAAATCCTCAAATATAAATATTATGTTAATACAAAAAATAAATTTTTGAAAGTTCTTTTATTAATCAATGTCCATTTCAGATGGTGCGACTAAACAATGGCGGTGGATGGTGTGGTAACAACTTAGAGGCCGGCGCAAATTGGGTTCTTATTGATTTGAGAGCACCGACGATCATCAGAGGTTTCAGAACAATGAGCGTCATGCGCGCCGATGGAAACCTTGCTTTCACTTCTGCAATAAGAATTCAATACAGCAACGACTTGACTGACGTTTTCAAAGACTACACGAACCCAGACGGTACAGCCGTAGAATTCCGCATTTTGGAACCCACCCTGTCCGTCCTGAATTTGCCAATGCCTATTGAAGCTCAATACGTGAAATTCAAGATTCAAGACTATGTCGGTGCTCCTTGTCTGAAACAGGAAATCATGGGATGCGCCAGATTAGACTGTATGGATATCAATGAATGTAACGAGAACAACGGAGGATGTGACCAGAAATGCATCAACACGTAAGTCTTTTTTATTTCAGATCTGTAACACTTTTATATCCATCACTTCTAATAGTAAACTAACCTATAAAATTCGTTTTCAGGCCTGGAAACTTCTCATGCGCCTGCAACTTAGGTTTTGAACTTTACTCCGCAAACGGTACAGCTGGGTTCTCTATAGAACGATCAGAAACTGGAGAAAGAGACGGCGACACTTTCCAGAGAAACAAATCGTGTGTGCCAGTCCAGTGCCCACTTCTGGCTGCACCAGAAAATGGAAAACTCTTGTCAACAAAGAACGCGTACCATTTCGGAGATATTGTTCAATTCCAATGTGACTTCGGTTATGTCATGTCTGGATTTTCATCTTTACTGTGTACCTCAAGTGGAACTTGGAATGGAACAGCTCCTGAATGTCAATGTAAGATACTATTCTCATTATAGACGTTTATAAACTGCCTATTCCGAAAGCTTTTATTTAATGCTCATCTCATCCTTACAGATGCTCGTTGCGTGACCTTATCTGATGACAAAAACGATGGACTTAGAGTGATAAGAGAAGACCCAGAAAGCGTACTAGTGCCATATAGAGACAACGTTACTATTACATGCGCAGCGCCTGGTAGACAATTGCGAAACACTATAACATCCTCATTTAGACAGTGCGTGTACGACCCGAAACCGGTAAGTAAAATTGCATTATTTAGGAAATAATAAAGTTTTTCTGCCATTATGATTTCTCTTTCTAAAAGCAGTTGTGTTTCAGGGTCTACCAGACTACTGGCTATCAGGAGCCCAACCTCAATGCCCAAGAAAAGATTGTGGTATCCCAATGCCCACACCTGGCGCCGAATACGGCCAATACGTTGACACCAGATACCAAAGTTCCTTCTTCTTTGGTTGTCAAAACACCTTCAAACTAGCTGGACAGACAAGCAAACACGACAACGTAGTCAGATGTCAAGCCAACGGAATTTGGGACTTTGGTGATCTGAGATGCGAAGGTCCAGTATGTGAAGACCCAGGCAGGCCTGCAGATGGTTACCAACTTGCGCGAAGCTACGAACAGGGTTCTGAAGTTTTGTTTGGTTGTTCAAGACCTGGATACATTTTGATTAACCCACGTGCCATCACCTGCAAACGTGAACCTGAATGTAAAGTCATCAAGCCTCTCGGTTTGGCTTCAGGCAGAATACCTGACTCAGCTATCAATGCCACTTCAGAAAGACCCAACTACGAGGCCAAGAACATCAGGCTTAACTCAGTAACTGGATGGTGTGGAAAGCAAGAAGCATTTACGTATGTCAGTGTTGACTTAGGAAAAGTATACAGAGTCAAAGCCATTCTTGTAAAGGGTGTTGTTACATCGGACATTGTTGGACGTCCTACAGAAATAAGATTCTTCTACAAGCAAGCAGATAATGAGAACTATGTCGTTTACTTCCCCAACTTCAACCTTACGATGAGAGATCCTGGTAACTACGGTGAATTGGCTATGATTACCCTGCCGAAATACGTTTCAGCTAGATTCGTTATCTTGGGTATTGTAAGTTTCATGGACAACGCTTGTCTTAAGTTTGAGCTCATGGGTTGCGATGAGCCTGCTAAGGAGCCCCTACTGGGTTACGATAATGGATACTCTCCTTGTGTTGGTAAGTAAATCGTATAGTTTAGATATTTGATTTACTTTAAATGTAATCTTGCGTCCTATGAAATGTCTAACAAATCATTTATTTTCAGATAACGAACCACCAGTGTTCCAGAACTGTCCACAGCAACCTATAGTGGTACAAACGGATGTCAACGGAGGTCTCCTCCCAGTCAACTTTACTGAACCAACAGCTACAGACAACTCTGGCGCCATTGCTAGATTAGAAGTAACTCCTCAGCACTTCAGGACTCCGATCCAAGTATTCCACAACATGGTCGTGCGATACGTCGCCTTCGACTTCGACGGCAACGTTGCCATTTGCGAAGTGAACATTACAGTCCCAGACTACACTCCACCCAAGCTTAGTTGCCCTCAAAGTTACGTCATTGAACTTGTCGACAAACAAGACAGTTATGCAGTAAACTTCAATGATACGAGAAGGAGAATCAATGCTACAGATGCATCTGGAGAAGTGTTCCTGAAGTTTATTCCCGAGAGAGCTGTAATTCCCATCAGGGGATACGAAAATGTAACAGTGATTGCGTCAGACAAATACGGAAACAAAGCTCAGTGTAACTTCCAAGTATCCGTTCAAGCTACACCTTGTGTCGACTGGGAACTACAACCGCCAACTAACGGAGCTCTGAACTGCCTTCCTGGTGACCGAGGAATTCAATGCATTGCCACATGTAGCCCTGGCTTCCGTTTCACAGACGGAGAGCCAGTCAAGACGTTCGTATGTGAAACTAAGCGTCAATGGGTGCCCACTGCTGTTGTACCCGACTGTGTCTCTGAAAGTAAGCATTTTATACACCTTCAATTTCAATATGACTTTTAACTAAAATTATCTGGAATAATCCTATAAATGATATTAAATGTTTTCAGATACCCAACAAGCCGCTTACCATGTGATCGCTGGAGTTCAATACAGAGCTCTTGGCGCCGTTTCAAACGCCTGCTTGCCACAATACAAGGACTTGTTGGCTCAGTACGACACGATCCTCAATGCTAAGCTTACGGAGCGCTGTTCTGCCGTCAATGTCAACATCAACGTTACTTTCGTGAAAGCAATGCCTAGTCTGCTTGATGAGAACGTTGTGAAAATGGACTTCGTCTTGGCCATCCAACCAGCGATCCGTCAAACTCAGCTCTACGATCTTTGTGGTTCTACATTGAATCTCATTTTCGATCTTTCTGTGCCATACGCTAGTGCTCTTATTGAACCTGTTCTTAACGTTTCGTCTATTGGAAATCAATGTCCGCCTCTAAGGGCTATCAGAAGTACTATCTCAAGAGGTTTTACCTGCAGCGTTGGTGAAGTCCTGAATATGGATACTAATGACGTGCCAAGATGCTGTAAGTAGATGAAATATCCCCAAAAAAATTATTTATTACATCCATTAGATTCTATAAACTAATTAACCATCTCTACTTTCAGTACACTGCCCGGCTGGAACATTCGCTGGAGAGAAACAGAAGTCTTGCACAATGTGTCCACGAGGTTACTTCCAGAACCAAGCCCGACAAGGATCATGCCTTAAATGCCCGCAAGGAACATTCACCAGAGAAGAGGGATCTAAGGATGTGACTGACTGCATACCTGTGTGCGGTTACGGTACCTACTCGCCCACTGGACTGGTTCCTTGCCTTGAATGTCCAAGAAACAGTTACACAGGCGAGCCACCAGTAGGAGGATTCAAGGATTGTCAAGCTTGTCCCGTCAACACTTTCACATACCAACCCGCAGCGCCTGGAAGAGACAGGTGCAGGGCTAAGTGTCCTGCTGGTACTTACTCTCCAACTGGTTTGGCTCCTTGCTCCCAGTGCCCGAGGAACTTCTACCAAAACGTGATCGGCCAAACTGTTTGTATGGAATGCCCAACCAACATGAAGACTGTTGGAACTGGAGCCACAGGACTGGAAGAATGTATTCCAGTAGAATGCTCAAACAGCGCTTGTCAACACGGAGGTCTTTGCGTGCCTAAAGGACACGGTGTGCAATGCTACTGTCCTGCTGGTTTCTCTGGACGCAGATGTGAAATTGATATTGACGAGTGCGCAAGCCAACCTTGCTACAACGGCGGAACTTGTACTGATTTACCTCAAGGATACAGGTGCTCTTGCCTACCAGGTTACGGCGGTATCAACTGTCAAGAAGAAAAATCAGACTGTAGAAACGACACATGTCCTGAGCGAGCAATGTGCAAAGACGAACCTGGATACAACAACTACACTTGTCTGTGCAGAGCTGGCTACACTGGCATCGACTGCGACATAACAGTAAGTTCAACTCACTTTTATGCTAACTGTTTCACAAGATATATTATAACAAATTCAGTTATAACAGATAGTTTATAACAACTCACTTCATGCTATCTCTTTCAGATTGATCCTTGCACTGCTAATGGCAACCCATGCACAAACGGTGCATCTTGCATTGCCTTACAACAAGGAAGATTCAAATGCGAATGCCTGCCAGGATGGGAAGGACAACTCTGCGAGACAAACACCGACGACTGTATTGAGAAACCTTGCCTTCTCGGCGCGCCATGCACTGATCTAGTCAATGACTTTAGCTGCGCTTGTCCGCCAGGATTCACAGGAAAACGTTGCCACGAAAAAATAGACCTTTGCTCAAGCGAACCTTGCAAACACGGAATCTGTGTAGACAAACTCTTTGTTCATCAATGCATTTGTGATCCGGGCTGGACTGGACCGTCTTGCGATATCAACATAAACGAATGTGTTATTTCCCCATGCGAGAACGGAGGCCAATGTATTGATGGAATTGATGACTTTACATGCAACTGTGAGGCTGGATTCACCGGTAAGAGATGTCAGCACACAATCGATGACTGCGCTTCCAGTCCTTGCACAAATGGGGCAACTTGTATTGACCAACTTGACGGATTCATTTGCAAGTGTCGCCCAGGATTTATTGGGCTACAATGTGAGACAGAAATTGATGAATGTTTGACTGAGCCTTGCAACCCACTAGGCACTGAAGAATGTATCGACATGGACAACCAGTACAAATGTGTTTGTCGCGAAGGATTCACTGGAGAACTATGTGAAACTAACATTGACGACTGCGCATCAAACCCATGCTTCAACGGAGGCTCATGCAAAGATGAAATTGGAGGTTACAAATGCAGTTGCCAGTCCGGATGGACCGGCCATCGTTGTGAAAGCGATATTGGAAACTGTGTCAACAGACCTTGTCAAAACAATGCCAACTGCATTGATCTTTTCCAAGACTTTTTCTGCGTGTAAGTTTCATAATTGTTTAAATGTTAACGTAATTAATTTAGAATACTATTACGATTGATAATATTTCATTGTTCTCTTTTCAGGTGCCCGAGTGGAACAGACGGCAAACAATGTGAAACCGCGCCTGAAAGATGTATTGGCAGCCCTTGCATGCACGGAGGCAAATGCCAAGACTTCGGGTCAGGACTTAACTGCACATGCTCGGCTGACTACACCGGCATTGGTTGCCAATACGAGTTCGACGCGTGCGAAGCTGGCCTCTGCCAGAACGGAGCCACTTGCGTTGACAATGGAGATGGATACTCCTGCATTTGTGCACCAGGATTCAAAGGAAAGAATTGCGATGAAGACATCATGGACTGCAAAGAGAACTCATGCCCACCATCAGCGACATGCATTGACCTGCCCGGACGATTCTACTGCCAGTGTACGTTCAATCTTACCGGAGACGACTGTAGAAAGAGTATGTGTCTCGTAATCACACTATAATATATCCTTAGAACCATCATCTGAACTGACATTGGAACTAACTTGCTTATTTTATTTACAGCCATTAGCGTGGATTACGATTTATACTTCAGCGATCCTATGCGCTCCAGCGCTGCCCAAGTAGTGCCATTCGACACCGGCTCAACTGATAGTTTGACCATTGCTATGTGGGTTCAATACACCACACAGGATGAAGGAGGCATCTTCTTCACAGCTTACAGCGTTAGCAACTCCCACATCGCTTTGAACAGAAGACCATTGATCCAAGCTCATGCAAATGGTGTGCAAGTATCTTTATTCTCTGAACTTCAAGATGTGTATCTGAGTTTCGGAGAATTTGCGACAATGAACGATGGACAATGGCATCATGTTGCTCTGGTCTGGGATGGAGCTAACGGCGGTGAACTAACGCTCATCACTGAAGGATTGATTGCCAGCAAGATTGAAGGATATGGCAGCGGACGAACACTACCGAAATAGTAAGATATTTCATTCATATTCTATCTCTCGCACATTTAAACTCTATTGGATGTCTCTTACTAATATTTTGACTTTGTTTTCAGTGTTTGGGTTACATTAGGAAAGCCTCAATCAGACAATCCAAAGGCCTACACAGAAGCTGGATTCCAAGGACACCTAACCAAAGTACAAATATGGAACCGCGCTCTCGACATCACAAACGAGGTTCAAAAGCAAGTTCGTGACTGCAGAACTGAACCAGTCCTTTACAGCGGTTTGGTACTTAACTGGGCCGGTTATGAAGATATTACTGGAGGAGTCGAAAGGATGGTGCCATCGCACTGTGGTCAAAGAGTATGCCCGAACGGATACACTGGCGCTAAATGCCAACAACTGCAAGTTGACAAGGAGCCTCCTCGAGTAGACCGTTGCCCTGGAGACCTCTGGGTTATTGGCAAAAACGGATCTTCTATCGTCAGCTGGGACGCCCCGGTGTTCAGCGACAATGTTGGTGTTGCGAGAGTAGTCGAGAAGTCTGGACACCGACCTGGAGAGAACCTTTCATGGGGCTCATACGACATCGCTTACATTGCTTACGATGCTGCGGGCAACGCTGCTACTTGCACATTCAAAGTCACTGTATTATGTAAGTCCTCAAAATCTGAACTTGGTACAAGTAAACTCTTTGCTTGTGTTTGAATATAATGTTCACGTGTGTCCTCTTCTTTTCTTTCCAGCTGAATTCTGCCCTCCATTAGCTGATCCGCTGGGCGGTTACCAATCCTGCCGAGATTGGGGAGCGGGTGGTCAGTTCAAGGTCTGCGAGATCGCTTGCCGCGACGGACTCCGGTTCTCACAAAACGTACCGCCTTTCTACACATGCGGCGCTGAAGGATTCTGGAGGCCTACCACTGACCCCAGTCTTCCTCTGGTTTACCCTGCTTGCTCACGTAAGAAGATTTTTATTTTACAAAACTGTAATATCAAGACAGAGTCTAAGATGAAGCATGCTCACCAAAAAACTCAATTCCAAAGGTACAATATCGTAAAACTGTATTGCGCTGGTTTTGATGTGAGCAAGCTTGATGGCCTCTTACGGAACCTACCAACGCTTTACTGGGATCGTTCACGCATACCACTTTACAAGCAAATTGTCCAGAACAGACAGTAGATACTTTCCATGAATCACGGACCATCTGAAATATAATTGATATTTTTTTATTCCACAGCTGCTCAGCCGGCACAACGAGTCTTCAAAATATCGATGCTGTTCCCTAGCTCGGTGCTCTGCAACGACGCTGGCCAAGGCGTTCTCCGCCAGAAGGTCCGCAGCGCTATCAACCAGCTCAACAGAGACTGGAACTTCTGCTCTTACGCTGTTGATGGTATGTTTCTTTTCTCCTTAATTTTTGAGGTATCTGTGAGGTGAAACATACATGCTTGAGACACTAGCTTCCATTTTCATGTGAAAAATCAACGAAAAATCATTACCCTTTATAGAAAGGAACCACACACCATGGAGTTGGTGCCTGCCCTAAAGCGTACAGACTTAATCGCTAGAAGATGCGCTTGGTACTTGCATTGGCTCTTTTTTGTCTACCAATCTTTTCAATCCTGTGCAATCTTATCGGAGATTACTCCGTCCGAGCGATTTCCACCTAAGAATCACGTCCTATCCCATTTGTGGAATTCAGACACAAATATATTGCACATTTTGCTTATTGGTCTTCATCATTCCAGGTACTCGCGAGTGCAAAGAACTGGACATCAACGTGAAATGCGACCACCGAGCCAACGTCAGACAAACGCGACAGGTTTCGTCGCCACCTAGCGTCACCACTGAAGACACGTATGTGTTGGACGCCATCATTCCTGTGGAAGAGTGAGTATCCGTTCGACTGTTCGTAGGACGTAGCGTAGATGTTGTTGTTCCTTTGATTTTCAAGTAGTAAGGACTGTCTAACTTCAGTGCTGTCGGTATTTGGAAGAAGATCGGGCTGAAGTTAGCTGTCAGTCAATTCTACAGTCGTATGCTCTTCTGGAACGAATAGTACGATGGGTGTTGGAGTAGGTAGACGCACTTTATCAAAACCTTAGTCTTTCCAATTTCTGTAGTGCACTCTTAAGCATGTGTTACTACACCAGTATACCAGTATCAATGTCACCACTTGTACCGAATATTATATTATTTGCACTAGAATTTCTTGTAGCATGTCCTTCTTCACGATGCATGTCTGTTTGGCACTTAGGGCTCGAGGCAATAGAGAGGGCCGGCAAGTGGGCGATACCTACAACGTCGAGATCTCTTTCCCGGCTGTCAAGTAAGTATTTGCATGATTGTAGCACCCTTAAGTTAAAATACACTCTTCAACATTAGGCTAAATTGTCCCTTGGTACTTCTTGGTAGAGCTAAGACTTGTAAACTATCTTGAGCAGTTAGTAATCTTTGGTTGAAATTCATATACTACAAGTGGTTCATTTTGTCTACTCTGCAGTCTTAATTCTGAAATCAGAGTTAATTCATACCCTGCAACGTTTATCTAATTAGTTAAACGGAAAAATAAAGAGACGATTCAAAGCAAGTAGAAGAGGCAACCTTTGTATTAATTAAACAGAGGGAGGTCGAAAAAGGGCGCCCCTAATTCACTGAAAAACTTATTAGAATTCAAGTCTTGCGCAGAGCTAATGTAACATAAATACATAACTTCACTGCTAAAACCCGACAAAGGCATCAAAAGCTATTTAATTCTTACTTCTGATAGTTACGTCGGCGTTTAATGCCGGCTTAGAATAGCATCACCCTAACTCTACCTGTGGGTGTAAAAAGCGACTAAGAGTTAATTATCCAGAGAATAAAACATCTTGCACTGCGCTCGCCAATCCGCCAGCCAAGCGAGGTGAATATGGCAATACCCCCCGAGAAGGGGAGGCCCATGGCCAGCAGTGGAATGTTGCGTGGCTGTGAAGGTGAAAAAGGACCGATCGGTCATGCTTGCAATGAGGCACTGTCCATGGCCATTGAAAAGAAAAATATAGACGGCGCTCTATATCACCTTATATCTACATGGTGACGGAGCGCGCAATCCATATTTTTTCTTCAGTAACGTGGTCCTGGGCAGTTCCTCATTGCAAGTTTTTCAGTACACCATCACGCATTTCCCGTGGCTAATCTCATTTCCCGTATTCCAGCGACCCAGTGATCCACGGAGGCAACAACGAGAGGTCTACCGTTCAGAGATTGCTGGAGAAGCTGATCCTCGAAGACGAGCAGTTCGACGTGAGGAACATCCTGCCGAACACGGTTCCCGACCCGGCCAGTCTCGAGCTGGTCTCCGACTACGCTTGTCCCATGGGACAGGTTGTCATGGCTCCCGATTGTGGTAAGTACACACATGTATCACGCTTATATATATCGGCGGAAAGTAGAGCGTAAACAACAGCCATTTACACCACGGCTGAGCAGAGTTCGAGAGTCAAGTTCTGGGGTTGCTGGAGCGTCTTCCAGCGGTTTAGAGATTGCTGATACCTCTTCCAGAGGTTCAGAGATTGCTGGAGCCTCTTCCAAAGATTCAGAGATTTCTGGAGTCAAGTTCAGGGATTGCTGGAGAAGCTGATCCTCGAAGACGAGCAGTTCGACGTGAGGAACATCCTGCCGAACACGGTTCCCGACCCGGCCAGTCTCGAGCTGGTCTCCGACTACGCTTGTCCCATGGGACAGGTTGTCATGGCTCCCGATTGTGGTAAGTACACACATGTATCACGCTTATATATATCGGCGGAAAGTAGAGCGTAAACAACAGCCATTTACACCACGGCTGAGCAGAGTTCGAGAGTCAAGTTCTGGGGTTGCTGGAGCGTCTTCCAGCGGTTTAGAGATTGCTGAAACCTCTTCCAGAGGTTCAGAGATTGCTGGAGCCTCTTCCAGCGGTTCAGAGATTGCTAAAGTCAAGTTCAGTGATTGCTGGAGAAGCTGATCCTCGAAGACGACCAGTTCGACGTGAGGAACATCCTGCCGAACACGGTTCCCGACCCGGCCAGCCTGGAGCTGGTCTCCGACTACGCTTGTCCTATGGGACAGGTGGTCATGGCTCCCGATTGTGGTAAGTACATACATATATCACACTATATATATCGGCGGTGAGCAGAGCGTAAAAAGCGGCAATTTACACCACGTCTGATCATAGTTCGAGAGTTAAGTTCAGAGTTTGCTGGAGCGTCTTCCAGGGGTTTAGAGATCGCTAGAGCTTTTTCCAGCTGCTCAGAGATAGCTGGAGCCTCTTCCAGAGGTTCGGAGATTGCTGGAGTCAAGTTCAGAGATTGCTGAAACCTCTACCAGAGGTTCTGTGTTTGCTGAAGTCAAGTTCAGTGATTGCTGGAGAAGCTGATCCTCGAAGACGAGCAGTTCGACGTGAGGAACATCCTGCCGAACACGGTTCCCGACCCGGCCAGCCTCGAGCTGGTCTCCGACTACGCTTGTCCTATGGGACAGGTTGTCATGGCCCCCGATTGTGGTAAGTGATTTATAGGATCCAATAACTTAATGTCATCGTGCGGCCATGACTTATTGATTTTGATTTTCTATTGGAAAATCCTCTTATGCGCTCGCCAATCCGTCTTCCATAGGGAAAGGCCCGTGTTTAGCAGTGGACTGTTGCGGCTGTGACTTTATAAATCTTTTACAAACGCCTTAGTGAGTCATACATACATACATACATACCCCACACACATGCCGCACTTCACAGCTCAGCGTAACACACCAAACCACATACGTATTCAACAAATAGTAAAACATTGATTGAACATTGTAGTGCTTTTAGGGTTGACTTTTAGGTCACAATAACAAGGTTAAGTAAATTCGAGTAAGTGCGTTTGAGTAAGAGTACTCTTTACCCAAAAGATTCCAACTAAAATAACACTGACATACCCTTTTATCTATTCAAATAGTTCCACATAAAAAGCGCCTGTTACCGGCTCAAAGGCATTTTTTCTCAACGATAACGCGTACGTATCTCGCCTTTTGAAATCGGATATCCCCTAGCGTTAATATTACAAAGCTTAGCGCAGCAGAGCATTTCAAAGGATCGCATTAAATACTATCTGTCCTTGGATCGTATTCAGGCAAGGTCGTATAATCGTGTCACTATAATAGTCTGGATGGAAATCTACTACAAAGAGGATCGTTTGTCTTTTTTATGGCTGTAATATTTTCTCTCTACAAATATTATAAAAAGCAACATTGTCTATGATTTACGCAATATAAATGTGCGCAATGACGCCTGAAGAGGTACAACGTCGCAAAAAAATTGTAGTTTTGTAACATCAGTCGTTTCACGAATTACTTTTTTTATTCCAGTGGCGTGCGCAGTGGGTACTTACTTGGATGCTGCTAGCGACACTTGCAAACCCTGTCCTATGGGCAGCTACCAATCAGAAGCCGGTCAACTACAGTGCACTCCCTGCCCAAGCATCGCTGGGCAGAACGGCGTCACGCAAGCGCCTGGGGCCAGAAGCGCCGCTGACTGCAAAGGTAGTGTTGCCCCACATTGTAATACCGTATGACAGCCTCTTATTTTTAGAATGAAAGCTGCTCATAAAAATAGCACATCTTGAATAACTTTAGGAGTAGATTGCTTTCCTTATCTGTTATTTTCCGCATTGACAATCAAAAACTTTGCTACCACTGCCCATTGGAGTCCAGGTGTCAAACCGCCCACAATGTTTGGTGATTGTGTGAGAATTCCCATGCACTTTAGGCTTTTAGGTAAGCTGGTGCTGTCCTCAGCCAGTCGTGTCTTGCCCAAACTTGAAGTAAAACACATCAAAGTTGAAAACGAATTTAAACAAAAACGAATCTAATTCCTACCTTTTCCTTCCAGAACGTTGCGCCGCCGGCAAATACTACGACGCCGAAGCCGAACTCTGCCGGCCTTGTGGTCACGGCTCGTACCAGCCTAGGGAAGGTGCCTTCTCTTGCATTGCCTGCCCGAGGGGACAGACCACTAGGGCCACTGAAGCGGTATCAGCTGCTGAGTGCAGAGACGATTGTCCTTCGGGTAAGTGATCTGTGAAACAGGATCAAGGGACAGAAAGTTGTGCCGGTCTAAGTGTTTGTTGTATCTGTGGTCACGACTAGTACCAGCCGCGAGATGGAGCCTTCTCATGCATTGCCTGTCCGAGGGGACAGACCACTAGGGCTACTGAAGCGGTATCAGCAGCCGAGTGCAGAGACGATTGTCCTTCGGGTAAGTGATCTGTGAAACAGGATAAAGGGACAGAGAGATGTGAAGGTTTATGTGTTTGTTGTAATTGTGGTCACGGCTCGTACCAGTCTCGGGAAGGAGCCTTCTCTTGCATTGCCTGCCCGGGGAACAGACCACTAGGGCCACTGAAGCGGTGTCAGCTGCTGAGTGCAGAGACGATTGTCCTTCGGGTAACTGTCACGGCACGGCTCATGCCAGCCTCGAACAAGTGCCTTCGCTTGTATCACCTGTCCGAGGGACTGACCACTAGGGCCACTCAAGTGCCCACCCTTGCACTCTCCATTCAAGCCTAATTCTTATGAAGAGTATGTACTGGCATTTTCACCTGAACAAGACAATCCTCCTGTATACAAACGTAATCAAGCAGCATTCTAACAATACTCCTTCACTTTTACCCACAGGAGAACAACTAGGCAGCGACGGTGGCTGCGAACCTTGCCCCCGTGGAACCTGGAGAGCTACCGGCGCTGGAGCTGCTTGCGCGCCATGCCCGCCTGGTACCACCACCCCGCAAGACGGCGCTTCCACGCAAGACCAGTGCTCTTTGCCCGTCTGCAAACCTGGTAAGTCATCCATCATGTAGAATAACTTGGCAGCGACGGTGGCTGCGAACCTTGCCCCCGTGGAACTTGGAGAGCAACCGGCGCTGGAGCTGCTTGCGCGCCATGCCCGCCTGGTACCACCACCCCGCAAGACGGCGCTTCCACGCAAGACCAGTGCTCTTTGCCCGTCTGCAAGCCTGGTAAGTCATCCACTATTATCAGGTACAACTAGGCAGCGACGGTGGCTGCGAACCTTGCCCCCGTGGAACTTGGAGAGCTACCGGTGCTGGAGCTGCTTGCGCGCCATGCCCGCCTGGTACCACCACCCCGCAAGACGGAGCATCCACGCAAGACCAGTGCTCTTTGCCCGTCTGCAAGCCTGGTAAGTCATCCATCATGTAGAATAACTTAGCAGCGACGGTCGCTGCGAACCTTGCTCCTTGGAACCTGGAGAGCTACGGGCGATGGAGCTGCTTGCGCGCCATGCCCGCCTGGTACCACCACCCCGCAAGACGGCGCGTCCACGCAAGACCAGTGCTCTTTGCCCGTTTGCAAGCCTGGTAAGTCACGCATCATGTAGAATAACTTGGCAGGGATGGTGGCTGCGGAACTTGCCTCCATGGAACATCATCATCTACCTGCCCTGGAACATGGAAATCAAATGGAGCAGCGGCTTGCTTGCGCCCCATTACCGCCTGGTACCACCACCCCGCAAGACGGCGCATCCATGCAAGACCAGTGCTCTCTGCCCGTCTGTAAGCCTGGTAATTCATCCACCAGCATCATGTAGAAATACTTCGCAGCGAAGGTGGCTGCGAACCTTGCCCTCAACATGGAGAGCTACCGGCGCTGGAGCTGCTTGCGCGCCATGCCCGCCTGGTACCACCACCCCGCAAGACGGCACTTCCACGCAAGACTATTGCTCTTTGCCCGTCTGCAAGCCTGGTAAGTCATTCACTATCATCAGGTAGAACAACTTGGCGGGGACGGTGGATGCGAACCTTGCCCTCATGGAAGTTGGAGAGATACCGGCGCTGGCTGGAGCTGCTTGCGTGTCATGCCTGCCTGGTACCACCACCCCGCAAGACGGCGCGTCCACGCAAGACCAGTGCTCTTTGCCCGTCTGCAAACCTGGTAAGCCCTATCTCAGCAGAAAATCTCCCACTGCTAGACATTAGGACTACAATTGATCTATATCAAATTGCTCCATGCCAAGGATCACGCAGTCACTACGACCCAGTAGCACAAAATCGATGGAACAAAATCAGCGTGAAAAGCCGTTTAATGTAACTATAGTTACTTTTTACCTCTTTTAATTCAAAAACACAATATTTCTACGATTTCGAGTACTAATTTTTGTCTCTATCTTCACAGGAAACTACCTAAACGTGACTCTGAACTCGTGCGTGGCTTGCAAGAAGGGCACCTACCAATCAGAAGCTCAACAACAATCCTGCATCCCTTGTCCTATCAACACTAGTACTAGGAGCTCTGGCGCTGTGAGTATATTGCTATTGAAAAATATTCAGGCGTTTGCTGCTTCTTAGAATATAATTTATGTATAACTTGACAAGGATCTCCTATATAATATGCACATACGCTTCATTCACAAGCAATTTCGGATCCACTTTCGGAAAAGTTATAACGACTTTTGCCATTGTTTTAATAACTTGTCAATCCTGGAACATATCTGTGTGTACTTGGATCATTTAATAAGGTAAAGCTATTTCGGAGATCTTCGTACACAAAAAGACTATTCTTCCGTGGGGCATCAATTCCTCATTCCATTCCATTTTCAAATTCCAGGTGTCCGAATCTGAATGCACGAACCCTTGCGAGATGTCCGGCCCTGAGATGCACTGTGACACCAACGCTTATTGTCTGTTGATTCCTGAGACCAGCGAGTTCAAGTGCCAGTGCAAGCCTGGCTTCAACGGCACTGGCAAAGTCTGTACTGGTAAGTAATAGTTTTCTTGTAGAATAAGAAATAAGTATGTATTTTGCCTCAAGGACCACTAGAACCACCGACTAGAAAGTCAGTGGTTTTATACTTATTCAAAGATTGTGTTTGTACCTGTATTTTCTTACGAATTTATTAATGTCGAATTACAATCGCATTACTAAATGTCTTTGTAAAAACAAAATAACAAGTTTTACAACTCAATAGGAAAATTGCAAAACAACACTCCATCTACGCCTACTGTCCAACAAGTTTACACCGACTGTTCAAAGCAGAGAATCACTTCTGCCACAGATAATATAATTTGCCACATTCTTTATTAACTTGCCAAACTTAACCCACCAAGAACTCCACATTAATTTACATCTATCTCTTTCCCCCCACAGACGTATGCTTAGACTTCTGCGACAACGGCGGCGAGTGCGTGAAGGACGCAAGAGGCGAACCGTCCTGCAGATGCCAGGGCTCGTTCACCGGCAGACACTGCAGGGACAAGAGTGAATTCGCGTACATAGCCAGCGGAGTCGCCGGTGGAGTGATCTTTATCATTTTCCTGGTGCTGCTTGTATGGATGATCTGTGCCAGGTAAGACTAGCAATTTTTTGCCATTTTCGCTCAAGGAAACACTTATTTGGCCGACTGGAGGTTAGGTGTTCATTAGGGTTCTTTTGGCAGACAACAAACAGTAGAGATAAAAAACGTAATCATTTTTCTAAATTCCTTATCATTTTTTTATCAACTTGTACTAAATCCTAATGGGCCTCTTTATTTCTTTGTTATTGAGAATGCAATAGGACTAACATCGGCCAAATAAGTGTTTCGAAACCATTCATTGTTACAAATCAAATCCATTGTTGTGAATGCTGAATGATGATAATATATGAATCAGCTGATTGTAACGAAAACATTGTCAAACTCCAGGTCAACAAAGAAGAAGGAGCCGAAGAAGACTCTAACGCCAGCGATCGACCAGAACGGTTCCCAAGTGAACTTCTACTATGGAGCGCACACGCCCTACGCCGAGTCTATTGCACCGTCTCATCATTCCACATACGCACATTACTATGACGACGAAGAAGACGGCTGGGAAATGCCCAACTTCTACAACGAAACTTACATGAAGGTAAAAACGCATTTGACAAGTATTAGGTTTTACAAGCATCAGTCCTAAGTAAACTTCTACTACGGAGCGCATACGCCTTACGCCGAGTCTATTGCGCCATCACACCATTCCACCTACGCGCATTACTATGACGACGAGGAAGACGGCTGGGAAATGCCCAACTTCTACAACGAAACTTACATGAAGGTAAAAACCAGTTAATAAACGCATTTTACAAAGGTTTTACATGCATCAGTCCTAAGTAAACATCTGCTACGCCGAGTCTATTGCGCCATCACATCATTCCACCTACGCACATTACTATGACGACGAAGAAGATGGCTGGGAAATGCCCAACTTCTACAACGAAACTTACATGAAGGTAAAAACCAGTTTATAAACGCATTTTACAAGTATGAGGTTTCACAAGTATCAGGTTTTGCAAGTATCAGGTTTTACAAGCATCAGAAAGCTAGGTCATTGCTACGTATGAAATCACTAAAAGTACCCTGATAAGCCCTCTTGTGATCCAGCACAAAATGCAAAATGTAAACATAAATGAGAATCGTACCTCATCCATGCTGAGAACCAACAAGTTAACAAAGAATGTCGAGTAGAGTTTTACCACAGACATTTGTCTCAACAGATTAACCCGCCTCTTTCATTCTAAACTTCAACACAACATGTAACGTTTTCTCTGTTTCTACAGGAGAGCCTCCACAACGGCATGAACGGCAAAATGAACAGCCTAGCGCGGTCGAACGCGAGCATCTACGGCACTAAGGAGGATCTGTACGACCGGCTAAAGCGACACGCGTACCCGGGTAAGAAAGGTCAGTATTTATAGCACGTAGTGTTTGTTTACACCGTCTTTTAGAATATGCAGCTTGCGCACGAGCTATAAGTGGTTTGGATTTGTGATTGGATCTCATATTGTGTTCGAAAATGACAAAAAGTAGGCAACTAATTGTAGGCCTATTCATCTCAAGTTTTTCCATGAAATTACATTATTAACGTCACTTTAACTTCTAAATTAAAATTTCTTTAACATAAGTATTGATATGTCTAGAATCACAGTTGCTCCAGTCACGACTCCAAAACCAATTTGTGTCTTTTAAGTATTTGTACTGTAGTAATCTAATGCTTACGCTATTTTGACTAATCACGACCCTTGCACAGTGGCAATAAGAAAAGGACGCATAAATCTTGCCTGTCTGTCTTCTGCTCATATGTTTTCCAAACAAAAGTCAAAAAAAGAACATCAAACATAATCAAAATAGAAAAGACTACACTGCAATGTACATTCGATGTTTTGATATTTTCTTTGTAAAACATATGAGCTTGAGACAAGGCTTTATAGATATGTGAAAATACCTTTCTATAATGAATTCTTGTATGATTCATGAGTTCTAATTCTATTACAATAATAAGTGACTTATCTATCAAGTCGTAGTTAAATCACATCCCCACTGCATGACTGTTTCTATCTAATCAGTCACAAGACTTGAAGCCCGCGGGTCGCACGGTACCGATAGCACAAAAACTATTCCACTGATGCAATGTAAACACAATAAACTAATGATGCAATGTTCTTATTCTTTCTTATTCGTTTGTTTACAGATAAGAGTGACAGTGACAGTGAGGGTCAGTAATCGCAAGGACTGCGTATCGTCGTATTCTGGTCAAACTTACATAATATTGTCGTATTAGTTGTATTGAGAAGTGTAATTTTTATGTCCGCTAAATGGCGCGTATTTGAAAACGAATTTCCAAAATAATGATAAAAAGTTAAATGTCTTTAGAATACATTGTAACGGGCCAGTCTAAGCCAAAGTACAGGTTATGACGAAATTTTAATCGATTTCTTTTATAACAATTCTTAAATTAATATCGCGCCACCTAGTGGATATGAAAACTATAATTCTCATGCTCGGTGTACCCGAACAATAATAGTCAAATATTATTGTACTGGTGATAGGTACATGTCCAATTCAGTCTAAAAAGTCAAGATTTAAGTTGGGGTTAACGAAAATTTTAATTTATAATGGGCGTGGACCTATTCGGTTGACAGTACATCTATGAAATACAAGCGATTTTAAATTACTGCAAATTATTCTTTAGGGTTTAGTTTTGTGCTAAAACTTTGGGCAGATTCTTTGGACTACAGTTAAGTTTTAGGACAAAATTTGATTTAAAAGTGCTTAATCAATAATTTAAAATTGCTATGTATAAAAATCGCTCTCGAGGTACAAAATCCGAGAGTCAAGTATGTTATTGTAATTTTGTACTCTGTTAGCTTTATTATTAAGTTTAGTTTTAGAACTCAAAGAATGTGTATTAACACACTCACTGTTTAACATTACAGCCCCACCAAATATATCTCTTAGTGACGTCACAAATTATAATTTTTAAACAATAAACTTTGAGAACTATAGGCTCTTCAGTCTGGCAACATATTGGCAAAGAATTTTTAAAATTATTAACTAAATAATATGACAGATATAGAGAGAGATTATTTTATTAGAATTTAGCCTGCCTGCAATAATCAATATTGGCTGTATCTTTTAAAAAACCAATGTTGCCAGATCAAGCAGTAGATATTTTTTTTACTTCTTTTTATAAAGGATTTTTATTATTTTAAAACAGTGATTGTGTTGATGTCCTGAGATTACGGTCATCGAGATAATGCTCAAGTATTTTTAGGCGAAACACTGCCATATCAGAAAGCAGGGCTTATTGAAGAAAATCATTAAAAAATCCAACGACATTCCATTAAATATGATGTAAATATAACGTTAATTAATATTTGTATATTTATGGTAGACTTCAACACTCGTGGTTCTAGTATTAATCGAAAGTAAATTAAAGAAAAAAACTGATTTTATGAAAAAGCGGTTAATACTAGAATGACAAAAATATGTTGATAATAATATAAGTCACCGACGGTTTATAGCTTGTATTATAAACTGAATTGTAATGAAATAACATTCGTGAATGTGTGTGTGAATGTTAGAAATGGGACGCGCGTAGAGATTTTTTATATTATTGTGTTAGAGCAAATGAATAATTATGTAATGTATAATATCAGTACATTTTGTGTAATAAAATAATAAGACTTCCATAATACGTAGTAAATTATGACACCTCTGTACTTATTTATAGTTTCTTAGGACACATTGACTTGGATTTCTTTCCCAAAATTATTTGTATGGAAAATCTGAACAATACTCAAGTACCCGGGTGGCCTATTCCATCACAATATTACCACGTTAGTGATTTACGTAACAATAATGTTTTTTACAAAAATTTTATATGAAGTAATAAATTTTATACGTATTTTATAAGTTTGTATTTTTATTTACTTATCCTCATGTCTAAAAAATTAAGCAATGAATAAAACTTGGATCATGAATGATTATACCTAGGTACAGATCAAAACAAGAAATAATGACCCTGCTAAAGAAGTCCCATACCAGCTAATTGTTTAATTAAATTGCCTTTTCTGGATGATTTCAACCTTCGTCAATGACGACGGTAGCAAAACGGTCAAATCATCATTACAAACAAATTGTAAACAATATAATATAACGCAATAATCCACTTGACGACTACAACACAGCTGTATAAACGTTTTGTCTTCGCACAAAAGGCACCAGATAAGATAAAACTACTAAAAACTGACAACTAAATATAGCCCACATTTCCATCCGCAAAATGATATCTTATCGCAAAGGTGATTTGAGACTTCATTAGTAATCTAAGCGAAATCAACATAAACCTGTTTTTTTTCAAGCAGTGTGGAAATCTTATATCCTTAAGTATCCTTACCTACCTGTGGCCTTATCATATCACACAAGCGGTTTGCGAGCTGATGCGGAGCGGAGCGGACGCCCAGCGGATGCGCAACGAATTCGTTGCGGAAGCGTAGCGAACTCGCATTTGAAATAGCGAAACCGCGAATGGTATAGCATATTTGCTGCGCATCCGTCGGCCGTCTGCTTCGCTCCGCTTCAGCTCGCAAACCGCTTGGGTGATAAAATAAGGCTCTAAGATTTGCACACTGCTTGGAAAAACATACAGGTTTAGGTTGATTTAGCGTGCGCCCACTCGATTCCAATTCAGTTGCTCCTTTTCAGTTATCATATCACCAACCCGTCCTAAGCTTTCCAATACGTATTGGTCAGTAGAAAATATGATTTACAAGGAATCAAACCCAACAAAGAATCATATCGAATCAAATTACCAAGACTAATCTCTGTGGCTATAACAAGTCTGATGAACAACCAAAATGCAATAGACACTCCAATATTACAGACATGAGACATGATGACCTGTATCAAGCACTGACCTTTGACATTCATAAAGTACTGATAAGAACCACACCCATTTGCGTGCGTAATACATTGTTTGGACACGATTGCGGTGTCTGATCTGTCTGCGTGATACAGTAGAGAAGAGATGATTATTACATCAGCAATGGGAGGAGAATACTCATGATAATATCTTCAATTTTAATAATAATTAGCCAATGATACACAAAACAGGAAAACAAATTTAAAAATTGAAAGTATTGATACACTGTGATCTATTTTTACCCGACTGCCTCAGAAGCGGGGTTATGTTTTTCGAGAGTAAGTATGTATGTAGACAAGAAACTCGTTTTCACGGTCTACAACCCAAACAGTTGGGCGGGTCTTGACATGTCAGGTGTCGTTAGATTCGTCTCAGTAGCGCGAGTGACACTGGCTATATTAAAAATTCATAAATTCAAGATGACGAATATTGAATACCAAATTTTAAAACACTTCCCGTGTTAGGTAAACAATTTTTTGGAAAACTTCCAAAATTTCACCGCAGGCAGGATTTGAACCTGCGACCTTCGGCATCAGTACTGCCGACGCCCTAACCAACTGGGCTACCGCGGTTCTAATCGAGCCCGCGAAATTATGTGCGATAGTGGACAAGATATACTTCCATAATTTCGCGGGCTCGATTAGAACCGCGGTAGCCCAGTTGGTTAGGGCGTCGGCAGTACTGATGCCGAAGGTCGCAGGTTCAAATCCTGCCTGCGGTGAAATTTTGAAGTTTTCCAAAAATTGTTTACCTAACACGGAAGTGTTTTAAAATTTGGTATTCAATTTATCGCGGGTTTTCATCGCTTTGACTACATTCAATCTGTAAAGAATGAATTAGTCGCTGGGAATTAGTTGCAAAACTATCCCGGTAGATGGAGCCCATCCACGCGATAGTGGACAAGATATACTTCCATAATTTCGCGGGCTCGATTAGAACCGCGGTAGCCCAGTTGGTTAGGGCGTCGGCAGTACTGATGCCGAAGGTCGCAGGTTCAAATCCTGCCTGCGGTGAAATTTTGGAAGTTTTCCAAAAAAAAAAAAAAAATGACGAATATTTATCGCAAAATACAACAATGAAATTACTGCAGTAGGGTTTATGTTTTTTAATGCATCTGTTTCTTGACACGAATCTTCAGCACTTGCCTCTTTCGATGACCAACTTTACCTTTAAGTTACTCCAGAATTTCTGTTCCATTTAAATTATCATCTAGAGTTATGCAATAATTAAACTCTATGATTATTTACCTCTGGTTTTGATGCGAGGCATGCAAGTGATGTCGCAATATTGATTCTTCTACTTTTGTGGAGATGATAATTTTGAATTAAAGCCAGGTATTCATTGGGGACAAAATCCCTGGATTTTGTATATCAACAACTTCACGCGTGTATCACGGCATTCGCGGCAACTTCATGTGTGTCTCTGGGGACTTGTTTTTGGAACATGGAAACAAATGTTTCGGGACAAATGTTCAAAAATTTTGTGAGTGTGTACGTGTAGTTTTCATGTTGCGGGACATATTAAAAAATGGAAACAGTGTGGAGAAGCGAGCAGACGGCGATGCTAATAGAATTGTATGAATAATATAGATTGTTTTGGGATTTGAAACATCCTTTTTACAAAAACAAATTTTGGCAACAACTGACAAGTGTGGACGGTTTGTTGCCGATACTTTGTATCTGGGACTTTGTATATGGCAATTTCGCGGCGACATTTGTTGGGAACATTGTGTCGTATACAAAATCCAGGGATTTTGTCCCCAATGAATACCCGCCTAAATCTGTCTAGTGGACGTAAATCATATGCCCTATAAATCCTGGTGGCAGTTTTTAGACCTTGTAATGTATCTATTACCGTCATAGAAGAAGTATAAATCGCATATCTGATCATCTAAGACGAGCAGCATAATAAGGGCTTTCTAGAGATTATCTATTCTATTAAATGTGTAAATTTGTTTAAGGGAACCCCAAAATAGATGATCAACAATTACAATTTATTGAATAACATTAAAAGAGCCTATCGAAAATTTCCATTCTCTATCTAATTTAGAACTGATTCAATTTCAAAGATAGGCAGGGGACCACTTAGCTACAGCTATCTAAGATAACTACTTGATAGTTACTACGATAAATTTCATAGCTACCTACCTACAATATAAGATATGGAATATAATAATATGTAGAAGATAATAAATAATAGGTAACTAATAGAAAAGCAAGTTTACTTCAAAAATATAAAAGTATATTTTTTTACACAGCCAAAATAAGGCACATTTTTGCTTAATCTATAGAGTTTTGTTACAATATTAATCTTTAAATTGAAAAACATTGTTAACAATATAAAGAAAAAACACCGTGTTCCATGGTATATACAAAAAAATATTAGGCTATATAGGGTGTATTTTTATTAGTGGCGGATCCGTTAAGGGTGTGTTCTGTCAATGAAACTGAACAACTTTCCCCAAGGAACATAGGTCAAAATATGAAAAAAAAATTTGGCCCTCCCATACAAATTGACCCGGCCGGCCAACACACTTAGTATGGGAAGACCAAAATTTTTTTTCCTATTTGGACCTATGTTCCTTGGGGAAAGTTGTTCTGTTTCATTGACAGAACACACCCTTAACGGATCCGCCACTAATAAAAATACACCCTATATAGATCAACCATTGAAAAAAATACCTCGTGTGATGAACGTAAATTTATTCATCATGTTAAAACAGCCTTTGAAAATCAATGCATATCTTCTGAAAAACGATGTTTTTCCAACATAATTACGTACTATAATAATAATAATACAGTACCATAAGTATTATATCATACATAACTAACTACATACTAGGTAGGTATTATGTTTACTTGTTGTGAGTGTTGTAGAAGTTTTTCATGTACTCAGCTAAGATCTCCACTTCTTCGAGGGTGACAGCATTGTAGGTCGATGCACGGATACCGCCCACGTCTCTGGAAAATGGAAAATATAAAGATAAATAAATGAGTCGTGATCATGGTACATGTAACTGGACCGAAATATCGAGCAATTCAAAGAAAATAATAGTATATCGCGGTAAGAATCCCGTTTTAATATATTCATTATGTGTTACCACGAAAGTTTAAAAATAATTGAGTTAAATTGTCATAGAGCGAAAGACTGCTAGGTTGCTCAGCAGTAATTAAAACCAATCTAACAGGCTGATTAAAATAATAAATAATGCATCATCAAATTATCCAGAATTACAGATTACGTCAGTGTATTAAAGTTCTCTAACTTTCTGAATGGAGAACATACTCCGTATACTAACTCAATGGAACTACTGCGAATGATTGGTATTCTGTTCTTAACTAAACATGAACCATACCACAATACAGTGAGGTATGCCATGGACTCGATAGAAGAAGAAGAAGTAAAATGATAAAAACTGATGCAATTGTAATGTAAATATTTTCTAGGTACTTCAATAATAGAGTTCTCTGTAATTCTGATAAGAACATCTTAAAATAACAAACAAATCCTTATCAAAGGGCCATTGATACAAGTAGGTATTTGCGCAATAGGTCAATGAAATGCGTTAAGCGACTGCAATGTTGATAGCAGGGTCGAAATACTAGTTAGCGACGAGCGTGCAATGAATAGTAACTAGAATTTATATGTCGCGTTTGTCCTAGTTTAAAAGTGTTTCAATTTTAACTATGTTACTTATTTGTCTAGGCTCTTTAGATCACAATAGTCGCCCGAATTATTCAAAACTTTCAAGTTCAATTGTTTAAAACAGCTTATTTAAGGTGTTATCATAAAATTTAGATCTTTACAGGCGATATTGTAGCAATATAACGTTTATAACAACAGTTTATCAATTTGCCCTTGGCAAGAAGCATTGAACTTCAAGAATCTCATTCATACATAAAAGATACCTTAGTGTGACTTTTATCGTTAAACCTACTTAAAAAAACTAATTCAAGATTATCTTGTTGCTATGTTATCTTATCAATCATTTATCGTTACTTTTTCTATTAGTCTTGAAATTGTTTTATCAGTTGAATTAAAAATAAACTTGATACTAATTTGGATCTTTGCGTATGATATGGATGAAATATTTTTGAATTTTTAGATTAAATTCGGTATACAATTCGGTAGCAAAGTACCGCAGAAGAGGAATGGGTGAAAACTACGCAGAAGATTAATGAAGAACAAACTATGCAGAAGATGAATGAAAGAAAAACTGTGCAGAAAAAGAATGAAGAAAAAACTACTCAGAAACAAAATGAAGGACAAACTAGGCAGAAGATGAATGAAAGAAAACCGGCCAAGAGCGTGTCAGACACGCCCACAAATAGGGTTTCGTAGTCAACGTTTAAATATCAGGTTTTTCAGCATTACAAACTTAATTGGTTGCTGGTTTGTTAGCAGCAGTATGATGACCAACCGCAAATAGAAAAACTCAATTTTTTCTGATACCTTTAAAGGTACAATATTCGTTATAGTTTTCATTGTAACTTCAGATAATAAGCTATATTCCATATTTATTTCAAATTTTTAGCGTTTATACTTTAGAAGTTACAGCTGGAACAAATTATGGGTCAAAAACGCCCTTTTTAAAAGCAAATATCTCGTGACAGAAACATCTTAGTGACTTTGTTTCAAAGAAACCTCACCTTAGTTTTAAAAGACCTATTCAACGATACCCTACTCAATATTGCAGAAGAAAAAAAAAATTTTTGCCCCCCTTTCACTTGTATGGGAGGGGGTCCAAAAAACATTTAAAATATTTTTTTCTTAACATTTCTTTATTTGGGTCAACACGATCTATCTTCTCACCAAATTTCATGTCGATAGCTCTAAAACTGACGAAGATATGAGGGCGCGGCATACAGACAGACAGACAGACAGACAGACAGACAGACGGACAGACAGACAGACAGACAGACAGACAGACAGACAGACAGACAGACAGACAGACAGACAGACAGACAGACAGACATGACGAAACTATAAGGGTTTCTAGTAGACTACGAAACCCTAAAAAACTGTGCAGAAGATGAATGAAAGAAAAACTGTTCAGAAAAAGAATGGATGACAAACTATGCAGAAGATGAATGAAAGAAAAACTGTGCAGAAAAAGAATGAAGGACAAACTATGCAGAAGATAAATGAAGGAAAAACTATGCAGAATAAAGAATGAAGGATAAAATATGAAGAAGATGAATAAACGAAAAACTCAGCAGAAGGCTAATGAAGAGAAAACTACACAAAAGATGAATGAACGAAAAACTGTGCAGCAGAGCAGGTGAATGGAGGTAAAACTAATGGAATATGAATAAACGAATATTTACCTGTGTCCTTTAAGCTGAATGAGTCCCAAAGCCTCAGCTCCTTTCAGGAACTCCTTTTCCAATGCCTCATCTCCGTTCTTAATTCTGAAGGGAATGTTCATCTTGCTCCTGACATTCTTGGCGACTGGCGCCGTGTAGAAGCCGTTGCTGGAGTCTATGATGTTGTATATGATGGAGGATTTCTTGGTAGCGTTAGCGGCCATCGCGTCGAGCCCGCCCTGACGCTCGATCCATTGTAACACGCGACCCATTATGTAGATGCTGTAAGGATAAATATACAAGATGTAAGAGACGGTGTAACGAAAACTTCGCAGGCGTGTTCAGACCATGAAACTGAACGACTTTCCCCATGGAACATATGGTGAAAAAATTCCGACGTCCCATACAAAATTCACGATCAGCTGACTTTGTACGGGAAGTCCAAAATTTTTCTTGTTTATCACCATATGTTCCATAGGGTAAGTTGTTCAGATTCATGGTCTGAGCATGCCTGCAAAGTTTTCGTTACACTGTCTCATACACCCCGTATGGGTCATTATCGGCGGCAAACTACTTTTGACCTCACTTTACCAGCTACAACAGTACACAGCTGGAAAGGAGCTGTCAACAGCACAACAGAGGCCATCCACTGCTGAACAGGGACTGTATACTATTGGACATGAGCTCAACTGCTTCCTTGCCCTATTGAAAAGAAGAGGCCATACTTACCACACTTGACAGGCAGATTGGCTAGAGTAGTGCAGTGAATTAATTTACAGGTAAATGAGAGGCTACATTCACAGGGAACATTTCCGCCTGTTTCCTGCATTATTTTCTTTGTTATTAGCCATTTACAACAGTGGAAATGGTGGGATGCTATTTTAAGCCAGCACCAAACAATAAGCCTCTATCTATCGACCAAACATCAATAAATTTATTTTACTCACGCAAACATAGGAGGGGTATTCAAAATGGAGTCAGCCTTGTAGTTGACAGTCCAGTCCAGAATGCTGGGGCATATCGGAAGCGCCTGGTTCAGCAAGTCTTCTCTGACGATCACGAGAGCTACTCCTGAAGTGCCAATGTTCTTCTGTGCTCCTCCGTAGATCACTCCAAACTGTGGATGAATCAATATTATTCAGATGTGCTACTTAAGTTTAAAACAGTTATTCTATTCAAGGGTTGATACAGCAGATCCAGTTCACAAGTGAACCAATAATACAAAAACATAATAATATATATGTTTAGTTTCGTATCAAATGGGCGCGCGGCGCTGGCAACACTGTTCGTCATTGTCTCGTCCTGTGGCCGTGCGCCCGCATCGTTGATGCGAATTTTAATTATAAATGGTGTAATTTAGTGTGCTTTCGGTTTTCTCGTGTGGTTTTCCCTGTTCGGTGGGGAAGTGAACCAAGTGGATTTGGTTCCGGCGCTTCGATTGAGAGTCACGCGGCCGCTGGCAAAATATAACCTCACTTTTCGTTCGCTCGCGTCGTGGCTGCCGATAGCTACATATTTTTAATTGTTTTCTTGATTGGAGGCCAACGGGGCCGATTTCTCATTCGGAGAGAAATCTTTTAGTCATTTTGTGTTAAAAAACATTATTTGATGTCGAACTATGAACAATAGTGAACCCAAGTGCTTGTGAAAACTAAGCTGTGAATCTGCGACTGATTGCCGGGACGGAGTGCCACACGAGCTGGTGTCCGGGTGCAGTAAGTCTAGTACCTAAATTCCAATCCAAAATGTCTTCCTCCAAAACCTGATACCTTTTTTCCTGTCAAAAACTAGACTTACAAGGAAACGGCGGCGTCATGGTTCGCACGGTAAGCAATTCGCTGCTAGGCCCTGTTTAAGTAGACTTTGGAAACAAGAATTTCTCGGCCGGAAACTTTCCGGAACGAAAATTCTCTCATTAAATTTATTTTATTTAGCTATAGTAAAGAGCACTACGAATCGTAGTCAAATGTTGTTCCGAGGCTGATCGACCATTTAGTTTTAGATTTTAAGATAACTTTAATTTGCTTCCACTGCGCTAAGATCAGCTTCGGAATCAAACATTTTTTGGTAGCAGAGCGTGGTTGCTTTATTGCAACATAGTTAGCCGTAATTTAGTATTAAGCGTGTTTTATATTACCCACATATTTTATTAATTTTGGAAAATATTGTTTCGGTTTTTTTTTTGTGACTGTATTGTTTGCCTAGTGAACGGTACCTTATCGGTAAGGTCTAGGCCAGTCAACTAACATTTATTTTGTGGTATTTGTTTATTGGTTTTTCGTTTTATTAAGTCGAGTGTGTAAAAGTTGGTACCATGGCTCCTCGATCGCCAGGTATAAGGCTGCTATAAAGACAGAATTAAGGTGGTTTACTACCACAGCGGCAATGATCGGCCGCGAGGACCGGGAGGACGCGCTCTTGAAAAGTGCACTACAGGCAGATGAACGGGTTCGGGTTGTGTCGGAACACCTCACAGAGTGCCTCATGCTCTTGAGGAAGCTCCTAACCCTGAAGATAAGGAGCTGGTTGAGGGCGATGTAAGCCAGTGCTGGAGCTGGCACAGGACATTGCGCAGGCAGCTGCGGACATATCTAGGCGACGTGACGGAAAGGAAAAGCCATTCCGTGGTAAAGTGGGACAAGGATTACAGGTGCCTCTTCCGCCTGTTACGGTTCCAGTCTTTGCAGGCGATTACGCCGACTGGCCGGCGTTTGAGGACCTGTATAGCAGTGTGGTCCACACACGGACGGACATAACGCCGGCGTACAAGATGGCTCAGCTGATGTCCAGGCTACATGGAGAGCCTCATGAATTGCTGACGCATTTGGCTGTCTCGGATAGCAATTATGAGGTGGCGTGGAGGATCCTTACCGACCGGTATCGAAACAAGCGCCTGATTGTAGACAGGCTGTTAGACCAGTGGCTGTCAATACCAACCATAACGCGAGGTACGGACCTCCGCGAGAAAATCTTCCACCCAGTCAGTGTCGCGGTCAGCGCACTAGAGCGACAGGGTTTGCCAGTGGCGGGCTACGGTTATATCTTGGTCCACACAGTGCTTCGCCGCCTGCCGAGCGAAATGGTCGCTCGATTCGAGCAGCTCCATGGGGCAAGTCCTCGGACCACCTCCCGACCTACGAGGATCTGAAGTCGTTCCTCGAGGCCGAAAGCAGGCGAGTGGACGTCCAGGCTGGTGAAGCCCCACGCAAGGAGACCTCTGCCCTCGCCACCCGGAACGGCCGGGTGCACCGGCGCGAGGAGGCAACAGTAGGCAACCCAGGCGGTACAACACCGCATTGGAATCAGGGTGTGCCTACTGCAGGGAGACAGGCCACGGGGTGGCAGCGTGTCAGGAGTTTGCTGCGCAGCGGGTTCAGAGGAGACGGGGTGTGGCACAGCAGAGGCGTTGGTGTTTTCGGTGCCTGGGGCCGCATCAGGTGCGAGTGCCCTTCAAGCACCAACTGTAGGTACTGCCAGGGTGCACACCATCCGCTGCTCTGCATGAATCGCTCCGGAGACGCCGGGGGCAGCGCTGGATCGGGTCAGCGAAGGGAGCCTGCCCACCAAGGGAGGGAGCAACGCTCCCCACCCCCTCCAAGGAGGAGCCCACCTCCGCATCGGTCACAGGGACAGGCAGGGGGACGTCAACAGACGGAGCCCACTTACCCAAGGACGTGGGGACGATCCCCAGCACGGCAGCAGGTGCCGGATTGGGGAAGAACGACACAGGACATGGTCAAGGACACCCATCCCAGGTACGGGATCCAACGGGCGGGTGTCAGGAGAGCACTAGGCAGCCACCAGGGTACATGCAGTATTCTGCGGGCTTGAGCCACCTGGTTGGGTCTCAAGACCCACGCATGCCTCCGCCTATGCCTGAGTACCCGCGGCTACAGGCGCAACCTCGGTACGGACGTTTGCCGTCGGGGTACTATAGAACTCCAGCCATGGCCTTTATGGGCAGACCTCCCTACCAGCAGGAGTGGGACCCATACACAGGTTTGGGTAGCGAGGATACCCCGCGGGACGCGGCCTCACCGCGTTTAGATTCCCGCTAGGTAATCGCCGCCTACTCATCAGCTTCGGCTCCCGTCCAATCACGGTACTTTTGCCAACGGCTAAGATTTGGGTATGGGGATACGGTGGCCGGACCATTCAAGTAAGAGCCCTACTGGATACAGGGGCTCAGGGATGTATTGTATCGAGTAAGCTGGTGAGTAGGCTAGGCCTAAATGTACGGCCAAGTGAGGATGAAGCTGTAGGCATCGGGGCCTAAATGTGCCTGACATTCGGGGTCAGACGAACTTTGAGTTCACATTAGGTAGCACATGTACAGGCGTCAGCTATCAAGTCTCAGCCGTGGTGCTGGATGAAGTGGTTGGGAAACTCCTCAGGTTAGGTTACCACCAACGGTACGAGGGCTAACCACAGGGTTGGAGTTAGCTGATCCTGATTTTGATACTCCTGGTACGGTGGACGTACTTCTCGGGTCAGACGTCCTCGGAGATTATGGTGCGGTAGGAAGAAGGTACTCCAGGAAGCTGGTTTGGTGGCCGTAGATACCACAGGGGTATGTTGTTTTCGGCCCAGTTTGAGACCTCAGGACCTACCAGAAGGGGATACGGTCCTCTATGGTAGTGTGCTGTCAGAGGTGCTGCAGAGGTTTTGGGAGTCTGAAGAGCCGCCCACGGCGGACAGACGGAAGCCAGAGGATGACGAGTGCGAGTTGTTCTATCAATACAACACTGCGAGATGCTCGTCAGGCAGATTCGTGACCAGGCTACCTTTTCTCCCAAACCGCCCTGCTTTAGGTAGTTCGCGACAGCTCGCGGAACGGAGACTACTCGGAATGGAGCGGAAGATGAGGCGAGACCCAGCACTTCGGCAGAAGTATATAGAATTCATGCGGGAATATATTCAATTGGGCCACATGTCGGTGTCCAGCCTGGATTGGAGGTGTGTCGAGCATTATTACATTCCACACCTGGCTGTCTTGAAGTCACCTGAGGCGAAAATACGGGTGGTGTTTGACGGTTCTGCTCCTACCTCGAATGGTGTGTCTGTGAACCAATGTTTGCACGCGGGTCCTAAATTGAACCGGGACATTGTGGACATTCTCACAGACTTTCGTTTGCACCAGGTAGCGTTCGTCGCAGACGTCAAAATGATGTTTCGCCAAACCATGATACATCCGGATGACCGTCGGTATCAGCTGATTTTGTGGCGTGAGAGCCCAGATGAGCCGATGGTCACATACGAACTTAACACGGTGACGTATGGACTTAAGCCAAGTCCGTATTTGGCAGTACGTACGCTGCGAGAGTTGGCCGCACAGGAAAGGGTAAGATATCCTCGAGCCGCAGCAGTACTGGATCGCGACGTCTACGTGGACGATATCTGCACGGGTGCTGATAGCGTGGAGCAGGCGCTAATTCTACGAGACGAGCTGATCGCGATCATGGGTTCAGGAGGTTACGAGTTGCGGAAATGGTTGTCCAGTTGCCCAGAGCTCCTGGCTGGTTTGCCAGGCGAGTTCCATCAGGACCCGCACCTCTTTGAGAACCCGGACAATCCAAATACGTTGGGCATCCTCGGGGTGCAATATAGGCCAACGCATGACGTATTCACGTACAAGATCGAGCCCGACCTTTTGGTGAAAACTTGGACTAAGCGGTCGGTACTGTCGACAATCGCTAGAACGTTCGATCCTAACGGATGGATCGCCCCGGTTACGTTCATGGCGAAGTGCTTTTTACAAAGGTTGTGGCATAAGAATAAATAATAACACTACCGTGTAGAAGTGAAACTCCTTTGTCTGGGCCCGAAAAGCCGCGCTTTAAATGCCTACTTCCCCCCTCAGCCCGCAACGCCCCGCGCGCTCCCGCACATTAAGCCAGGGCTGTCACGTGCTAATAGTTTTACTCCAAACTAGCGGCTCGCCAAGCAGTTGCATGACTTTCGGCGTAGTTTGTTTACACACCTACGCGCCATAGGATGAAAAATCGTGCAAATGCAATTATTTTAAAAGATTTGCGATGAATACGAATTTGTTTGTTACCATAATCAGCTAACAATAACTTAGACACCTACCTACCCCAGGTACCTTAAATAAGTAAGTATGTCGGGTTAGAAAACTGAACTGAAACTATGTACTTAGTAGGTACCGACGTGAGTAAAAATAGGAGAACACAAAACCAATACGTACCTATTAAGAATGGTAGGTACCTATTTACTGTATCTAGAACCGTTGCTCATCTTTAGGCAAATTTAAAAAATAAGATGGAGAGTCATCTTTGAATCACTTTTACAGCCATAAGCACCATAGTCATTCGGAAAGGCTAAACATTTCCGAAAAAACAAAATTTGACCCGCGTGACGAACGCTTACGCGGCGAGCGCCAGACGGTAGGCAAATATAATGACCTTGAGCGTGTCTGGAGCGGGAGTGTCGCCTCTAGGTGTGTTTACTCTTATGGTTGTGGCTAGCCAATTTAGGATGGGACGACCAACTCTCCGGAGAGTTGTTGAAGGATTGGCTCAAGTTTGTGACCACCTTACCAGGGATTGTGCACATCGCGATACCCCGCAAGTTAGTCCCATCGGTGGGATGTAAGGCTACCCTACATGGGTTTTGTGACGCCTCGGAGCGAGGGTACGCGGCAGCTGTATACCTTCGGACAGCAAGTTCAACGGGAACTGTGCACGTGCGTCTGGTTATGGCCAAAAGTAAGGTGGCACCAGTCAGAACTAGATGGACCATCCCCAAATTGGAATTGGCAGGGGCAGCTCTTCTAGCGCGCTTGCTAAATCATGTAACCTGCAATCTGCGTGGTACCATCAACTTGGATGAAACGGTGTACGCGTGGACTGACAGTCGGATAGTTCTGTGCTGGTTGCAGACGTCGGTACATACACTTGAGGTTTTCGTGGCAAATCGGGTGTCACAGATTACGGGGTCGGAAACTCCGTTAGTGTGGAGGCACGTACCGGGAGAATGGAACCCAGCGGACTGCGCTTCGCGCGGGTGCAGGGCACCTGATTTGGTGAGTCACCCACTGTGGTGGGGACCTCAATGGCTGACTGAGTCGCCGCAGGAATGGCCATTCAACGAGTGCAGGGCGCCGCTTGGGCCGCCTGATCGAGGTTTGCGAGTGAACGTGGGGCAACTCGTACCGAAGCCTAACCCAGCTTTCTTGCTGGAACGGTATAGCTCCCTCGACAAACTTCTTGGGGTGACAGGTTGGATCAAACGGTTCGTGAACAACTGCAGGAAGCCTCAAGCAGAACGGAACTTTGCACCAGTCCTCTCGCCTGCGGAACGGAATGCGGCTCTATGCTCATTAGTTAGAGTCGTCCAGGCGGAACATTTCGAAGAGGAGGTCAGGCTGCTCAGGGATGGACGTGGAAAGCTGAAGGGAGGAATTGTGCGCCTCAACCCATTCCTGGATGAGCAAGGTATGCTCAGGGTTGGAGGCAGACTTCGGAACGCTAGCCTGCCCTTTCGGCTCGGCATCCACTGTTACTTCCAAAAGGGGACCCTTAGTTGAGCTCTTAGTCAGGGATCGTCATGAGAAAAACTCGCACGCGGGCTGTAATGCGCTATTGGCCATTCTACAGCGCGAGTTTTGGATCTTATCGGGACGACGAACGGTACGTAGCGTTGTGTTTAGGTGCTTGCCTTGTTACCGCTTGAAGGCAGCCACAATGCAGCCACAGATGGGAGATCTTCCACCGGACCGGGTGACGGAGGCCTGGACGTTTGCAGGTGTGGGAACGGATTTCGCAGGCCCTTTCATGGTAAAGGCATCACGCCTACGGAACGCAAAGTCTATCAAGGCGTACTTGTGCGTGTTCGTGTGCCTAGCCACCAAGGCCGTCCACTTGGAGCTCGTGGCCGACCTTTCTACGGAGGCCTTTTGGCAGCGCTGGAGAGATTTACGTCGCGACGAGGGCGACCAGCGCTGATCAGGTCGGATTGTGGTACCAACTTTAAGGGTGCTGATCGGTGTATGAAAGAAATTGTAACGTTCTTACGGGAGAACGAAGAAGCCATCAGCACGGGCCTCTCCCGTCAGGGCATTGCCTGGGTGTTCGATCCACCAGCGTGCCCTCACTGGGGTGGTATTTTTGAAGCGGTTGTAAAGTCCGCTAAGACGCATTTGTTGCGCGTTGTAGGGTTAACAATTTTGACTTTCGAGGAGCTGGCGACCGTGTTTTGTAAAATTGAGGCTGTACTCAATTCGCGTCCTTTGTGTCCGCTCAGCTCAGACCCAAATGATTTAGAGGCCCTGACGCCAGGGCATTTCTTAATTGGCCGCCCACTTAACGCCTTGCCGGAATATCCCTATACGGAGGTGAATAGCAATCGTTTGTCGCGTTATCAGTTGTTGCAGCAAATGACTCAAAACTTTTGGAAGCGTTGGTCGCTTGAGTACTTGCACATTCTGCAGCAACGCCTTAAGTGGACGGACAGGACTGAACCCCCCTGCATTGGGGATCTCGTTCTGGTTAAGGATGCCAACCTACCGCCACTGCGTTGGCGCCGGGGGCGCATTCTCAACCTGTTTCCGGGTAGTGATGGCACTCCTCGAGTTGCAGAAGTTCAGGTGGGGGATTCAGTTCTTAAGCGAGCAGTAGCTACATTATCACGCCTGCCATGCATAGAGCGGACCGATGGGTCGGTCCGGGGCGGGTGAATGTTTAGTTTCGTATCAAATGGGCGCGCGGCGCTGGCAACACTGTTCGTCATTGTCTCGTCCTGTGGCCGTGCGCCCGCATCGTTGATGCGAATTTTAATTATAAATGGTGTAATTTAGTGTGCTTTCGGTTTTCTCGTGTGGTTTTCCTGTTCGGTGGGAAGTGAACCAAGTGGATTTGGTTCCGGCGCTTTGATTGAGAGTCACGCGGCCGCTGGCAAAATATAACCTCACTTTTCGTTCGCTCGCGTCGTGGCTGCCGATAGCTACATATTTTTAATTGTTTTCTTGATTGGAGGCCAACGGGGCCGATTTCTCATTCGGAGAGAAATCTTTTAGTCATTTTGTGTTAAAAAACATTATTTGATGTCGAACTATGAACAATAGTGAACCCAAGTGCTTGTGAAAACTAAGCTGTGAATCTGCGACTGATTGCCGGGACGGAGTGCCACACGAGCTGGTGTCCGGGTGCAGTAAGTCTAGTACCTAAATTCCAATCCAAAATGTCTTCCTCCAAAACCTGATACCTTTTTTCCTGTCAAAAACTAGACTTACAAGGAAACGGCGGCGTCATGGTTCGCACGGTAAGCAATTCGCTGCTAGGCCCTGTTTAAGTAGACTTTGGAAACAAGAATTTCTCGGCCGGAAACTTTCCGGAACAAAATTCTCTCATTAAATTTATTTTATTTAGCTATAGTAAAGAGCACTACGAATCGTAGTCAAATGTTGTTCCGAGGCTGATCGACCATTTAGTTTTAGATTTTAAGATAACTTTAATTTGCTTCCACTGCGCTAAGATCAGCTTCGGAATCAAACAATATACTACATATTATATTAACATTTAGCTACATTGTTAACTATACTGTTTGATTGGTATTGAAATAATATTTATAAGTTCAATTTACATAACATTTCAATATAAATGATATACAGGTAGTAACAGAAAGGGTATAACAAGCCGAAAGGAGGTCAAGGTACTCATGAAACTGAACAACTTTCCCCATGGAACATGGGTCGAAATATGCAAAAGAATTTGGACCTCCCATAGTATATCAATTAGCTGATCGGCGATTTTGTATGGGAGGTCCAAATTTTATATTCATATTTCGACCCATGTTCCATGGGGAAAGTTGTTCAGTTTCATGAGTACCTTGACCTCCTTTCGGCTTGTTATACCCTTTCCGTTACTCCCGGTATATGGTGAAATTTTACTAGTGACCAATAGGGAAAACTTGGAACAGGTTGATGATAAATATGGAACAACTTTCCCCAAGGAACATAGATCGAAATATATGCTTAAGCTATTTCTTTAGAAATACCTACTATAACATTTCATTAGTCAGTTACAGTTAAATCATTCATTTATTATCATTAGGTGTCTAGCTTACTGCCATTAGAATACTATTCACTAATCAGTTTACCTAGCTTGAACATTTTAGTATTGTCAGCACCATCTTGAACTACTTAGTTACTATTTTTAGGAAGCAGCATATACAACGTGTTACAAAACGACCCATAAAAACTCCCATATAAATGAAGTTAATTCTGTATGGGAGGTCTAAATTATTTTTTATGTTTCGTCCCATGTTCCATAGGGAAAGTTGTTCAGTTTTACGAGTACCTTGACCTCCTTTCAGCTTTATTGGTTGTTTTGTAACACCCAGTATATATTGGTTATTCTTAAAGGGTGTATGTATGAGAGTACTTATTGACCCATATAATTGGTAATAATAAACAAGGGTACTACTACTGAAAAACTGACCTTGGAGACATCAAGTTTCTTGGACATGAAGTTTGAAGACATATCAGCGACTAACGGCACTCCTTTGGTATCAGGGATAAAGTCAAATTCCACACCTAAGGGAAGAAAAATCAAATAATTAAGTATGTAAGTATAATGATAAATTAGACTAAACTCAGATTAACTACAGTTCTTTTAAATAGAATACAACCAACAAATGGTTGAAAAGAAAATATCTCTTCTCTATCTATATCTTATCTAAAGATTATATCTTCCCTTGTCATCTTTCCGGAAATGGTTGTTTGCCTTGTTGGTAGATAAATGTTACTATAGATTAAATGACTTCTTAACTGATAAAAATTTATTATAATAATTTAATTTGATAATAATTTAATTTGATAATAATTTAATTTGATAATAATTTAATTAGACATTGATGAATTGTAACATAACTTTATATACATTTTATAATAATATTTTTTATCTGTTTGTGTAATGTAATTTTGCATGCCAAATTCAGGGCAGAATAATGTGAAACTTATTATAATGTAACCATCTGAAAACCAAATGTACCATTGTTCAGCAAAATAAATATTGATTGATTGATTGATTGATTAAAAAAAAAACAATAATAATTTACATCAACAGGTAGAATGTAGAGAAAATTAGCGTAACATTCAGAGTCCTGAAAACAGTTGATTTGAGGTGATGCTGATAGATATGGGTACTTTCTCAATCATCATCATATTGTATGGCAATCCCTGCCTGGATCAAAGGTCTATGTGAAGGGTTTTTAGCCAGCATTGGGAATGAAATTGTGCAGATTGGCTATACCACCAGGATTATGGTAAAGTGCAATACTGTGTTTCTCAATACCTTGAAAAGATAGTATAGGTACTAATCCCAAGAAGATCAATGCAACTCACCATGAATAGTTTCATTGCCGCAGATGTGCACATAGGAAGCGTTAGGGTCTAAATTCCATGAGGACTGAGCAGGGATGTCTGTGTACTTGTCAGTCGGGGGCAGCACCATGTTCACCTTGCCGTATTTCTTGGCTTCTTTTGCTGCTTTTGCTGACCATGCTCCTAGATCCAACAAAAAGAAGTTATAAATTGCGAAGTAAAGGACATGTGGTTATATACCTAAGCTAAATGATGTACAGTTCAGGTGCATAGAAGAGAGACAGATTTGTTTAAGTCTCTTTAATCTTTAATGGTAGTCTACCTAAAAGTAACCTAAAAATATCATGCAACAAAAAATAAACTAATGAGGCGCAAATGAGGAGGTGAGTGATGATTTTCAGGAAAACTAAAGACTTGGACATTAGGTCACACTTTTGAAATGAACAAGACTTAGAATATCAGTCATAAATTGCATAAAAAATACAATTCAATTCAATATAAATAAATCTCCGACGAACCTGTAACGACGTAGTCAGCAGTGCCTGTTCTGGAAATGAGGTTGAGAGGAACAGCAGCAAACTGCCCCTGGCCACCACCAGCCAGGAATATGATTTTGTAGTTCTCAGGCACATTTCTGTAATAAATAACATGAAAATAAAAATCACGAGCTAAGGAAAGCAAAGCAACCAAACAAACATGGCGCCAAAAAAAAGCCTCCGTCAAAAAAGCTGAAAGCCACAGACCTACTATGTGCTGAAAGCTCTGAAAAATTTTGAAAAAAAAAATAGTGTGACTACAGCTAGGGATGTCCAACAATTTATATTTTACCGATATTTCTAACCTAACCTAATAATGAAAATTACAATAATAATTATTAATTTATTATTTAGCATTACAAAACAAGCGTTCAAAAATATCAAAAAAGTATTGCTGTAATTTTATGGTTCATAATAAAATAACATGAAATAATATAGGTACTCACAGTAATCTTCTTACAACATTTTGAATTTCGGTGTTCAAGTTTTTGTAGGTTGCTGTTCTGTGACTCGTTTCAAGCAAACTGATTCCTGATCCATCAAAATTTGTTAATTCATTCTTGATTATTTCGTACACCTTAAACAAAAAATTGATAATGTTCAGAGGAATGCCAATCACGTACCTACTTGAATTTTACAAACACACATTAATTTGCAACACGAGCGACCAATGTTCGTAAACACAACTCGTTGTCTAATGAGAATCCAATAAGAAAATATACAACTCACTTCTTCAGGCATTTTAGCCGGGCCGGCTCCAAAATTACAAATCTTAACCATGCTGGTTTAGTTTAATTTTTTATTTTATTTTTAAAGACACAACTGCTCCACACCGACGGTCAATCGGGACTGGAGACTGGTTTTGTAGTGTGATTACAACAAATAACCTGACTAACTACTTGCGGTGGGCCGGGCGCAGCTAACGATAACACTCAGCGTCATCAGAGTGGCTTGTTTTTATCAATTTGAAACTTATAGTATTCGTGTCGACTGATCTCATTCAGTTTTAAAGTTTGGCACTTATCTTATTTATCAGTCATATTTAGGGAAATGAAACTACATAAGTATCCGGGCTATACATTTTTATCATTAAAGCCGATTGATCATCCATCTTAATGAGTGAATATATCACCAAGAAAATCGAACTGTAATTTTGTATACAAAGTTAATTTTTTTAAGAGAATAAATTATAAACTTAATATGGCTTTTGGTTTAGGACTTTGGTCTTAATCTTAATTGTTTAAAATCAAACTTAATTTAATAAAACGATAAATTTAAAAAGTACTTAATAGGAAAAAATTATAATAAAATACTTACTCAAATTTTTATATTTTTTCATGACTTATAGTTTAATAATATGTAGTAACAAAAACAAACACAACCAAACCCAAAAGAACAAAGCACCCAAATCAATAGAACATTGCAAATATATATGAACTGGCTATTTATTTTCTCCAGCAAAAAATCTTAGGTGTAGAAAATGTTTGCATAGTATGTTTCCTATGAAATTCTTTCATGTAATCAGCCAGAGGTTTAACATCTTCTGAAGTCACTGCATTGTAAGTAGATACTCGGATGCCTCCAACAAGGCTGAAAATAATAATAATCAAGATTTATAAAAGTTTTATACTTATTGAACTCTGCATCTAGACATAATATACGTAAACACAACAAAAAGTATGACAAAACTGAGTACTTGTCGGTTGCTAGATCTATGACTATTCTAAGATGTCACTAGTGATCATAGAAAATACGCAGCGTTAAAATTTGTTATAGGTAAATTAGTCAGCTACTTGAACGTTTGCAAATGAACCAAACTATGGCCTTTTAGCTGAAGGAATCCCTTTTCTTCAGCACCATTAATGAATTCCATCTCTAGTGCTTCATCGCCCTGATTAATCCTGAATGGAATATTCGTGTTGCTCCGGAATCTTTTGACTACAGGTGCATTATAAAAACCGTTAGAATTATCGATGATGTCGTATATAGTTGAGGATTTAGCCTTAGCACCAATTTCCATAGCTTTTAAGCCACCTTTGCGCTCTATCCATTCCAAATCTCGCCCCATTACATAGATACTGAAATAAAAACAGTACGTATAGCTCCTAACTTGAAAATGTTATAACTTTGACTCGGTAAAAAGATAAATGTAGAAGTTATGTAAATGGTATCTTACGCAAACATCGGAGGAGTATTCAAAATAGAGTCCATTCTATCGGTAGCAGTCCAGTCAAGGATCGAGGGACATGTTGGCATTGCCTGGTTCAGCAAGTCTTCTCTAACGATTACTAGGGCCACACCTGCAGTGCCCATATTCTTCTGGGCACAACCGTAGATAACGCCAAACTAGAAAATAATATTCAAGCAGATTTTTAATTTATTAGTACCTAGGTACGTAGTTACTTCAGATTTGTAAATTATCAAGTTAGCAAAACGGACCTTCGAAATATCAAAAGGTTTAGACATTAGGTTTGAAGACATATCTGCAACCAAAGGCACTCCTTTCGTATCGGGAATGAAGTCAAACTCCACACCTGAAAAAATAATTCAGTTATAAATTAAAAATACAGAAAAGCTGTATGACAACAGTTTGTTTTAAAATATTTACCATTAATCGTATCATTATCGCAGATGTGCACGTAGGATGCATTGGGATTCAAATTCCATTTGGATTGATCAGGTATATCAACTTGTTGGTCGACTGCAGGCTTTACTACATTAATGTGCCCGTACTTTCTAGCTTCTCTTGCTGCTATAGTCGACCATTGTCCTGTGATATGATAAAATGTAAAGGTACCTACACTTTGGTTTTGAGGGTATCACGCGATACCGCGCGTTTCTAAATCTAGGAAATATGATATAGGATAAAGATAATCAAAGCACGCCTGTCAAAACTTTATCTACTGTAAATCACGTAGACTAAAACTAACTATAACATTAACATAAATCATTTTACAGGATATAGATAAGTTAGTATGAAAAGTCACCAGTAATAACGTAGTCCGCTGTTCCCGTTCTTGAAATCAAGTTAAGAGGAACTGCAGCAAACTGACCTTGTCCACCACCGGCCATAAAAATAATTTTGTAGTTATACGGCACATTTCTGTAAGTAAATAAAACTAATACCATTATAATATGTCAAATAGAACAAATCTTAAAAAACTGTCTTTAGTTTCATTTCTTTGATTTATTAATGAATATATTCAATACTCTGTGTTAACTTGGCATACTCACAATAATCGTCTAACTACATTCTTTACTTCTGTATTAAAATCGATATACGCTTTTGATCTATGACTTGTTTCCAGTAAACTTATTCCAGTTCCATTAAAGTTAGTTAGCTCGCTCCTTATTATATTGTACACCTGTGAGTAAGAAAAAAATATACAGAAAATAAAGCGTACCTATGATTAATTTTATTTATAAATAAGACAAGATGTACCTATGAACTAACTGAATATGAATCAGTTTGCTTTTTGTTTACATTAGGCGTAAGTTGCATTTATTATTTAACAAAATAATGTTAACTTACTTCTTCAGGCAGCTTAGAAGGTCCGGCCCCAAAGTTATGGATTTTACTCATTATTATTGTGATGGGAATGTTTCACACCTCAGGGTGAAATGTCCGGTAAAACTGGCGTGATATTGCAAATTACCACGCTTATATATCGTAGTGCTATTCGTAGCTTGATATCACATAAAACAAAGTCCTAGCTTTACATTTTAAAAGTATCAGGCGTTACCGGTGATAACCTGAAGCGATGAATAATCAATGAAAATTAACTCTAATAATCAAATCAGTAAAAATAATAATAATTTTGTTTTTAAAAGTATTGACCTATTTTACCGGTATTTATTATTTTCGACGGACTCTACCACTAGGAAATAACAAACTTTAATCTGTGTAAGTTTTTTTTGACTCAAAAGACGAGTAACCTAATACTCATAATACTATCCATTCGTTCCATTCCATTGATTGGTTTAAAATTTAGCATTGCCAGATTGCTGATTTTTAGGCATATTTAGGAGCTTTTAACTGGATACATAGCAGATTTTCAGTATACTAACAAAGGTATGTTTTGTTTTAGATTATGTTACACTAGCTTTCCACCCGCAGTTTCACTCGCGGTATTTAGCTGTTTGGAACAAAGACTTTTTGAGAGTTTGTAACAAAGTTTGAAATACATTGCATTTCGAAACGCAACTCTAATAATCTTTCTGAATGGAAGTCAACTACTCGACAACAGATGGCGCCACTACTTCACTTAATTTTCAAGTTGAAGTATTGGAAAATCCGTCATATCATTAAAAATACGCCCTTTAATTTAAAACGGGAACTTTCTTGTTCGAGGGGGGATAGAGGGCTATTGCACTATATGTATATAAGTCCCTTTATCGTACCGGGAATCCTTTTTAAGTTTTATCGGCACGCATATTTTATCAACATAGTTTTATTATATAAAATGATTACAACGATTGGGGTTGTATCCTCAGACAGGCTAGCTTGTTTGTTGTCACTTCAAGACAGACGTTTTCGATGTAACTGGTTAAAATGCTTCGATAGTAATTAGTCGTAAGTCAATATTATTGATTGTTTTAGGATTCGTCTACAGGTTCCTGAGGTACAGGTAGCTACCCTGTTCTGTTAAACTTCTCCACTGAGAAGAGAAGTGAGAAATAAAAAACTAACAACTGTCCGTCGTAATAAACGATTAAGGGATTTGAGAGTTGATGTGTATTGCAATTTATTGCGACGGGCTGTCATTATGTTGATACACAGTCTTCTGTCGGACGTGGTGTAAATGGTCGCTTTTTACAGCCGTAAGTTCCGCCTACTCCGCAAGGGTTACAGGCGTGAATTATGTATGTTTTGCGACTTTTGCGGAACTGTAGGATAGTTGCAGTGTTTTTTTTTCAATTGATATCTAGCAACACCGGTAGTTTCATTCATTCAATAAACCACTCTCAAAATCATTCACTTCGATTTTCTTGAAGCGGCTTGTCGTTTTTTCCGCATTTTCTGTGAATTATTGAACATTTTATTTGTTTTATAGTGTTTATGAAATAATTTCAAGAATATAGGGCTGCAATATTGTGCAAGGGATATGCCTCCAGCTAAGGATGAAGCGGTGAATCAAACTAACGGTTTGGACATAATAAATATTGCAGAGAAGAGTCCCGCGAAAAATTCGGCTCTTGTGGACGTGAGAGCTTGCAATAAACCTTCTACAAAGGTAAGATTAGCGTATCTTTCAATTACTTTACTCGTACACTTGGATATTATCGTGGTGATCAGCAAACAGTATCGATTTCTTGTGATTTAGTTGCGTTCTTTGTCCTAGAAAGCGGTGTCTCGCTGTATTGAAAAACACCATGCTTTCACTGATGCTCTTACTCTTTCATTGTTTAATTGTTCGGAAATGTGTACTGAATAGCTATAGTTAATAGCTGCAGAAGTGCAGGCACAAGGCATTGACTTGTGAAGCTAGTGGTTATAGTGAGTACTTACTTTATTTAGCACAACTTTATATCTTTGATGCACATAGATAGGGTAGCTCCAATCACGTTGCGGTTGGGGTGTAATAGCTGTTAATAAATTAAAACACAACCAAAAGTCAGGGAGGCTGCTCATACATAAGAATAATATATTTTTTTGTCTGTAGGTAGAGCCCCCTTATATACAGCTCTACCACCTCCTAAAATGATTTTATGTCATAAATTCTGATTTTATGTTATTCTTTCTTTTCGTGTGGGACACCGAGTTGTTCAACAACCCGATGAACCCTGGTGTCAGAGTTTTTCAACCGCCTACTGCAAGCAGCAGGCCTCTGACATGGTTGTGTAACGACCACCGTCATAGACAGCAACCGGGACCGACGGCTTAACGTGCCCATCCGAAGCACGGAACCATCTTACTTGCGGACAATCAGGTGGTTCAGCCTGCAATGTCCTAACCAGACTGGGATCAAATTCACAAAGTGATAAATATCAACTTTGTGAGTGACCCCACCGGGAATTGAACCTGGAACCTTTGCGTGGCTGGCAGGCATGCTAACCACTGCGCCACATCGGCTGTCAAATATATTTATGTTATTAGTAGATACTAGGCTGGCAACACTGACACCAGCTAGATTGATCTTCCGTATTTATTGCTAAAAAAATAGTTATATTTGTATTTTACGCCTCTTTTTTCTGCACAAAGTGATTATATATCGATAAATATCTTATTAACACATAAATTGGACTACAGTGAAGTGTAAAAACGAAGAAAACAGTGCTAAATAGACTAACAAGTACAAGTATCAATTAGTGAAAAAATAACCCAGTAAATGGTGAAAAATAAACAAGAAGTGGACAGTATTTCAATATAAGACAGCATTGCAGTGATTTATCACCGGATTATACTAATATTAAACTGGAAAACAGCTAAAATTAGAACAAAGAACTTGCATCAAAATCACGTCTACCCTCGAATAAAAACATTACCTACTGTTAACAATGGACCCAATACTACTTAAAACTATGCTCGAAAATATACAAAAGGACGTAAAAGAAACAAAGATTAGCATTCAAGAATCTGAACAGAGAATAAACGATAACATAAATATGAAGTTCCGACATGTTGAAGAAAAAATTCAAAGATTAGAAGACACTGTTATAATGCAAGAAAATAGACTAGACTTTTTTGACAGGCATCTAAGACAAAGGAACATTCTAATCTACGGAGTGCATGAAAACGAAAGGAATTATGATGAGCTAGTCCACAATGTCCTAGAAATATGCAAAATACTGAAAGTGAATGACTGTACAAAACTAGAAATTCAAGCAGTGAGAAGAGTAGGAGGTAAAGCAAACAAAATTAGACCAATTATGGTAACCTTCACTACCCTGGGAAGAAAATTAGAAGTTCTAAGGGCTAAGAAAAACTTGAAAAATACTGAGTATTATATCAAGGAAGATTTCCCTGAAGGTGGTGGAAGTAAGGAAGCAACTTCAGGTTAGAGTAAATGAGGAAATAGAGAAAGGCAATAAAGCCTATATTAAATATGATAAAATTATAATTCGATCACCCAGACAGAAAAAGACATCATATACAGAAAAACAAAACAACAAACGCACACACTCAGAGAGCCCTACAGGAAACAAAACTACTGCTAAGAAATATACTATGAAAGAATATTGGAGGTCATCTAATCCAGGCTCGGTTTCAAAACAACAAAACAGCAATACCAATATCAACATAACAACCACACCACCACCACCCGCATCCGTAAGTCACCAATAGCAATCAACAAATACTAAAAAACGGAAGACAATCAAACAGAATGGAACAGGAATAGACAAACACCTTCCCCCAACCCGGCCGGTCACCGTGGGGGACAAACAAGACCGCCACCCTCCAGAACAAGAAACCACAAACAACTATAGCCTCCTAATCAAACCGATAAAAATAAAAACAAGTATTTATTTGTACCTACAATGTGAGATCATTAAAAGACAATCACAGAATGATAGAGCTGAAAAATGCACTTATGAAAGTTAAATGGGACATTATCGGACTATCCGAAATTAGAAGAGAAGGATACAAAATTGAAGAACACGACTGGTGTATTTTCAACTACTTGGAGAGAAAAAGGAGAGAATGGAGTAGGATTTATAGTCAGGAAAAATATAGAGAAAATATATCTGAATTTATAGGAATATCAGATAGAGTAGCGCTATTGAACATTGAAATCCACAATACCCCACTATCTTTCATTCAAGTATATGCCCCTACTCAGGCAGCTAGTAAAGAAGAACTAGAAAATTCTACTCAGACATACATATAGCAAGACAAAGTGCTGCTGAAAACTTGGTGATACTTGGTGATTTTAATGCAAAAATTGGAAAAAGCACAGAAAAAATTGGCTCTATCATAGGCCCATATGGCTCAGGCATTTGCAATGAACGAGGAGAAATACTGAAACTATTTGCTCTTGAAGAAGAATTAACTATAATCAATAGTATCTTTAAGAAAAAAGAAAACCAACGATGGACTTGGATGTCACCAGATGGAGTTACTAAGAATGAGATCGACTACATATTAACAAATAGAAGCCATTTCTTTACCAACTGTGAAATCATTCGTAAAATACCATACCCCTCTGATCACAGACTTTTAAGAGGAACTCTACTATTGTCAAAAAAGAAAAAAAGCAGGAAATCTTTTTCGAAACCAATGTCTACGCTTCAATCTGACAAGGAACAAATTAAGTACAGAAAATCACTCGATGCCAAACTAATTCAATACACCAGAGGAGATCTGTCTATGCAAAATCTCTACAATGCAACTGAGAGAGCTATACAAGAAAGTTTAAGTGAAGCCAAAAGCTTAAATAGACGAGAAAATTTCAAAATATCGTCAATTACAAAAGAAATGATAGCAAGAAGACACAACCTACAACAAAAATTAAACAAATCGAAAGAAGAGAAAAATGAACTCAAACTTCTTTATAAAAACATCAAATTGCGAATTCAAGATGAATATGATACCTATAAACTAAAAAAATATGAGCACTGTATTGAAAAGACAGGTGGAGTGAAAAGAGCCCATAAAAAACTAAAGGACTCTACATCATGGATCCCAAAGTTAAAAACCTCTCAAGGCAGCACAGGAAAAGACAAGAATTAATACTGGTAGCCACAGACTTTTACAGAAAACTATATGAATCAAACAGAACACCTATAACAAAAACAAATAATACAATATTACTACCAAACCACACTACCAATGAAGTGGAAGAATTCACAATGAAAGAAATTGAAACAGCCATAAAACGTTTAAATAACAACAAATCCCCAGGACCTGACTTAATAACTAACGAATCGTTGAAAGTCGGATTGGATATTCTAGTTGGTTTGTTAAGAGACATCTTTAATAAAGTACTTAAAGAATCACGGGTACCATCACAGTGGACTGAATCTGAAATCACACTTTTATACAAGAAGGGTGACCCATCAGATGTATCAAACTACAGACCAATTAGTTTGATGTCCAGCCTCTACAAACTCTTTTCTCAGTGCATACTTGCTAGAATTGGGCCAAAAATAGATATTAAACAACCAACAGAACAGGCTGGGTTTAGACCAGGTTACTCAACAACAGATCATATCCAAGTACTCTGTCAGGTAATCGAAAAGTATAAAGAGTTTAACCGCCCTATATCTGGCTTTCATTGATTACCGAAAAGCCTTCGACTCCATATCACACAATTCGATCAAGGAAGCTCTGAAATACCATGAAATCGAAGAAACATACATCAACATAATTATGAACATATATGAAGATTGCAGCAGCAGAGTAAGGCTAGATAGAGTCGGACCTACCTTCAAGATAGGTAGAGGGTACGGCAAGGCGACCCTCTCTCCTAAAATCTTCATCGCTGTCCTGGAATTCATATTGAAAGAAGTAAACTGGTCAACTGTGGGCATCAGAATAAACAATGCATATCTAAATCACTTATGCTTTGCTGATGACATAGTGCTATTCTCAGAAAAGGCACAAGAATTGGAAAACACCCTCAATTCTCTACACAAAGCAAGCAAGCAGATTGGCCTAGAAATAAACTTCGAAAAGACTAAAATAATGACCAACCACACAAAAACTATGATAAAAATAGAAGATGAAAGCATTGAGTATGTTGATGAGTTTATTTACCTTGGAAAATTGGTCTCATTTGATGATACAGATAAAAAAGAAATAGACCGTCGTATAAACACTGCCTGGAATCGATACTGGAGCCTAAAACATATTTTCAAATCAAAAATCCCAGCCAGAATTAAAGGAAAACTGATGGACACCTGCATCCTTCCAACTCTTACATATGCGAGCCAGACTTGGTCATTAACAGAAAAAAATGCAAACAAAATATCTGTGTGCCAAAGAGCAATGGAAAGAAGCTTACTCAGGTTTAAACTAAAAGACAAACAAAGAAACGAAACAATAAGACAAAAAACTAAAGTGAAGGATGCTATTGTTCATGTAAGACGGCTCAAATGGAAATGGGCTGGACACCTGGCTAGGTACGAAGATGGAAGATGGACGAAAAAAGTAACAGAGTGGACAGGGCCGGTGCAAGGCAAACGCCGCCCGGGCCGCCCACTCAAACGCTGGGCTGATGACATCCGCGCCACTGCCGGCGCACACTGGACAAGAGTCGCGACAGACAGAGAAAAGTGGAAACAACTGGAGGAGGCCTTTACCCGGATGGGGGTTCCCAAGGACAACAGCAATGAAGCTAGCTAAAGAGCATGATAAACTAATAAATAACTGACAATTATAAAAAATTAATATTTCAAATTTCAATTTATTTAAAAATGTTATTCGTTTATAATTTCTGGTATTGATTGACACTATGTTTAAGTTATTAATTATGAATAAGAATGAAATAATAAATTAAATACTTATCCTGTTATGTTTTTGTAATATTTTGTAATTGACAACATTTAGTAATTTAATAATAACAATAATATTTTGTAACTGACTATTACTGTAAACAATGAAATTTTGAAATGAAAATGTAAAGTTTATGCATGTGGGAACAAAATAAAAGGCTTTTTATTTATTTATTTTTTATTTTTTTATTAGTAGATACAGTCTCTCCCACTCACTCATGAACAGTTCAAAATGTAAGGTTACAATTTTTTGCAGACTATTGTTACTTTTCTACATTTATTGAATCGCACAACATAGTTTATGTCTGGCTTGTAGGTATCAATCACAAGAAAATCAAAACCTTAAAAATGTAATTGTTCATGAGTTAGCATGAGAGATTGTACCTAGCTCTTATTATTTTTATTATTGCCTTTTTGTAGAGCATTAAAATAACCTTGTGTGAATGACCTGAAATTGTTCCTACTCAAACGCTATTAACGTAGAGGTCCCCCACATTTGCAATAGACATTTATCTAAATGTTGTACTAGTTGTAAGTGGGTGGACATGCCCACCCAACTGTTTATTACAATCAAATTTATTAAGCCTCCAGATTTTATTTTATCATTGCATGTGGTGCTGGCTTAGAATAGCATCACCCCATACCTTTCCTGTGGGTGTTATATGAAGCAATTAAGGGATTTAAGAGTTGATGCATATTGCAATTTTAAGTGACAGGCTGACAACCTGTCACTATGGTGTTACACAGTCTTCTGATTGACTCAAACTTGTATCAGATAGATGTGGTGTAAATGGCAGTCTTTTACAGCCGTTTATTCTCTGTCTACCCTGCATGGGCGTGAAATATGTATATAGATTTTATCTTACCAAATATTGAGTTGTAATTTTCCTCAATCCATTCCTTCCAGACAAATATATATACTTGTAACATTTATTCATACAGCGCTATGAGTATTTTTGTAGTTGGCAGGAAATGTGTTAAGAAGGATTGGGTCTGATTTTATGTTTCTAGGGAAAAAGGTAGCATAAAGAAAGATACTATCTCCAATTCCTATGTGCATATTTAATTTAGTTAAGTTTTACTTCCATAGGAATGTACTTACTTTTCCAGCTGCTTTTAACTGAGAAATCATCCATTACATTGAAGGAAAAAATAAAAAATCATTATAAGATTGGAAAAATAATATGTTGTAATCAGTTATAATTTAATTAAATCCTGTTTTCATAACTATGTCCAAAAGTCTTTATATTTTTACCCACGACAAAACGGAGAGAAAAGTTATAGGCATAGTCTAATAAAACATGGTCTTTCCTTCCCAGAGAAACACAAGTCAACGTCACTTAGTATTGCCATTTTATTTCAATAAAATATGTTATGGGGCAAATTCAATCTCAGAACAATGGGTTAAAATATTTCTTAATAATTTTATAATTTAGATTTACGTGTGTATTAACTTTAACTTTACAGCAACACTTAAATTTTATTTATTAGTTAACAGTATCTTAAATGATTTACAAAAAACATCATAAGAGTGGGTAATTCTGGTAACCCACAAGCATGATGATGTAGTCTTGTGTTGGTCACGTGGTTCACGAGTCTCGGAAAGAAATACCAGGCGGAGTATCTTATTATACCATGGTTATAGGTATGCATTTTGGATTATAGTAAGTATGTATGTGTGTCCAAAACCACTATACCAATTTTAATGCTATTGTCTACCTACACTAATAATAAAGAGGAAAGAATCAAAACACTCCATAACAACACCAGCAATAAAAAATAAACACCATTGTAGAGGTACAACATCCCTGAGTACCATAGGCTACTCTTTACCATGGAAAAATGCCTTATAATGTTAGTGACATAGTTACATTCTAAAAAGCCCCTGCATGTTTTCATAAATGCGATTGCCACAGGAATTATTAATTTGTAGCATCGGAAATAGTATTTTTTGAGCATAGAGTACCAGACTGGTACCCTTAATTAGTTGTGTTACATTAGACAAACAGCAAGTGGTTTATGTCCTTTGATAACCTCTGTGTGTTCAAGACTCCAAGTCCACTATAATTAACCTTAATACCTACCTGTAACAGATATTTCTCTTATCTTGGATGTAATTTTCCTTTCTAATGTTATGTTAAGATTCATTTGGATGTGTTTATGTTTACAAAGATACAAAGGGAAGTCATTGTTTAGAATGAATAGAAAAGGTATGTATATTTTTATTTTAAAAGTCATTCATTAGTTGTGTGTGTCATCATTGCATTGGTGTAGTTATTTCATGAGCATAGGTACAATAGGTATGTTATAGAAATGCTGTTGTGTGTTCTTAGACATACTCCCAACCATAACCACCTTAACAGCCACAACAGACCACTGTTGGAAATGGGCCTCCCCCTATCGAATGGTATTGCCATACTCACCACGCTTGGCAGGCCGATTGGCTATAAATGTCGACGCAGATTTTAATTTTTATTCATGAATTAGAACTTGTGACAACAGCAGCGTCATTGGCCTCATACGTCTGTCACAGACGATTTATTTAGTGTCTGAGGCAAGATTTTTCATGGCTATATAAGCCGATACGGGAGCGGCATGACTTTCCGCACGCTCTACAAACGAAGGTGGAATTAGAGACTGGCACATGCATGTTTAGATGTCGTTTTTGCCTTTTGTTTGCGAGACCAGCGAACCAGGCATCATCGAGCGGTTAGACAATGCGAAATGAAATTGATAATTTAAAAATACGCCTCCTTTATAATTAATTATCTTATATCTATTAGCATTACAACCCTTAAACAAACGTAAATAAAGTCGTGAACACCTCGACCGATCTATCTTCTGTTTACGATTCGGTCGCCTTTTGTAAACAGTTTAGAATTAGAAAGCACCACATTTGGAATAGTTGATGTAATCAAATCAAACCACACACGTTTGTTATTCTGAAATATAAAACCTGTATTTAGATTTAATGATTTCGCAGAAAATTAAAAGGTGGTAATGTTGTTGCTCTCGTATCCTTATTCTTTAGGTAATTTCCATCCATATATGAACTGTTTTTGGCGCTCAACTTTACTAGAAATAATCAATGATATTATTCGGAAATACGTACTAGTATGAACTTTTTGGGGTTTAGTATGCGCTTGGATTTTTTCCCATGACAAGCTCGTGAGCATTTTTAATGGGATACATGTCAACAATACAAGTTTTCGAAAGTCCTCCATAGTCGCGAATATATTAAACGTTTTAAAAACAACAAATCGCATACGAATGTCCATTGATTACGCGTTTAGTCCAATACATCACCAGCCACACCACAGTATTTTGCATTTCAATCAGCTTTCTCTACATGGAGTCATCTTTTAGGGTTCCGTAGCAGTAATGAATTTAGCTTTATCCGTCTTATTATGCTAACATTTACGTGGCTTGCCTAATTCTACATTTTGCTTTACACTTTCCCGTAAATCTGGGAAAGGTAAGGAACGGTCACGAAAATTTTATATCGTTTCATTGTTCTCAATCTCAACTCTGATATCGATTTTGAGTGTTAGTATCAGCAGTACCAGAACGAAATCTCAAAATCGCTCTTAAGATCGATCCTAGAACTCTACCTAGGTGATTTGATTTTAGTGAAAGTGGAAAGGAAACGGTTTACAAAAATCATAAATTGTTACCAAATCGCTTGCATTGCTAGGATAACGGAAACATTTGATACATCTATTGCTATTCTTAGATACATTCATGTTGAAACTAAAGTAAACTATCCAACGGCTACGGAACACTAACCATCAACGTTTCCGGTACGCTCTTGGCCAGTTTTTACATAACTTACATGTATTCTTACGCAATAAGAACTTCTAATGTTAATAAAGTTAACATTTCTAGTATGATGAAATTGGTTGATTAATATGTGAGCCCATATTCAATTTGCTTTACTGATTCGATGACATAATACGATGTAGAATTTATTTTTTCGAGTAGTTCAAAGAGCATTCATGTTCCATTCTCCATTATTAAAGCAGTGATGTGATGCTATGTATGATATTAGATTTAATTTGTGTTTTTTACTATTGAATATTTTCCATGACATCAGTTATCGACAATCGAGTCGGACAACACGTAGGTAGTATTTTTCGTGCTTCGGAAAACACACTAGGTTGTTGCGTAGCCTTATGTGAATCATTCTGTGACGGCTGATAAAAGCCTCATTATCAAAAAAAGCGGCCAAGAGCGTGTCAGACACGCTCACTAATAGGGTTTCGTAGTCAACGTTTAAATATCAGGTCTTTTAGCGTTAAAAAGTTAATTTTGTTGCTCGTTTCGTTTGTTTGCAGCTGTATGGCTACGAACGGCAAATTGAAAAAAAAATAATCTTAAGTGGTACAGTATTCGTTATAGTTTTCATGGTAACTTCATATGAAGAACTATATTCCATATTTTTTTCAAATTTTTAGCATGCGTACTTTAGAAGTTACAGCTGGAACAAATTATGGTTTAAAAAACGCCCCTTTCAAAAGAAACAGTTTAGAGACTTTGTCTCAAAGAAACCACCCATTAGTTTTTAAAGACCTATTCAACGATACCCTACTCAATATAAAAGGAGAAAATTTTTTTTTGCCCCCCTTTCACATGTATGGGAAGGGGCTCCAAAAAATAATTAAAATATTTTATTCTCAACATTTCTAAATGTGGGTCAACACTTTTCTTCTTTTCTTCACACCAAATTTGATGTCGATAGCTCCAAACCTGACGAAGTTATGAGGGCGCGGCATACAGACAGACAGACTTGACGAAATGATAAGTGTTTCTAGTAGACTACGAAACCCTAAAAATACCAGAGAATATACGTTTTCGTTTGTTTAGCAAAATAGTCGGAAGTTTTTTGAGAAAGTAACCCATTATAATTTGAAACTTCTCTCTACCAAAGCTCGTATTTAGTCTGATCTCATCAAAACCGACAAACTGTTTTAAGACAATGTCGTTTCTCGTCATTACTTGCTATTAATCTTAAGTGGTCACGCCACCTTTTCCGGAGCAACAGTCTGCGTCCCAACTTTTAGGTTAGACAGACAGACCGTGTCGAATAATGACTACTGGTTCATCATCATCTTCCTGCCCCTATCCCAATCACTTGGGGTCGGCGCAACACGTTTTTTTGGACACAAAATCGTGTTGCAAAGGATCTGGTTTATTTTTACGACTGGCTGACTACCAGACGTCAACCCTCCTTGGGAATGCGTTTGTGGTGGATCAGCCGCCACGATACGGTTGGCCCTGGCTGTTTGGGTCGGGTTTATCCCTTGGTCGCCTCTTACGACCCTCACGGGAAGAGAGGACTACTGGTTAACCCTAGTTTATAGTTACTTGCATGCCCTAAACATGGTCCTAGGTCTGATGTATAGTAGTCATATCATAGCAACGTAGTCGACATCTTTAAATGACTGATACGCACAGGCGTACAACAGAAGGAAGATAAAATCCCCATTAGTAATTTTATTTTAGATTTGAAAATCAGAGATAGTAATATTTTTTCCATCACAGACCAGAGAAGTCATCATCATCACGCCCGCGCACGATACCTATTTGTAGTTTTTGTAGGATCGAAAATCAAGTTCACGACCCCAGAATCCAAAACCCATTGAGTTAAAATGTACCAAAATCAAAGATTGCATATTTTTTGTTTAGCAGCGTGCCTTTGTCAGACTACAGTTTTAATGTCCCTATTTGGAAAATATTACCCTAAAATATGCCATGTCCAATTCTAATTGTATTATGATTTACATATTTTACATTTTTAATTACTTAAAAACAGTTAATAGTAGTTAATAGCCCTTGAATGTGGGTAAAAGCTTTCATTTTTACAGTTATCTTGAATTCGATACCTGTAATGACTCTGTGGTCTAAAAATGGTGTGAGCGTAGGTCTCAAAATCTAGAGATAGTATATAAGGTACCGGGTATGACTTCTCTATTGACGTTGAGGCGCCTAAGTGCATACTACTACGGAATCATCTATTTATCGACTGAAAATCATATAGTTACCGTTGAAGAGATACGTTAGGCGCCATTTCCGTATAACATGTATGAAACAGAAGAGACGACGTCTACACACGAAAGACGCGCGTCGCATCAATGATGGGTGACGATCACTTGTCTACGTCTCGCGTCGCATGTCTCATCTGTGAGGATAGACCCTCCACCAGCCGTTTCAGGTGACATGCGGCGGTTTAAAAACTCAACGACAGGGTTTATCGGGTCGTTCGTAGAACCAGATTCTCCACACGAGAAATGAAATAGCTTAGGTAAGTATAATGAATTCGCTAAAATGCGCAAAGAGCTTGGACAAAAAGGCAAAGAGCAAGAGCCATTTTTTTACGCAAGCCCCTCGACTACTTGTTCTACTTTGCTATTTGTTTTGCAGAGGTCAGGTGGAAATGACTCTGCTAATATTAGTAGGTAACCTTTACCAACCCCAACAAAGAAACGGAACTAGGGTAACCCCTTACTTAGTCCGTTGTTTTTTGTACGCCTGCCTTTAAATGACCCTTTACTACTGACCCTTCACTCCCTTAATCCTCTTCAGGTTATTATCACATGTTTTATACCTATTTTTGAAATTAAATATAAACGTTCTGCAATAGATTGTATTGAGGATTGTTTTTAATATTCTGTCAGTAACTTTGTATGAAATATAATATGCAGTTGACGTCAGGCTTATGAATATGATATACTACACTTCGCATCAGCAGCACGTAAAGTTGCTTTTACAGAGATCAACTTACGCGGGTTTCCTGAATAACTTTTTGGAAGACTATTATAACTTGTCCCCTCAATGAGTAGGTTAAGGAGTTGCTTCTTGTACAGTGACCGAAATGATGTCAAGTATCTTCGAGTACTGTTTAGTGCTGACTGTTGTTGACGTAATTTTACAAAGTCATTATATCATTTACATTATGTTTGAAGCAGACCATGACATAAGCGCTAGATGCTCAGCTAGCAATGTTCAAAATACAATGTTGGATGCGCAGTACAGTTAGTTAGGCAAAAACTTAAAAGTAGAATGGAAGAAGTGATAATATCTTTACGATAACAATTTGATGAGTGGCTTCTGCGTCTGTACAATTCAATCAGTATTGCTTGGTGAAAGAATTATACCAGTTGTACTGTACACGTACTTTTGACAAGCTGACAAAATTGTACATGCTGGGTACGAATTTCTGTTAGATTTACTGACCAGTTCTACACGTACTTTTGACAAGCTGACAAAATTGTACACGCTGGGTACGAATTTCTGTTAGATTTACTGACACAATTTCGTAGAGGGTCATCCTTGTACGAGCATTTTTTAATATAAGGTAAAACTTAAACTGCAAATATTTTAAGGGGTGAACCAGCCCAAGAAACTTATATTTTTTCCCCAAGGAACATAGCTCGAAATATGAAGAAAAAAATTACCTCACATACAAATTGACTCGGCCGGCTGGTACGTTTTGTATCGAAGGTCCAATTTTTATCATACTCTTATTTCGACCGATGTTTCTTAGGGCAAAATGTGCAGTTTTATGGGCTGCTTCACCCCTTAAAATATTTGCAGTATTTTTTTTGTACGTCCTGTATTTTGATTAACTACCTACATACAAAATCATCAGTGCAAGCGTGTATTTTAGTGTTATTCAATGTTTTATTGTCGTCAACTGTATTTTATTGTACTGTATATTTTCGTAACGGTTTGCTGATCATCATGTAACCGCTCCATCTTGGCCATTGTACAGGGAAAGTGTTACAATACCTACTGTTGCTATTTTTTTTAATTGTTTGCCACTGTACTGCTATTTTATAATATTGTGTGTCGTAGAATTTGTACCTGCTTACTTCGATTGTAGCTAACCAAACAAATGTGCAGCAAGTAATTAATGCGAAGGTCAACATTTTATTAGCTTATGCTTTTAAACGTTTTTTTTTGTTTAAAATCTACCCAATTTAAAGATTGTTTAGACGTGTAGAAAATTTACTTCAAATCGTTAATTAACAAAATTACGTTGAAGCAAAATTAATTCGAAATGATGCCGTAAAGGTCAGTTTTATTCGAATCAATCAAAATAGTAGAGCTAAGGTCATACGTAAAGCTAAAAATAAAACAACACAAAGCTTCATACGGCAGAATAAAGGCACTACAATTCCTATTTAAAAATCAACCTGCACTGGTTTTCCATACAGCAGTTAAGAGTAACCAGCACAGATTGATCTGCTGCCGATCTCGCTATGAACAATGAATTTGAATTTCTCCGCGTTGCTCTGACGTGCCATCTCATTTCACTTTTTTTTCGTCCGCCGCGAGAACCGCGCGTGCTCGTGGTCGGCTTAAAGTCACCAGTTTTCGAGCAACCGCAATTAGGTGTAACGTAGTGTGTGGCGATTGTGATGTGATTATTGTACGTTACTGGTTGTTAACCTGAAAAATTGTGAAAGTTATCGGTAATTTGTAACTTGATTCTATTTTTCTTTAAAACCTAAATTGGAAAGTGAAACATCATTAGTTGTGCCTAGATCGAATCAGTAGATTTGATTTGTGATACAATTAATTACAAGAGACCATTGGATGTGGACATTATTGATAAAAGTACAGTCGCATACAAAAGTTAACATCCAGTAACTTGTAAACTTGCAGTGTTTTTATTTCCTTTCGCACTGTTTTTTATTTCTTTTTTGTTATTTTTTGTTTTATTTATTTCCTTTCAGTGCTAGTGCGTCATGTCATGTGTATCGGGTGTATGTTTAGGTGTACACGATAATTTGTAAAATGCACACCACCTAGTGCGGCCTGTATGTAGTGCATGTTTCACGCACCACGTTTCGTTTGGGAGTCGACATGACTAATACACAGGTACTACTTTTTTATTTTTGGTTTTTTATTTTCTTGTTTTTTTGTGTTCTTTCTTTCAATTGCACCGTCTGTGTTGTGTTGTAATTGTAGTTAGAGCTCTTCTTGGTTTTTACTTTTTAGCTGTATTCGATTCCTATATCTTTACTATGATTAGACTAGAAATTACTTCTGTAAGTTAAGAAACTCGGGAAAACGTGATTTCAGGTGGCCTCCTGATTTGTTTATGCTACCGACTGTACTTAATAAATAATAAATTAACAAAGTATGTTATATTTTAACTACAACTTCACTATTTGAATACATTTTTATTAATCCAACTAACTAATCCGAAAAGTTATCCAATGAGTAAACATATTCAATTAGTCTGAAACTGGATCCACCAGACGGGTAATTTTATTGCATAATATGGTAATAGGTCTTTTACCTCACCAATAATCATCATAATAGGAAGTAATTGATATTAGTGACTTTTTAAAAGCCTTTTTAAGACATTTTTCGGTCGCAATCGCAATCGCAATTTTTATAACATAAGTTTAAACTATCAGCAAAGTTTGCGCACTGTCTAAGAAAATAGTAAGAAAGTAGCAAGCTCCACAGAAGAGGCGTGTGTCATGATGCGTGGGATGGCATCTGTCAAACAAGTGATTGTCGGACACGTGCGACAGACATCACGACGCTTGAAGCCGTTTCCATTATAAAATGTATGAAACTGATGAGATAAAGCTACACACGTGAGACGCGCGTCGCATTGATAACGGCTGACGATCGCTTTTTTGACAGATTGAGTCGCGTCGCACGTCGCCTTTGTGGAGCTTGGGTCTAAAGTAACCCAGTACGTACATTGTAAGAAAAAAAAATACATATTCTTTAATTTCGTTACAGTTTTTAAGTCTTAACGGAATCCTTAGGCGTCTTGTCTTAGCAAATCCAATTAGTTTAAAACTAATTAGGTGAACGTGTTAGATCGTAGTCTGTAAAAGTAAAGGTCAACACCTTTAACTTGCGTGGTTGAAATTATTTATACACCAACGACTTTTATTTGAATCGGCATGTGTTCGAAAAACCGTTAGTTCCATTTTAGTCGATAGTTAAAAGTTAAACTAAGGTGATCATAAAGTTCTCTTAAGGATTTTTATAGAAACCTCTCAACGAGAAACGTGTTTTTTGGAAATCGATTCTTTACTAGTTATCAATACACAGTAAAACAAATGTATTAAAAAAAGCCAACTGATGTAATTTCAAAGTTGTATTTATCGATTAAAATCCGCCGTCTTGGATTTATAGTCATGGTCACTCACGCTGCTGAGACGAATCTAACGACACCTCACATGTCAAGATCCGCCCAACCGTTTGGGCTGTAGCACTTGAAAACGAATTTCTGGATACATACCTATACCGGGAGTAACAGAAAGGGTTTAACAAGCCGAAAGGAGGCCAAGGTACTCATGAAACTGAACAACTTTCCCTATGGAACATGGGTCGAAATTAGAAAAAAAAATTGGGCCTCCCGTACAAAATTGCTGATCAACTAATTGATTTACTATTGGAGGTCCAAGGAAAGTTATAGAAAAAAAAATTATAGAAAAAAAAATAGGGAAAGTTGTTTAGTTTCATGAGTACCTTGACCTCCTTTCGGCTTGTTATACCCTTTCTGTTACTCCCTGCATACATACATACTCTCGAAAAACAACCCTCCTGAGAATTAGTGGAGTGATTTAAGAAACAGGTTTATATATATAAAACATGTCGGGAAAATGCCTTTTCCCACAGGAAAATGAGTTGTAGCGGGTGAAACCGTTAACGGGCTGCTAGTAGTCCATTATTTTGTTTATGTTGGTGCTTTAGTTTTAGGACAATAAGAACGCGAATCTTCCAACAATTCATTCTTCTGATCGATGAAAAAGCACGATTATGCTCTGCTAAACTCTAGCAGATAAGTAGATAATTCTGCTACCACTTGAGAGTTTAAAGCACGATTTAGAAGTAAAAGTGGGTTTAGTACCCAGCAAATATCACCAGGAAAGAAGTGCCTATATTTTCAATAATAACATTTTAAAAGATATTTTATGTGTTGAATCAATGCTTACCCATATCGTAAATGATATTATTAGATTGACCACAATAAAACTCAAAGTGTGCTCTATTGATGCCTCTCAATTAAATGCTATAATAAACTTAACAACCTGATAACTAGTTTCTATAATAAAAACACCATCTTGGATAAAGAAATCTAAGAAATGTTATTGCTATAAAAAACGCTCTTTTTAAAATTCTACGCTCCGTTAATTAATTAATCGTTTTATGGTAATTGTCATAATTATGATAACTTTTTCTATAATTACTGAATCAATAGGCCATTCAAATGCAGACTATCAATTGCTATTTAAAATTCTATCCATAAAATTGTTAAAATATCTCGACACAAAACAATGCCTTATTTGCATTCTTTCGCACAAATAATTTGTCAATTGAAGCAGCTTCGTGGTGAAAATATTGTATCACACCTTTTTACGATTTACGAATCGTTCTTTAATAAGATGCACTGGCGATTAGACCCAGTGGGCCTTACCACACAAAATTAGACCAGCGTTGAACGCGTATCTAGCGTTTATTTTGTACGAAGTTTTATTTTAAACACGCTCTCCATCAATACTTGTCTAACTTTTTTGTAATAAGGCCCAGTGGGTCTAAATGGCGACAGTGCATTTTACCGGCACGCATGCATTTATTCAACCTGGTTATTCCGGGCATCTCTGTAAAGTACTTTTAAATTGAAAATGAGTTAATTTAAAAATTCACTAGGGACCGCCGGGACTTGAACCCGGAACTGTGGATCAACGTTCCACATACTACTTTTACTGCCGGGAAAACCGCGCAATCACAAAAAACTGTTCCATTAAAAAAACGTATACTCAAAACGTATGCACCTCTTGATTTTTTTTCGTGGTTTTGCAAATGCTTAGCATAAACAGTCTGAAAGGGTTTCCGCGTGCCGGTGACACACATTATACAGCTACGGAACTTGTCACTATTTAAACCCATTGAAAGCCCAGCTTTAAATAGTTTTATTATCTGAGAGCTTACAAATGTCATTATAGTTACTTAATTATTTCGAAATTGTCAGAAATTTAAATTAGAGACAGGTTCAGCAGGTAAAATGCAATGCCACCAGCAAGGCCCACTGGGTCTTAAAGAGAATGACACTTTTTTATACATTTCATACAGATTAGTCAATTTTACTACACTGTGAAACGTTAACAATAGCTTATTATCACACGACGAGAAAAACGTCGCATTGAATTTTATTCAACAGTTCCATCATTTTCATCAAATTTTTAAGTAAGGGAAAATCGTTGAGGTTTTTCTGTGATGGATGAAGAGAGAGATTATAATTTCCTGATCGAAGATTTGCTGAGAACTTTATTATAAAGATATAAAAGTTAGCGTGCCAATCAGCCTTGAAAGAAGCCATTAAATATCGTGAACAAGCATTAGGTCACAAAAACTTGAAGCAGGACAAAAAGTAGGCATAACATCGTAGAGTAGGTAGTAACTGTGTCCAAGTTTCTTGCGTAAATTCGTTGCTTCTTTGTTGATTTACCTTTTGATGATTCAAATTGATAATATGTCAGGATATCCCGCCTTTATCCCTTGCGGGTTAGGCAGAGCGTTTACGGCCGTAATACGGGCGCTAACGCTACGTCTGACAAGTATTTGACGAGGTCTCGGTTTTATGCACAAGCTATTTTACCTAAAGTACGGCCGTTTTCGAATAGGTCATATTTGAAAGCTGATAAACCTATACTAGAAGACATGCAAACAATGAAAAATAGGCCTTTATGTAATAGCATTAACATGATTTTGACAGCTGCTAAAGATGGCCTATTCGAAGACTGTACTGTAAAGGCCGTTTTACCTTTCTTGAGTGCGACGTAAAGTCTGAGCCGCTAAAAGTAGACGCAGTGCTCTCATTATCGCGTGTAATCACTCTATTTAACACTCAAGTTATTTCAATTAACAAAATGCACATCTACCTAATTTTATATATATATATTATATTCTATTAATCTTGCTTTCTACAGATCGTTTCATTTGAACAGTACAAATCTAGGTATTATCTACTGTAGTTATAATGGCCGTATAAAATATTCCTTTCGTGTCGAAGTATCTTTCCTCATAAATTGTAACTTTTAGGTACAAGCCTACCGTATGGTGGCGGCCATACCTACTACAATAGCATTTCGCCGCCGATTCCAATTGTTTTGGGACATAGGCAGAAAGATAATGATGATGTTAGATAAAACTATGTAGGTGCTCGTCTTGTTTTCCTATTTTTAATAGTAAACATAGCCTTTAGTGATTTATACACTGTGATTTACTATCAACAACCACGGGATCACATATATTGATAATAATCAAAGGCAGGAATATCACCTTACAACCACTTTGTAACCAAGGTACACCTTTATTATTCAGTTGAAGACAAAATTTTAAAATAACAAAGGGATTGCTATCCACAAATCCACGACGAACTGTTCACCATCAATCAGCTGATTGGATATCCGTCATCGAAGGCGTTTCGTCACTTGTCAAATACGCAGGTGGCACCAACTTGACGGACCGAACTCAGCGGCCCGCTGTCAAGAACCTGCGTTCACGCTGCTTGGTTCGTTCCTGTTTACGCAGACTGCGCAACCGGCGGAGCTTCGATGAAAGCGAGCTGCGTTTTGCGTTTGGTTATTGCTAGCATGTAATATTACGCATAAAATTGCTTATTGCCTTGCTTATTTGCTAGGTATATTTTAGAATATCTTTGTGATTGCAGTTGTAATTGTGTGTTTCATTGACCATTATTTTTGTGAATTAATTATTGCTATTTTACCCTGACATTGTATTTGTGATACATTGAGTATTGATAGTTTTGTATTTTATTTTTATATTTGACATTTAAATTATTTTATTGACATTCATTTTATTTAATTATTGCAGCATTTGCTATTTTAATTATTGTTTATATAAGACAAATTAATAAGTTTTGTCGTTTAATTTTTATAATTGTTTTTTTTAGTCTAGTCAAATCAATTTTGTTTTAAATACCTATCAGATACCTACCTCTAGTACTTAAAAGTAAAATACGCAAATATGAGTAGCTTCTCTCCTTCGTTTGCTTGTCCACACTGCTCCTATCAAAGTTGCACAGCTCATGGTCTCAAAGTTCACATTGGTCGCATACACAAAACAGTCCCTAAAACTAGATTAATAGCGGCACCGGCACCTGCCGCTGGCAATTCGCCGCAGCAAACACCGGTTCCTACTAGTAGTATCGAAACTCTCGAGAGTCTTGGTACCCTTAGGCAAACTGTGCGAGTGCTCCGACATATCCCCAAGGGAGCAAGGAACCTGGCGGCAGGGAAGTTGTGTGCCTTAATAGATAGGTGCATTGAAGGCAACGGTACAGATGAGTGGAGTGCTTTGCTTACGTTTGCTTACACTGCTTTAAGGGTTCCTGAAGTTTCCGGGCCAGGGAATATTACCACAAAAGTCAAGCAAAACATTGAAGCTGATTGGATGGGCGATTCGTCGTGTCCGGATGAACTATCGGCGCCTAGGATCCATTCAGTCCAAAGAACTATTGAGTCTAAAGTCTTTGAAGGTGACCTTCGAGGCGCAGTTCGCGTACTAATGTCAGACGACTCAGTGGCTCCCCCAGGTCCGGAGACACTGGCTACCCTTCGGTCTAAGCACCCTTCACCGTCTCGTCCGCTAGTCTTTCCGCTGGAGCCGGATAGGTCTTTTTCGCCTTGCGTGGTTAAGGCGGAGGACGTAGTTCAGGCGCTGAGTACGTTTCACAGCGGGTCTGCCGCGGGGTTAGATGGCATTCGACCGGTCCATCTTAAGGAGTTGACATCATCTTCGGCAGGTGATAATGGGCAAAGGTCTTGACTTCTTTGACAAATTTGTGCAATTTTTGCTTAGTGGGCGGTTGAATAGGAAGTGTGTCCGTATCTGTACGGTGCTTCTTTATGTGCTCTGGCAAAGAAGGATGGGGTTTAAGACCTATTGCTGTCGGAAGCACAATCCGTCGCCTGGTTTCTAAACTTGGGTGTCGCATTGTTAAGGAGGAGATGGCATCTTTCTGTGTCCTCACCAGTTGGGGTTTGGTACCCGTCTGGGATGCGAGGCAGCGATCCACGCGACGCGCGCTTTCGCCACTGACCCAGATAATGAGGGCTGCGTTATTGTCAAGTTGGATATTAAGAACGCATTCAACTCAGTTGAGAGAGACGTTCTTTTGTGCGAGGTCAGGGACAAGGTTCCTTCACTATATCCTTTTCTGTACCAACTTTATCAATCTCCTTCCAATCTTTTCTACGACAAATCTCTTATTCTTTCCCAAGTCGGTGCGCAGCAGGGTGATCCACTGGGCCCTCTGGTTTTTAGTCTCGCTATTCATAAGGCGATCACAGAGCTGAAGTCGTCGCTCAATATCTGGTATCTGGATGACGGGACTATCGGGGGGACACCAGATATAGTAGAACAAGACCTGCGAATTCTATTGCCGCGCCTGCGCGAAATGGGTTTAGAGGTCAACGCAAGCAAGTGCGAATTATTTCCCTGCAGCACCGAATCCCGATCTTCTCTTCCACTTTTCTGCTCCTTGCTTCCTGGCCTCAAGGAGTTGAATAAATTGACGTTTAATCTTTTAGGATCCCCTATTTTCCCTGAGGCTATTCCTGACGCGTTTAGAGCTCGAGAGAGACTGCTCGTGGTCGCTCAGGAAAGGCTCAGGTCCCTTTCAGCTCACGTAGCTATGACACTGCTACGGTCCTGCTTCGCAGTTCCAAAAATAAATTACTTTCTGCGTACGGTTCCAACTTGGTTGTGTCCAGTTGAGGTTCAGGGGTTTGATGGGGCTTTAAAAGATGCTGTAGAGCAGATTTTAAACGTATCCTCAGCGTGACGCAATGGGAGCAGGCGGCCTTACCTATTAGGCACGGAGGTCTGGGTATTCGTCGGGCGGTTGATGTTGGTTTGCCAGCGTTCATTGCATCGGCGCATGGGGTGGTGAACCTAGTCACTAACATTTTACCCTTGAATGGTGACAGGGCGAACATTCCCTTTGCAGCCGGTGCCATGGAGGCTTGGACTGCCATACACACGACCGCGGTTGTGCCAGATGCCCCCGAGGCTCAGCGTTCGTGGGACCAAATTGGAGCCAAGAGAATTCTCGACCAGCTCATAGAAGGAGCCGTTGGTTCGGACCTGGCGAGACTGAGGGCGGTTTCGCAGCCGGAGTCTGGTGCGTGGTTGCACGCGTTGCCTTCACCACACATAGGCACTCTCCTCGACGGTGACTCATTGCGGGTGGCTGTGGCTTTACGCCTGGGCTGCGATGTTTGCGAAAAACATTTATGCATCTGCGGTTCCATGGTTGAAGCTAATGGCCACCATGCTTTGAGTTGCTGTCGCTGTTCGGGAGATTTCCACGCCACCATGCCCTGAACGACATTCTCCGTAGGGCACTGATCTCTGCCAACATACCAAACGTACTTGAGCCTCCTGGTTTAAGTCGTATGGATGGCAAGAGACCAGATGGTTTGACTATGGTGCCGTGGAAAAAAGGGAAGTGCCTGTTGTGGGATGCAACGTGTGTCAGCACTTTGCGGCTTCACATCTTGGGCGCACTACCAGAGCGGCGGGAGCAGCTGCGGAACTGGCTGCTGTAAGAAAGAGGGAGAAATACTCTGCTCTAGAACAGAGGTTTTTGTTCGTGCCCTTTGCTGTTGAGACAACTGGGTGCTGGGGCAGTGAGGCTAAAGCCTTCGTTAAAGACATTGGGTGCCGTCTGAGGGAGAGAGGTTGTGATCCTCGCTCCGGGTCATTTTTGGTGCAGAGGCTGTCCATTGCCATTCAACGTGGTAACGCGGCGAGTGTGATGGGCACCTTTGCGCCGGGAATGTCACGGGGTGGGATTTTTGACTGAAATCGTTTAGTTTTAATTTTAGTTTTAATTTTGACATGTAAATTTTGTATTATGAAATAAATGTTTTTAAATAAATATACATTTGCACTGCTGATAAAACTATACAATATGCCTATAATACAAAATCTCTTTTACTGGTTTTGAAAACTTTGTATCGTATTATGTTTGTTCAGATTCGGTTACGTTTTGCGTGCATGTCTTTCGTTAAATCAATACCGTTCGCGTACGTCTATAAATAAACGTTGGACTTACACGCTATCCTATTATAACATGATTACCTACTTATACCATTTGTTAGGCATTTGTAAGACTCTCGTTAAGTCTCGTTATACTGAAAATTATTTGTACCTAGTAGTTTTAAGTATCATTCATCATCAAAATTATGTTATACCTACATTATTTATTAGTAATAGAATCTTACCTAGTATACTTATTCACGCAACCAATTGCGAATATCAATAAGAAAATAAATAAGTTAACACAATACCTATAAAATGTTTTCTAAATATCACACTTCTTTGAGCAAACTTAAGGTCACACCATAAGAATCGGTAAACATTGTGTTCGAGCCATAAAATCTGCTAAGCTGTCTAACAAGTCAATAACAACAGCTCAGGCCATTTATGACACCTTAGCGCAAAACAAACATTATTGAATGGTTTTAACATTGCTTACATACATACATACATTTATCTCACCTGTATCCCTCGCGGTGTAGACAGAGAGCAAACGGCTGGAAAAACGGCCATTTACACCACGTCTTACAAAAGTTCGAGAGTCATTCAGCCATTCAGCATACTGTGTATCACCTTATAGTGAATGAACAGGTTGTCAGCCTGTCGCCTAAAATTTCAATAACATACTCTTAAACCCCTTATTACGACTAGGAAGATATGGGGTGATGGTATTCTAAGCCGGTATCACACGGCTACAAAACAAACTTTACTAAATGGTGGTAGTCTCATTTACATTAGCATTAACGCGATACGACAATGCACTGCTGGACATGAACCTCACCACGCTTAGCGAGCGTATTGCGAGTTGTTGCATTCACAGAAAACGCTGCTGTACATCCCCTGGATGAATATAGAGCCCTTAGTGTAATGTGATGCCGGCTAAAAACAGCATTACCACTATTCTACCCGTGAAGTCTTTATACTGTTTTCTAATGCCATCTTAGGAATCAAAGGTCAGTTTAGTTTACAACTGACTGAATGATTAATTAATTCTTTAATTGAGATCTTTTGTATCTTGATTATTAAAGAAATAAGAAAATTAAAGGTCTAACCAAGAATAAGCTGAGGAAATAAGCTGCCAGAATCCAGAGTAATGTCAACTGCTCATTCCCACGATGACATCAAAGTGCAAACACACGCCTTCGCAAACATGACTAAATTGTGCTAATATACTGCGCACAAAGTACAGTCGAACCCTAAAAGCGCCTAACATAAACAATAGATTCTGAGATAACCACGATATTCAGAGATATTTTGCAAGTCTTATCCGCGTATCGTGAATTCGTGAATGCTATCTCACTTCTGTAATTTCTTTTTAAAAAACATCGTTGTGTGTGCCTGTAGTGTCGTTTTTATTTTTGTACTTGTCATGTATTTCTGTTTGTGTACGATAAATAATAAATAACCTTACCAGCCACAACAGTTCACTGCTGGACATGGGACTCCCTCTAATTGGAGGCTCCCTCTATTGCCATACTCACAACGCTTCCTTGGTAGGCGCATTAGCGAGCGCATTTCAAACTGTTGCTTGAAAAGGAATTGCTGTTACCTATTACCTGGATCAATTTATCCCTCTGGCGCTTTTTACAACACCTACGGGTAGGATAGGGGTGATGCTATTCTAAGCCAGTATGACACGGCATGGCACGACAAAAAGTCTTCAGTGTTTAAAAATCCAAATAGGTACCTAGTTATCTAGGTACTTAAATAATAATTGATGATCATGATGATGTGATGAAATGTAAAAATGCTAATACCTACTAGGTAAAGGTATAATTTGTACTACCAGACGTTTTGTAATAAGAAATTATGTAGACAAAGATAAAGCCAAAATATGCAAGTCATAAAATATTTGCTGGCTTAGACTGTACGCGTCAAAATAATAAAGATTAATATAAGCTACTCCAGATTAGTCTAATGTTACCATCCATCGTTCTAAATGGTTAAGTAAACAGATTGCTGGTATGTGGTTAATGGGTTCAAAACACTTGTTATAATATAATGTAATAGATTACTGTTAGTAAACAGTCATTAGTTATTTTGTAATTAAGAGAAAATATTGATTAGGACTAGGACCGTGTACGTATGTTTGTCACGTCTACATCCGTATCTACGAGAATTAATGGTTTTTCTTCTATTTATTCTGTCTTGTCTATGAATTACATACCTACAAGAATTATTTCTACTGCATGATTCTTCATACCAATTACTGGCAATATTACGGCACAAGTGGGTCAAAGAATCTTATCTAGAGCAAATAAAACAACCACACATTTTCGCATGAAATGTCGCATGTCAAAACACAACACAGACTTTAATTCACATTCTATAATCGAAAAGACGACTCGCTGTCGCCGCGGCCGCATGCCGGTTACTTTCTCACTTTATTTCATAAGTTATAAGTATAGGTAGATAACTCAAGTGAGAAAGAGAGCGCCATACGACCGCAACACGGCTGCGAATGCAGCGAGCGGTCTTTTCGACCTATTTTTTTTATGTAAATAGCAATGGGCCTTATTATTTACCCTAAAAATAGTTAAAGTCCCATTAGGAATCTTTCCACTTCTTCCGAAATTCTATAATATCAATACTTTTTCAGATATGGTTCCGCGGCGTACGCAGCTCAAAATTCCGGCACGTGTACGGCGCGGCGTTCAAACGCGAAAGATGCTACGACAACATAAAGATCACGCGAAACGCACACGATTCGCACTTCTGCGCTGTCAACCCGAAGTTTGTGGCCATAGTGACTGAAGTGGCCGGCGGTGGGGCCTTCCTAGTGCTGCCTTTGGACCATGTGAGTATCTCTGTGTCCCTATAACCGGCCTTAGGTCACAAAAGAAGCTACTAAGATGCTACGACAACATAAAGATCACGAGAAACGCACGCGATTCGCACTTCTGCGCTGTCAACCCGAAGTTAGTGGCCATAGTGACTGAAGTGGCCGGTGGTGGGGCCTTCCTAGTGCTGCCTTTGGACCATGTGAGTATCCCTGTGTCCCTATAACCAGCCTTAGCTCGTAAGAGAAGCTACGACAATATAAAAATCACGACCATATATAAAGACCATGTAAGTATCCCATCATAAGAGAAGCTAGCTATGTCAGTAGAGATTTAACGACAGCATAAATATCACTAGCATTTCTGCGCTGTCAACCCGAAGTTCGTGGCCATAGTGACTGAAGTGGCTGGCGGTGGGGCCTTCCTAGTGCTGCCTTTGGACCATGTAAGTATCCTATCATAAGAGAAGCTAGCTATGTCAAGTATGAAAGGTGGTACGACAGCATAAATATCATTAGGATTTCTGCGCTGTCAACCCGAAGTTCGTGGCCATAGTGACTGAAGTGGCCGGCGGCGGGGCCTTCCTAGTGCTGCCTTTGGACCATGTGAGTATCCCTGTGTCCCTATAACCAGCCTTAGGTCACAAGAGAAGCTATTAAGTTGCTTGACAATATAAAGATCACGAGAAACGCGCACGATTCGCACTTCTGCACTGTCAACCCGAAGTTTGTGGCCATAGTGACTGAAGTGGCCGGCGGTGGGGCCTTCTTAGTGCTGCCTTTGGACCATGTGAGTATCCCTGTGTCCCTATAACCAGCCTTAGGTCATAAGAGAAGCTACTAAGTAGCTACGACAATATAAAGATCACGAGAAACGCGCACGACTCGCACTTCTGCGCTGTCAACCCGAAGTTTGTGGCCATAGTGACTGAATTGGCCGGCGGTGGGGCCTTCCTAGTGCTGCCTTTGGACCATGTGAGTATCCTATTATAAGAGAAGCTAGCTATGACAAGTATGAGAGATGTTTTCTTCTTTTTCGTGTCAATTCAATGTTACGACAGCATAAATAGCACTAGCATTTCTGCGCTGTCAACCCGAAGTTCGTGGCCATAGTGACTGAAGTGGCCGGCGGTGGGGCCTTCCTAGTGCTGCCTTTGGACCATGTGAGTATCCTTTTGTCCCTATAACCAGCCATAGGTCATAAGAGAAGCTTCTAAGATGCTACGACAACATAAATATCACGAGGAACGCGCTCGATTCGCACTTCTGCGCTATCAACCCTTTGTGGTCATAGTGACTGAAGTGGTCAGCGGCGGGGCCTTCCTAGTGCTGCCTTTGGACCATGTGAGTATCCCTGTGTTCCTATAACCAGCCTTAGGTCATTAGAGAAGCTACTAAGATGCTACGACAACATAAAGATCACGAGAAACGCGCACGATTCGCACTTCTGCGCTGTCAACCCGAAGTTCGTGGCCATAGTGACTGAAGTGGCCGGCGGTGGGGCCTTCCTAGTGCTGCCTTTGGACCATGTGAGTATCCTTTTGTCCCTATAACCAGCCATAGGTCATAAGAGAAGCTTCTAAGATGCTACGACAACATAAATATCACGAGGAACGCGCTCGATTCGCACTTCTGCGCTATCAACCCTTTGTGGTCATAGTGACTGAAGTGGTCAGCGGCGGAGCCTTTCTAGTGCTGCCTTTGAACCATGTGAGTATCCCTGTGTCCCTTTAATCAGCTTTAGGTAATAAGAGAAGCTACTAAGATACTACGACAGCATAGAGATTACGAAAAGAATGGTCTGTTCCGTGGGCCACTAAAGTCATGCATTTCTTTCTTGTGATATCAGAAGTGGGATATTGTTCTTTGTAGTTCTAAAGACTAACGTGACTAAATCACGATACTTCCATGTCCATATCACGTGTAAAGAATAAATCGATAGTTTTACATACCTCTACGAACCTAGACTAGATGTCTATTTACCAAAGAACTTTTGCTAAATATGACCAACCACTTAAACAATTAACATTAATCAAGTAACGCTTATAAATAACCAGTCATTCGTAATAGCGTGCATCTCATTTTAGCTCCTGTATAGCATTCCAATGCGTTATATGCTAATTTTAAACTGTGCTAACACGATACACTTGCACATGTGTATGGAAAAACTGGGGGTAACAAACGATATAAGAAATAACTAGCGGCTCGGTAAATGGAATTGACGTTTAGATAATAGAGGTAGATAAAGAATTCGTTTAAAAAACTAGCGTACTGCTTAGTAGCGTCGCTTGCCTTTTCGTAGGTACTTGTTGAGTGTAGGGCTGTGTAGGGCTTTTTTCTCCACAATATGACCATATGTTATATGTATACTACTTATATATAGGGTGTAATTTTATTAGTAGCGGATCCGTTAAGAGTGTCTTCTGTCAATGAAACTGAACAACTTTCCCCAAGGAACATAGGTCGAAATATGAAAAAAAAATTGGCCCTCCCATACAAATTGACCCGGCCGGCCAACACACTTAGTATGGGACCACCAAAATTTTTTTTCGTATTTCGACCTATGTTCCTTGGGGAAAGTTGTTCGGGTTAATTGACAAAACACACCCTTAACGGATCCGCCACTAATAAAATTACACCCTATAGGATTCATCTATCAAGTCGTTTGTCGATTTAGTGTCTCACACAATAAAAGAAGAAGCAGAAGTATACCATATACGTAGTCGTACTATAGTAGTAGCGGAGTAGGTAATCTTTTCCTCAGTCAGGATCGGTATGTTTATTTCCCCTCCACGTTTGCATTAAAAAAAATTGTTACAACTTATCACTGTTAACGATTATGATGGCACAGTAGCACTAAATGCAGTACAGTAAATACGTCATGCCCACATGATATCAAAGCGCATTCTTGGACATGGTTCCAATCTTCGAATTGAGTCATTGTATCAAGTGCAAGTTGTAACGTTCATCTGTCGGCTACGTTATACGAGATGCAAGATTATCCGCTCGTTTAATTCAGTTTCATGAGTGCACTCACCTCCACTTGCACTGAATGCGTTTGCAACAGTTGTGTGCAACTGTGATGGAGAAAAGGGAAATGAACGCTCGAAAATTGCGAGTGGATAAAGTCAATGTGTTATTTTAATCAGCTCTATTGAACATACTGCGCAAGTTATCTAATCAAGATGTGATTCTCAAGAAACATAACAGCTGTAAAATTGCTGCTGGGCTGACTTTCATCAGATCATGGGATCAGTATTCATACCGATCAAGAAGACATAACAATGTGTACCAAAGCGCGAAAGTCTTAAACAGTACGCAATACTTATGCAAATCCTCATTCTCTTCCTCGCTCTACGTAAAACAGAACAAAAAAATAGTTCGCTAAACTCACTACGCGCTCATTTTCGTAAGATCACATCCACTTGTGCTACCAACAGTTCTTTATCTGATTGAGATGCTCAGTCGAAATGGAATAATTATGAGCATTGTGTTATGCATTACGGCTTCTGAGGCATTTGCCAAGTCAGGACAGAAGGAAAACGTGTAATAACTACGAAATAATTACGAGACGAATTCTCAAGTTCAACATATTACACATCTATGTAGAATCTAGATCTTGACATTAGTACTTCCGATTTATAAAGCCCGACGCAGATGAATTCTAGTCCCTAGTCTTTCTATTGAATGCAATCGTAGTCTTTTTTTAACTGGACTTGTCTGAAAAAGAGGAGAAATTTTACGTCCAAGCAAACCAAGCCTCGAATCTTTGTTAAACTTCCAATGTATCCCATAGTGATCTTATGGAACACTTTTTGCAAGATTAATTGCTTGACTCGTTTAATTGTTTTGAGCTATCTACTCGGCCTACTACGTTGTAATTATGCCACTTGTGTACCGGTGTGTGCTTGTAACATGTAATTAGAGATGTAATGTGTATGAAACTCCGTTTTGTTCTTGCATAATTAAATAGACAGAAGTTTTCAACCTCTCATTACCTAATTCTCTCATTCATTAATTTTGAAATTCAGAGCCGGAAGCCTACGCTGGCTATGGTTACACCACTACGTCAGAGACAAACTAGTTACCTGAATGGCAGTTAAAATACGCGGATTGTTTGTCGACTCGGTGTCCCAGACGAATTTACACGATTTGCATGAAAGAGTCTCACTCGAATATTTTAGTGTCAAAAACCCTCAAAGCCCAAACAGTCAGACAGATTTGAACCAATCGATCTTAGAGCAAAACCATCACAAAAACAAAAGAAGATTCTTTGCTTTAGTTATCGGTGATATGGACGGACATGGGATAGTAATTATTGTTGACGTGGAAGCTCTCTATAGAATATCTAAACTAATAGGATCCTACTGAACTCTGACACCAGAGTAACGGTGTTCCTAAATGTAGAACTATTTTCCATTGTGCTGTTTAATTATCATAAAGTATTAAACAAAATTATATTGAACAAAAAGTATTTTGATTGATTGTTCTTTAGTGCTTGTAAATTTATTTTGAAATCCAAGACCATTGTTATTTTGACTTTTTAATTGGTTAAAAGAAGGATTATTGATTCGAGTCTTATTTATTTTATTATCGTTTATTGTTTTGTCAACATTATATTGTGTAACTTTCCAAAAATTCTAATAAATATGTTATCTTGACCTCTAAAAGCTTCTCTGGACGTGCATGTTTGTCTTCGTATAATATTTTGAAAATTGCGGGACCGATTCAGATGACAGAGCTTTCTGTTTTTTTATTAAATCAGTTCGGCTTTTTAAATCATTCATGTTATGTGGTTTCTTTTTTGCTAATATACGTCTTGTTTCAAATGTCACTTTATAATTTCAGACGGGGCGGCTGGACTTCAATGCGAGCCGAGTGACAGGCCACAAAGGGCCAGTGCTGGACATCAAATGGAACCCTTTTAATGACAACATCATTGCTTCGTGTTCTGATGACTGCACGGTAAGTTTCATCATCATTATCCTCATCAGCTCAGCTGGTAACAGTCACCTGATGGCAATAGGCTTCTCCTATTGGGGGATTACCAATCTCACCACGCTTGGTAGACAGATGGGTAAGCGCTTAGCAAGCGAAGTGTAGGGTGATGTGATGATGTATGTTATAATCATAAGAAACTTTTCTACCAATGGCTTCGATTAATCCTTTAGTCAATTACACCTATATGTAGAAATAGGGTGGTGCTATTAAAATTTAAAATACTCGTGATACCTATTCCAAACTAAGTTACCTACTATATTACCGCTACCAGTAAATTGTACGCAATTTTTATTACACTTTTTTGTCAAACGCGTAATTTCATGTAAATCGCTGCCCATTAGGCATCCGTGGTTTGTTTGCCTGCTAAAGATTAACGCACACCAAGCATCTGAAATAAAAGTATTTTTAGTAGAGATTAAGGCACCGGAGCTCATCGGGTCGTTGTACGACTTGGTGTCCCACTCGAAGAAGATTAAGGCACCTTCATAAAGTAAATAACTTTTGTTGAAAAATTCAAGCGAAATATTTATGAATCACCAAGAGTAATTGATGCTCTCATTTGCTGCTATGAACATCAAGTTTTTGAAATACATTTTCAATATAATGGCATCTCTATGTAACTGCCTCATTGAAATTAAAATCTTCACAACTCTTATAAGCTACTTCAACCCCGGTGCCTTAATGTCTACTGAATGAGACTGAGAGAGAATGTCTAAATACTTTAATTCAGACGCTTGGTGTGCGCTAATCTTTATTAGGCAAACAAACTTTAAACGCGGTTAATGTAGCTACATAATTATTGGTCAAAGGAAATTTAGTATCGTCTGAGACTCGCAAAGAAAAAGAAGCGAGATACGGAAGCGCTTCTGAAAAGTCTGACCGTCTTTGCTGCTGGATGTGCGCTGAGCCTCATACACATTTTATGAAAGCGTGTGAGTTAAGTTCCGATTTATATTGTTACGTTGTAATTGTTACACGCTGGGCTATTAAAATCGATTATCTAAGGCGATTACAAGATTCACTAATGCGTACGCTGATTATGTCTAGTGGGAATTTTGAACGAAATATTTTGGATAATTTCTGTGAAAGTTAAGAGCTAAGTGTATTTATAATTTACTTCCGACTATGGTAAAGTCACTTAGAGCCTTATTACACTAGCGGTTTCGGAGTGGATGCGGAGCGGAGCGGATGCTCAGCGAATTCGTCGCGGACGCGCGGCGTGGTAATGGGGTGATGCTATTCTAAGCCGGCTCCATACGGCGAAGCAGGGAGGAGAGAGTAAGGGAAGGAGTAAGAATGAAATAAATTACATGATAGAATGAAAACAAACAAAAAACAAATCACTCTGTTTTAAAAAGTGTTTTAAAAAGTGTTTTTTTTTTGTTATTGTCTAGTATTCATCATGTTAAAAACATGTAGAAATCATTCATTATTTGCTTGCGTCAGTCAGTAGCAATATGATCAATAGTATATGATTGTTCATTGATCAACAATCAAAACGGAGTATTGAATCGATCACAATCAAACGATAATTGATTGTGATATTCCATTATGCTGTGCCGTATGCGATAACAAGTCATGTTTGTGTCGATAATAACAATATCACTTTCTTGACTGTTTATTTTATACTGATAGGGTGATATTTTACTAGTGACCGATAGCGAAACTCAGAACCGGCTGGTGATTGATAAATAAGCAACAACTTTCCCCAAGGAACATAGGCCGAAATATAAAGAAAAATAACCTCCCATAACTCAAATCAGCTGGTCGACAATTTTGTATAGGGGGTCCAAATTTTTATATCTCGACCTATGTTCCTTGGTGAAAGTTGTTGCTTATCACCAGCCGGTTCTGAGTTTTGGACTGAATTCGGTCGAAATAGAAAAAACTTCTTTACAATTAAATGTTTTCTGCGCCGTTTAAGGTTATAGGTAGGTTTTGTAAAGTTTCTATCTCGCATAAAATAACAAAAATCAATGTCTGTCCGATAAGTATTGTAATTAACTGTTGGATTACAGTGTACTGATAAAGTCTGCCAAATATCAGATAATAATAATTCGAGTCCCTGCATATTATGATGATTTTTGCATGTGTGTTTTTATTAGGCCCTGTTCAAACACTAGATTACATAGGGTATCGTTCATCGACTCGGTGTCCCACATGACAGAAGACGCGGTTCTATTCCGATTTCCGACGTACCCGATTTCCCGTATGCCAAGGGAATATGATGTTTTCCTGTGGTAAAAAGCAACTGTACGAATTGATTCACTGCCTGGATCTTTCGTCTCTATTATACCTTATAGTGTAGACTAACTTTTGTATAGGTATGTGAAAGTGTGCGTGTATTTATTTTTACCTATGACGAAACGGAGACGGTATGTGCGTTTGGGGTGAGAGAATGTTTGTGTTTGTGCAAATCTATGTTGCCAATTATATCCAAAACCACTGATCGGTTTTCAGTGATGGATGAATATTTCATTGGCGCATGCTATTAGATAAGTATTACGCAAACAACTCACCATGAAGCGCTGCAGTAAATTGTCTTGTGTATTTCAAAATTAATATTTTGTTTTCACTTGTTCCAGGTGAAACTATGGCACATCCCGGACGGTGGTCTCTCTATGCACCTCACCGACTGGCTGGTGGAACTATCGGGTCACAAACGCCGCGTCGCGTACATCGAATGGCATCCTACAGCTGAAAACATTCTGCTGAGCGCCGGCTTTGACTACTTGGTAAGAAACTGCCTAGTTTGTTAACATTATTATCGTAAATGAAAATCTCTCTATGCACCTCACCGACTGGCTGGTGGAACTATCGGGTCACAAACGCCGCGTGGCGTATATTGAATGGCATCCTCCAGCTGAAAACATCCTGCTTAGCGCCGGCTTTGACTACTTGGTAAGGAACTGCCTAGTTTTTAAACTACTACTATAACAGCCACAATAAAGTCCACTGCTGAACATGGGCCTATTTGCCATACTCACCACGCTTGGCAGGCGGGTTGGTGAGCGTAATGCAAGATGTTGAACGTAATACGAAATTTATCCCTTAGTCGCTTCTTATGACACCCACGGGAAAGATATGGAGTGATGACATTCTAAGCCGGCATCACACGGCAGTTAAACATTATTATCGTAAATGAAAATCTCTATGCACCTTACCGACTGGCTGGTGGAACTATCGGGTCACAAACGCCGTGTCGCGTATATTGAATGGCATCCTAAAGCTGAAAACATTCTGCTTAGCGCCGGCTTTGACTACTTGGTAAGAAATAAACTACTACTATAACAGCCACAATAAAGTCCACTGCTGAACATGGGCCTCCCCCAAGTAGGGGGGTATTTGCCATACTCACCACGCTTGGCAGGCGGGTTGGTGAGCGCAATGCAAGATGTTGCAATGATATTCCGAAATCGATGAATTTATCCCTTAGTCGCTTCTTACGACACCCACGGGAAACATATGGGGTGATGACATTCTAAGCCGGCATCACATGGCAGTTTTTAAACATTATTCTCGTAAATGAAATCTCTCTATGCACCTTACCGACTGGCTGGTGGAACTATCGGGTCACAAACGTCGCGTGGCATACATTGAATGGCATCCTACAGCTGAAAACATTCTGCTTAGCGCCGGCTTTGACTACTTGGTAAGAAACTGCCTAATTTTTAAACATTATTTTCGTAGAAGTTGAGAAAATTGTCATGCAATTACCGGGGCTCGAACGCCCAACCGCTCTGCCACTGAGCTATCGATGCACCGGAAGATGCCTTGCCTGCCAAAATTTTCAATCTCTTTATGCTTGTCTCCAAGCGATGATCTAGCGACATCTGTAGAAAGTATTTACAACTTTACTATGTACCTCATAAGTCCACATTACAGTAGGAATTCAAACCATGTGATGTGATGAAGCTATTGTTTAAAATCGCAATAGATAATTCTTGTATCTATTTTCGTAAGTCCTGGATTTTACATAGCCAGTTTAATAATGAATTGAGCCGCTTTGTTTCTTAAGTTTTGAATACTTCCGTATCTGCCTACGCAGTTCCGTGCCTGGAACGCACCGGTACCCAACACTACTTAAATAAACGATATCATATTTATCAGACCAGAAATTCCATAAAGTGTAGATATTTTAGCAAGATCGGAATGTTGAATCAAAATCAACAATCGTCCCTAGAACTTAATACTTTCATCTTCATACTTATATATACATTTCTTTATCCTTATTTAGCTAAAGCAATAATATGAAAATAGCTAATTTCTTCAAAATATTAGCGTGGCAACTGACCATGAACCTCGCTTATAAAAAGCACCTAACTTACGACCAAATCGTGATTGTAGTGCATTGCCATAAAATTTTATGCCATGACGATATCAGACTTATAGCCATAACAAAAACCGTATCATGTCTGTCGCGTGTTATAAAGTTATTTGATCCAAGTTCGGAGGTACTTACCGTTATAAATGTGCTATGAAAATTTTGTTATTTTCACCGTGAATGTTTCGCTTAATCGATCATAAATTTGATACGACCATTATCTGTTTTTTGAATTGAGATATTATGGAAATTTGTTACGCTAATATTCTTTATAAATATAGTGTAAATCTGGGGGCACGGCAGTGCCCCCACCAAGTCGAGCTGAAAGCGGCACGGCCGTACCATCCTTTTCTCGAACCAGTTCAGGCCATTTTTGACCCCCCCATAACTCCCTTGTCGATAAGTTTAGAACCCGCATTTTAAAATATTTTATCAAGCACTGCATAGACACGATACATTTCAAATTTCATTTAATTTGGACCAGTAGTTTAGAAGTTATAGTTAGTCAAAGTTTCTTAATTTTCTGCCTGACTGACTGACTGACCGATCATCAAAATTCTAAGGTACTTCTAGCAGACAGAGGAGCTTGAAACTTAGAATACACCTTGTATTTAGTGTATGAATAAAGGGAAAACTATAACATTCTGCAAATTCGGTTGCAACCGCATAACTAACTTTGTATTTTCATACAAATGTATAGGATTACAAACTTAACTTTGCGGATGGGCTTTGAGGAAAGCTGTAGCTGAGGCTCAAGAAGTAGTTCCAGATAAGAGAAAGAGGAAGACTCTTCAAAAAGAAATGAGATCCCACCAAAAACACTTACTTGTAAAAAGAACCAAGTCTCGCCTCTCAGTTCATCTACCTACTGTAAAAAGTTGTGAGATCCATGTGATGCCAAGTCGGTTATTGATTTATTCAAGGACTACTTCAGGGAACTTTCATCTTAAGCTATTGCGTAATTAGGTAACAGACATCATCTTACAGTAACTTTATCGATATTTAAAAACTTTTATATTTACAATAACTAGAATGACTTGGCAGTCGCACACTATTTGCTTGTGAGATACGATGGTCTAGTGCGATGGCCGGGTCATTCTAGTTATTGTAAATATAAAAGTTTTTAAATATCGATATAGTTACTGTTAGATGATGTCTGTTACCTAATTACGCAATAGCTTAAGATGAAAGTTCCCTGAAGTAGTCCTTGAATAAATCAATAACCGACTTGGCATCACATGGATCTCACAACTTTTTACAGTAGGTAGATGAACTGAGAGGCGAGACTTGGTTCTTTTTACAAGTAAGTGTTTTTGGTGGGATTTAGATTTTACGTTCCAGACTTGTCTCAATCTTACAAGTTTAGAAAATACTTTCCTAATAACATATACATACTAATTACTTTCCTAAATTCGTATATACTATAGCCTCCCCCAGAAGCCTTTATGTGGGGTAAAATTTTATTAATGCGGCCGATAGCGAAAACTCAGAACCGGCTGCTGATAAGAAAACTTTCCACAAGGAACAAATAGGTGGAAATACGAAAAAAAAATTGAATCTGTTGTCATTTTTCGATATTTCTTCCTTGGGGAAAGTGGTTTCTTATCACCAGCCGGTTCTAAGTTTTCGCTATCGGTCATTAGTAAAATTTCAGCCTACATACCGTGATTTAGATTTGAACCAACTATGCATCGAATGTCGTCTCGCAACTTTTTCTTTGAAGTCGAGTGCCTATTTTCTTATCATTCTTTTTATTTCCCTTACAGATCTTCGTATGGGACGTGGGCAAAGGCGAGGCGGTGAAAGTGATCGACTGCCATACCGACGTGATCTACTGTATGTCGTTCAACCGGGACGGGTCGCTACTCGCCACCACTTGTAAAGACAAAACGTTGCGGGTCATCGAACCACGGCGAGGGATCGTATTGTCGGTGAGTTTTTTGAACAAACTTTTAAGAGTAAACAGATTTTAACATTTTATCATACAAGGCCGATATCTCTTGCCTATGAAGAGGGCTAAGATACTACAGCGTGCCATACATACGGGTACTAACACACTTCCAAAGTTGAAGTTGGCATGTTAATCTTGACTTTTTGAATAATATTATAGTAGCGAGGGGGCCTGAAATAGATCTCGAGCGAAACACTCAACTGCCTGAGATACAGGGTAATCCTAGTTCAGGCTCTATTGTAATATTTGTACTTTTAAGTACCTAATCTCACTTTATGTCAAAATGGAATCAAGCTTTTTAATAAATTATTCTTCACCTTATTCATACTAAGTTACCTGCTATTTAAAGCATTTCAGCTCGAGGAGCGAACCGCCGTTTACGAACACAGAAAACAAAAGCGTAACGCGAGGGGAAAAGCAAAACTTCACGAAACTGATGTCCTAACGTATTTTTTTTCTAATTCCAGGAAGGAACATGTCACCAAGGAACTAAAGCATCCAAATGCACGTTTCTTGGAAACTCGGGGAAGGTTTTAACCACCGGCTTCTCCCGGTACAGCGACCGGCAGTATGCTGTTTGGGACCAACATGATCTGTCCAAGCCGTTGACTCAAGAAACCATCGATAGCTCGTCCGGCGTCGTGTTCCCGTATTACGACTATGATACTAACATGGTAAGTCGTTTTCTATTTTTTTTTTCTACGTATGTTCCTCGATGAAAGTTGTTCCTTATTACCAGCCGGTTCTGAATTTACGTTATCGGCCACTATTATAATTTTACCCCCTTAATGTGTATAGGTATTGTAGCGGTTGCAATTTCAATCAAGACTACAACCTAGAAAGTGTATTACTCTGACACGAGGATTAAATATTATAGCTCATTCGAAACTTTTTTATTTGTTCGATTACATAATTGCAATACGATTATGTTGTATTGTAAACTATCCAGGTAGATGATGATCGCCAAGTTTTATATTTTTCTACGTATGTTCCTCGAAGAAAGTTATTTCTTATTACCAGCCGGTTCTGATTCGTAGTTTACGTTATCATTCACTATTTTATTTTCACCCAATGTGAATTGGTATTGTAGCGGTGGTCATTTCAATCAAGATAAAAACCTAGAAAGTGTATTTATTACTCTGACACGAGGATAAAATATTTAGTTCGATTACGTAATTGCAATACGGTTATGTTTTATTTGCAGGTGTACCTTGCAGGCAAGGGCGACGGGAACATTCGCTATTACGAAGTCGTGGACGAGCCACCCTACGTGCACTTCCTCAACCAGTTCCTATCTGGCAACCCACAGGTATCACATGATTTTAGTCATCATCTTCATATACTTGCCCCTTTCTTTAATCAGTTGGGGTCGGCGCAACATGTTGGTCGCTAGCAAGAAAGAGAAGGAGGCTCAGACAGCCCTGTCTTCAAGAACTCTACAACCTCATTTAGGCAGTCTATTTAGGCAATCCTTTATAACATGCAACCTGCTCAGTGGTTTTATCTGTTGCTGTCCGATTTTTTGTAGTAATAACTGCTTCATCATCATCTTTAAGCCCTTATCCCAAATCATTGCGGTCGGCGCATCATATTTCGTTAGAACACAAAATCATGTAGCAAAAGGATCTGGCAATTTTTAAAAACCGGCCGCTTGCCTGACGTCAACCCTCTTTTGGAAATAGCGGTGAAGGTGGTATCACCGCCACCATGCGGTTGACCATAGCTGACAGATATTCGGCCGAGGTCAAAAACTCTACGTCACTTTTGCCGAAGCATCCTGAGTGGACTAGGCATGGCAGTATTCTTAGCCGCTACTAAGACATCATTTTAGTATTGGAATCATAAGACTCATTCGTATTACAGACAGGGTTAGAACCAGGTTTACCAAAAGCTTAATAGTAGTTTATGCAATTGCCTTATAATAAGAGGCTTTAGGATGTGAGTGTCTGTTTATCACACGAGGCGCAGCCGAGTGTGATAATAGTTTGACACGAGCATTCTAAAGCCTAATTTTAATGCAATTGCATACACTATTTTATCTACACTTTACAAGAAAAACTATGAAAAATAATTCATACCTCCGCACTTTACTATGGCGATTGCAAGCATATCTACTGAACCAACAACTGAACGACTTTTATACATAAGTAACTTTTTAACTAAACGTTAAAATGGAAGCTCATAAAAACGGAACAACTTTTAAAATTAAAAAGCATTAATCGGTAAATTTTAATTCGGAAAATGATTTGAAGCAAAGATTTAATAATAAATAAGTCCTCATAATTTCAAGTGTCGTCCCATTCTTTGATTGTGTCGTGACATTTGTTTTTTTTTATTATCTTACTGCTAAATGTCGATATCATAAAGTCAGAAAAAAGTACTTTATGACATCGACATTTTACTTTATGATATCGACATTTTTTTAAAGGCTGAATGGCTGTAAAGCAGTTGCTTATACATTTGCTTTCGAATTTGTAATAGGAACATTATGTATGAAGTGTAGATAAAATAGTTTATTGCAGATTTCATGTTTATTTCTTTTAGATACCTATGTCAGATGGAACCCGCAATTTATTTTATCTTGTAATTTTTCAGCGAGGTCTCGGTTTTATGCCGAAACGTGGAGTAAACACAGCCATCTGTGAAGTGTGGCGCTTCTACAAACTACATACAGGGAGAGGATTGTGTGAACCTATCTCCATGATCGTGCCTCGCAAATCAGACTGTTTCCAGGTATGTACTAAAGCTAGCTGAATCACTAAAAATGATGAATAGCACCTGCTTCCTGTACAACGCCTTTTGTATGGATTGCAGTGTATTTCGTATGGGACTAGGCCCATACAGTTGAACTGATATTCAAAAGTACCTCTACTTCTATTGTCAGAGTAGAAACTATCCTTGAGGTTATCCTCTTAATTGCTAGTACAAAATATGTAGGTATGAATTCTATCCAAGTTAGTGGCTAAGATATACTTGTTTGATAAATACGCAGGCTAGGATAGAACCGCGGTAGCTCCGATGATACTGGCGTCGGCAGTACAGATGCCAAAGGTTGCAGGTTCAAATTCTGCCTCCGATGTAAAAAAAAACAAGTTTTACAAATACCTTTGAAAGGTATTCAGTTTGTATGTTATTATTTGCAGGAGGACCTATACCCCGACACTGCGGCGCCGCACCCCGCACTGTCTGCCAAAGACTGGCTCAGCGGCATGAATGCGCCGCCTATGCTTATTAGCATGAAGACAGGTAAATACATTACTAAAGTACGATTCCGTTACAGCCGTTCGAATGGGCCATATATGACAGGTGTCAAATATCATTCAATGGTCATTATAGCGTCGTCCTTCGTACTCGACAAAATATAAGTCAGATTTTACAGACTAGATTTATATACATAATTCCTGTTAATATTGAAATCAAAGCTCACGGAAAGGTTCCGAGCCCTCCTATTTACTAAGTTGCGTCACGTAACACTCTTGGAGTGTCCGGCTTCTTTTATTTTAGAACTAGCTGGTACCCGCGAACTTCGTTTCGTTTCATTCCTTACACCTTTGCAAAATTCTTATTTCCACACCAGCATCCTAAAAAATATACTCTGGATAGTCATCACGCTAATATTTTTGGTACTACATTTCTCAAACCATAATCGCATTGCCAACTGATTCCAGCAGATGCGTTCCATCATACTGAACAACTTTTGTTTGGGGGCCATTTCACTATCTCCTTTAGTTTAGCTGGGCTCATGTTGGTGCACCTGGTGGTCTACATCAGGTACTACAAACCTTCGCTGTCTATTCACCAGCTGAAGTGTCCCTTCAAGCTGAACAACTTTTGCTTTGAAGTCATATCTGTATCTCCTATTGTTCAGCTGGGCTCCTGTTGGTGCACCTGGAGGTCTACAGCAGATACTCCAAACCTTCGTTGTCTATTCGCCAGCAGAAGCGTCCCATCAAGCTGAACAACTTTTGCTTTGGAGTCATATCTGAATATCTTATAGTTAGGCTGGGCTCCTGTTGGTGCGCCTGGTGGTCTACATGAAGTACTCCAAACCTTTGATGTCTTTTCACCAGCAGAAGCGTCCGATCAAGCTAACAACTTTTGCTTTGAAGTCATATCTGTATCTCCCATAGTTTAGCTGGGCTCCCATGGTGCATCTGGTGGTCTACATCAGATACTCCAAACCTACGATGTCTATTAGTTAGCAGAAGCGTCCCATCAAGCTGAACAACTTTTGCTTTGGAGTCATATCTGAATCACTTATAGTTTGGCTGGGCTCCTGTTGGTGCACCTGGTGGTCTACATGAGGTACTCCAAACCTTCGATGTCTTTTCACCAGCAGAAGCGTCCCATCAAGCAGAAAAACTTTTGCTTTGGAGTCATATCTGTATCTCCTATAGTTTAGCTGGGCTGCTGGTGGTGATTCTGATGGTCTACATCAGGTACTCCAGACCTTCAAGTGGAAGCAAAAGTAGCCTATGTCCGTTCTCAATGTATGAGCAATCTCTGTGCCAAATTTCATCAAAATCGGTTCAGTGGTTTAGGCGTGAAAGCGTAGCAGACAGACAGACAGACAGACAGACAGACAGACAGACAGAGTTACTTTCGAATTTATAATATTAGTACGGATTAATGATATCACCGAGGAGGCGATTTGTGACAATTTTAATGGCAGCGTATTCTAACAATGAAATTTCTCCAATCAAAATATGTCCTATTTTCAGGAGTAACAATAACGACGCACAAACCGCGCACAACCAACAAAGAGAACCCCGCCATACAAGCGCAAGACGCAAATAATCGCAAGAAGTTCGCGTTCCTAGCGCGCGAGACCACGCCCGACTACCGGCCCCTAGACACCTGGCAGCCTAACAACCATGCAGATAATGATATACAGGTAGCGTGCAACATAAGACGCAAATAACCCCGCTTTACAAACGCGAGACGCAAATAACCCCGGTTTACAAACACAAGACGCAAACAACCCAGCTTTAAAAGCGCAAGACGCAAATAACCCTGCTTTACAAACGCAAGACTCAAATAACCCTGCGTTACAAACGCAAGACTCAAAGAACCCTGCTTTACAAACGCAAGACTCAAATAACCCTGCTTTACAAACGCAAGACGCAAACAACCCCGCTTTACAAACGCGAGACGCAAACAACCCCGCTTTACAAACACAAGACGCAAACAACCCTGCTTTACAAACACAAGACGCAAACAACCCTGCTTTACAAACACAAGACGCAAACAACCCTGCTTTACAAACACAAGACGCAAATAACTCCGCTTTACAAACAACACGCAAACAACCCCGCTTTACAAACACAACACGCAAACAACCCCGCTTTACAAACACAACACGCAAACAACCCCGCTTTACAAACACAACACTCAAACAACCCCGCTTTACTAACACAAGACGCAAACAACCCCGCTTTACTAACACAACACGCAAACAACCCCGCTTTACAAACACAACACTCAAACAACCCCGCTTTACAAACACAACACGCAAACAACCCCGCTTTACAAACACAACACTCAAACAACCCCGCTTTACTAACACAAGACGCAAACAACCCCGCTTTACTAACACAAGACGCAAACAACCCCGCTTTACTAACACAACACGCAAACAACCCCGCTTTACAAACACAACACGCAAACAACCCCGCTTTACTAACACAACACGCAAACAACCCCGCTTTACTAACACAACACGCAAACAACCCCGCTTTACAAACACAACACGCAAACAACCCCGCTTTACTAACACAACACGCAAACAACCCCGCTTTACTAACACAACACGCAAACAACCCCGCTTTACAAACACAACACGCAAACAACCCCGCTTTACAAACACAACACGCAAACAACCCCGCTTTACAAACACAAGACGCAAATAACCCCGCTTTACAAACGCAAGACGCAAACAACCCCGCTTTACAAACGCAAGACGCAAGTAACCCCGCTTTACAAACGCAAGACGCAAGTAACCCCGCTTTACAAACGCAAGTAACCTCACATTACAAGCGCAAGACGCAAACAACCCCTCTTTACAAACGCAAGACGCAAACAACCCCGCTTTACTAACGCAAGACGTAAATAACCCCGCTTTACAAACGCAAGACGCAAACAACCCCGCTTTACAAACGCAAGACACAAACAACCCCGCTTTACAAACGCAAGATGCAAATAACCCCGCTTTACAAACGCAAGATGCAAGTAACCCCGCTTTACAAACGCAAGATGCAAGTAACCCCGCTTTACAAACGCAAGACTCAAATAACCCCGCTTTACAAACGCAAGATGCAAATAACCCCGCTTTACAAACGCAAGACGCAAATAACCCCGCCTTACAGACGCAAGACGCTAATAACCATAGTTTACTAGCGCAAGGCGCAAATAACCCCGCTTTACAAACGCAAGACGCAAATATCCCCGCTTTACAAACGCAAGACGCAAATAACCCCGCCTTACAGACGCAAGACGCTAATAACCATAGTTTACTAGCGCAAGGCGCAAATAACCCCGCTTTACAAACGCAAGACGCAAATATCCCCGCTTTACAAACGCAAGACGCAAATAACCCCGCCTTACAGACGCAAGACGCTAATAACCATAGTTTACTAGCGCAAGGCGCAAATAACCCCGCTTTACAAACGCAAGACGCAAATATCCCCGCTTTACAAACGCAAGACGCAAATATCCCCGCTTTACTAACGCAAGACGCAAATATCCCCGCTTTACAAACGCAAGACGCAAATATCCCCGCTTTACAAACGCAAGACGCAAATATCCCCGCTTTACAAACGCTAGACGCAAATATCCCCGCTTTACAAACGCAAGACGCAAATATCCCCGCTTTACAAACGCTAGACGCAAATATCCCCGCTTTACTAACGCAAGACGCAAATATCCCCGCTTTACAAACGCAAGACGCAAATATCCCCGCTTTACAAACGCAAGACGCAAATATCCCCGGTTTACAAATGCAAGACGCAAATAACCCCTCTTAACAATCAAAACTTACTCGAGTGGGAATTGATTGCAATTTTGGTATGACGTCACACCTACAGACACATATCACGCCTTCATCCTTTGCAAGGAAGGCAAAGCGTCAACGGTCATAAAAATGACTGACAACTTTTTGGGGACCGTTTTAGAATAAATCTATATGCACCACTGTAGCGACAGGTAGTCGGCCTATTGCATAAAATGGCGCCCGCGCGCCGTTTTCCTAATGTGTGGCACGAATATCTCGAGTGCCTTAATAGTCTCTTATGGCGAAAAGAAAATATTTTGATGCTATTCTACGAAGTCATAACTAAAAATTACCCTTACGCTTTCAGAACCCCTTTTGAAGTGCAACTTTTATAAACATTTCAGGTGACAGAGAAATCTCAGAAGACGAACGCGAACCAGAACACGAAATTCCACCAACTCCAGAAGATGTTCGGCAAACAGAGCGGCGACAACGAACAGGCCAATACTGTGCCGCTATACAAACAGATAAACCAGGGGGACGTGTTTAGTACTGAACATGAGGTAAGTTCCATGCTCATGTGGGACACCAAGTCCCTTTGACTTGGAGTTATAGATAAACAAATTCTATCGAAAGTTATCGAAACAGTGTTTTTAAAATGCGCCCACCGAGTTTGGCTTGCCTAGCCACTCAAAACGCTTGGTGGCGGTGAAGTCACCTACAATATCAAGGACGAGCGACCCGGCCTGCAACTATACAAAACATATCGTGACTGACTTCAAAGGAATATGTTCAAGGATACATGGCGGTTTCTAAAAACTCTATTTCCGAGTTTTAATGACCACATAGGTACATAGCAAAATATATCGTGACTATAATAGCCACAACAGTCCACTGCTGGATATGGGCCTCCCCCTACTGGGGGTTATGCCATACTCACCACGCTTGGGAGGCGGATTGGCGAGCGCAGTGCAAGATTTTGCATTGACAGGGAACGCTGCTGCCCATTCTCTGGATGATTATCCCTTAGTCGCTTTTTACGACACCGACGGGTAGAAATGGGGTGATGCTACTCTAAGCCGGCATCACACGGCAAGTACAAATGTAAATATCGTGAACTGAAACAATTTTTCTTTCATTTAAGCTGCGGCTAGCGTTCAACCGACAGGGCGAGGAGCTGCGTATTGTGAAACGGCAGCTCGCCAACAGCCAGCAGCGCGTGCGCGAGCTGGAGCAGACCGTCGCCGCGCTGCAGGCCAGGCTTTCAAGAGACGGATCTACGTAAATATCTACGTGTAATTTTTTCAGCCAATCGTAAAAATTGCGCATTTTATGTACGGAAAATAGTACGGTAGAGTGCGTTTCATCAAATAGTTCCTCTGGCATCATGTTGGTAGCGTTGGAAGTGAACGCCTTCTTAATTCGAACGGGTTATACGGCGACCATGTTGAGCCACATGTAATATTATGGCCGCCGTATAATCCGTCAGAATTTAAAAGCGTCCATTTACAATGCTACCAACATAGAACTATTTTATGAAACGCACTCTAATACTACCTATGAAATTTCGCAGGCATGTGACAGATTATGAGATTGTGGGATGCTTCGTATGAGAAAAGCTGCTATGCTTCGAGCCTTGCGAGTTTTTTGTGTCGTTATTAGAAAGTAGGTAATTCCTGATTTTTTAAAAACCTATCACAAGACATTTCTGTCTGATTTCTCTTTTGAACTGAAAAAATATAATTCTCTCTCAAAAAAAGTATCTCTAGATTTCCCATCTGTTATTCAATACCATTTGTGCTCGCTAAATAGATAATTAACCCACAGTGGTACGAGTGATAAATCCATAAAAAAATTATAAATTTTGACATTTAAATCATGCTTAGATTGATAAAGAAAGCCTTGAAAAATAAAGACACTAAAGTTATAGTATTAAGCATAATAACTAAATGCAAGTATTTTGGTAGGGTTTTGTAAGGAATCTTTGAGAGGTAATTAAATAAGATGTTGCAGAGGCTTTAGCTATTTTGTGATCTTCAAGTTCTCGTCAAGCTTTGTGAGGCAGCTTACAAATGAGCCAGTTATTTTTACACGTTTAATGCCAAAATGTCGGCTTATTATTTATTTTCTTATATTTTCTTCATAGTTTAGCTAATATTTAGCTCAAAGTAAATGAGCAGAAACGCTAATCATACAATTTGTATGATCGCTCAAAATATAAAACCATATTTTACGGTGACTTGATAATTTTGATTGATTTTCTACTATGGGAATTTCTTATGACACAAATTTATTTTCTATGCATTTCTGTTTTGTATTAAGTGTACGAAGATCTTATTATGTTGTATAGTAATTTGTATTATTGTAAGTTTTTGATATGATAAGGCCTAGTTTATGATAATTTTAGTTGAGAATAGGCTTTTTTGCTAATTTTAGCAAGCTTGTGATACTGCCATGACAGGTACTTCCCGTTGTCACAATTTTTATGAATTTATTATTATTTTTGTCCACAAATTATGTGCAATGATGATCAGGGTTGTTATGATTTTATGAAACGTTTTGACAATTTGTTTTGTGATGTCCGTTGCGCGGTAAGCACTTTTTAATCAGCACATAAAAAAGTATATTCCCAGTATATGAATAAGTTGACATTTATTTAGTGATTGTGTTAATAGTCTGATTTAACTGTAGCGTTACCTGTTATGTTTATTATGTCTCGTTTAATACACTGTGTATAAAAATATTCCAGTTGAGGCATTTACTTTCAAAAATGTATTCTTTGAAGTTTGATCGTGAGATGGTATATCTTGAATTACAAAGTTGTACAAAGATGTTACCTGAACTTTTTACAAAGTAAATTCTAGAAATGATTTCTAGCGTCGTAGATTTTTCAATACTGCTTTCTTTCTAATATTGCCTAAGTATCATGGAACTTTTTGTAGCAATCTTATTGAATTGAAATTATATATTCTAAAATTACATTCCATTTTTTCCGTATAACAGTAGATTTAGTGGTAAGTGAAAATGAAAGTATTATTGTGCATTAGCTGGATAATATTAAACTTGCTAAGTCGATGTTAATATTTATTGTGTATTTTTATATCATGCTTGTGTAGCACAAATTTTCAATAAATGTTTGAGCAGATGATTTTTTGCTTTTCTTTTTCGACACTTTAAATTCACGGTTAAACCTAAAAGTAAAATATTACACAAATTAAAGTCTTATTTTATGAAATAATTTTATTGTTGTGTAAATGTATAAGATAATTTCTACCTACACTTAGGCACAATTAGTTACTTTTAAAGACTACTTTTGTACAAAGGACAACACACACTTACTATTATTATCATATCAGTCTAGCCGAGGTCAAATTGGTGTAAATAATCTGAGATTCAAATAAACAACATCATTTGTGCAATTCATAATCAAAAAATGAAATAAAATAAGAGATACACATATGGACGGACATAATAACTGGAATGTCAATAAGTATAAAACATATTTGGGTCAATATTTGAAAACCGTTCTTCGGGTCCCTTGACTGGCGAATTTTTTATTTCCGTTTTATGGTTATTTTAATATTGCATAATTATTAAGACCTTAATTCGAAGTTATTAGTGAAAAATCACTTAAATCGAACCACACGTTTCGTCAAAATTCAATTTTGAAATTTGAGGTGCCAGTCAACAGGACATTTTGCGCCAGTCAAGGGACAAAATGAGCTGAAACTTGCTTTTAACTAACTAGAATTGAAATAAAAGACGCCGCTGCCAATCAGGCACACAACAGAGACACCACGAGGCTACCTGAAACATGACGAGCCAGCTTGAGATATGGCGCAGCCAGCCTAAGAGACCAATAGGCATCCTGAGAGGCAAAGCAGTGAGCCAGAGAGACGATGTAATCATCCTGAGATATGACACGGCTAGCCTGCTACATGACACGGCCAGCCCGAGATACGATGTGGACAGCCTTAGAAATCACGCAGACAGCCACAGCCACGAAGCCATCAGTCTGAGACAAGACGCCACAACGCAGTCAGTCTGAATGAGTCATGACACGGTCAGCCTGAGATACGACGCGGTCAGTCTGAGACACGACGCGGCCAGCCTGAGGTAAGATGCGAACAGCTTGAGAAACGATGCAGCCAGCCTGAAACACAATAAAGTGCGCTTCTGATAAGAAGCAGCCATTTTGAGTGACTACTAGGCATCCTGTGACACAGCGCAGTCAGTGAGACATAACGAGGCTAGCCTGAGACAAGAATTAGCCAGCCTGAGACATGAAGGAGACAGCTGAAACACAATGAAGCGTATAATGGCTGTAGGTTTTGTGCAAAACTAGAGCAATCAAATGCAGAAATTTCATCGTAATAATGCAGTGTATAGTCAGTCAGTTATACATGAAGAAACGTCTTGCTAGCAAGCACACGTGTAATTCTGGACCTATGGTGATTTGACTAAAGTTGTGCAGCTCTACATAGGTAAAAACCATACATTAGTAGGTACAACGAGCACCAAAATGAAGCCAGCCCAAGTGACTACTAGGCTGTCTGAGACACGACGTAGTCAGTCTGAGAGACGATGCAATCAGCCTAAGACACGACGCGGCCAGCCTGAGACACGACGAAGTCAGCTTGAAAGACGACACATACAGCTTAAGAGACGATGCAATCAGCCCGAGACATAGCGCGGTCAGCCTGAGACATGACGCAATGAGCCTGAGACACGACGCAGTCAGTCTAATCTAAAGATACGACGTGGTCAGCCTAAGAGGCGATGTAATCAGATTAAGATATGATGCAGCCAGTCCAAGACAACACTAGGCAGCCTGAGACATGACACAATAAACCGGAGACACAGCGTAGTCAGTCTGAAAGACGATGCAATGAGCCTGAAACACGACACAGCCAGCCTGAGATACGACGATGCCAGCTTAAAGATGACACATTCACCCTGAGAGACAATTCAATCAGCCTGAGACATAACGCGGCCAGCCTAAGCAACTAACCAAACATATGAGAATTGATGAGTGACTCAGACTATCAACACGGCAAACGGTGCTGCTCACCTCCTAGAAACCCTTAATATCCACGACCATTGGGCACCAGCAATATCCACAGAAACTGGGCTGACATGGGGTGGTGCTATTCATCTCTGTAGACACGCCACAAAACACGAAAGTATGCACAAAGAGTACAAAACCAATCAATTAAATAACATGTGTCCTTTGACTGGTAAGAAATGTCCTTTGACTGGAGAAAATGCCAGTCAAATGGCGCCAGTCAAAGGACCGAATTTTATGTTTTTTGTGACTTATTCGTAAACCATTAAATATGATCAAAATTTGTAGACAAATCTTAAATCTCAATGAAATATGTGACATTATGTTCAAAGAATAATTTCTTTGTAATAACTCTTTCACTTAGAAAACATGCCCAGGAAAAGGACCTGACGCAAGTATAAAAATATGACCCGAAAACTGAAAACCTCCTATTTTATTTTGGGAGTGCCAAGGAGCCACCTGTTTCCTCTCCTGAGATGACGAAGAGTTCCTGGCAGAAGGAGGAAACAAGACCTAGCTAATAGTTCTCTTAGTTGCAACATACGAGTCGTTTAAGACCACGCGTTCAGAAAACACAAAAACGTGTGACCAACATAAAACGACAGTTTTATCGGTGAACACAGTTAAATATTGTACTATTTATAATTTATTACAAATCTACATTATATAAGGATTATTTTAATAGCTAAATTATTCCATCATGTCCAGCTAGATAAAATTCTACACGTGTTTGAATTTTGGAACAGCTAAGTGTGACACGCGAAGAACGCGTATTTTACCCCCGATTTCAGGTTTCAAATCAAGTTTTAGTTAAATATATTTTATATATTGTGGATGGAATTTAACTTTCTAGATAGCCAATTAAACATTCTTTCATATGAAAATTAGTTAAACTCTGTAAGTCTTATAACTTTGAAACAATTAACGTGTGACCGCAAATTTTGACCTCTCAAAGATTCACCCATTTATCAATAATTAAATTAAAGCTCTAATTAAATGTTTAACAAATAAACGGGTTGTAAAATATAATGTTGCCGATTCTGGCATTCACATCTATAGCTGTCTATCAAGTTAATCTTGAATGATTTTCCATGGCACGCCCCATGTGGGAATCCATGACTGAGTATGTGGAATCATTTCTAAACTGAGGGCAAAAGTCTAGGTTGGCCACAAGATGGCCAGAGGAAATGTATGACCAACAGATCCGAGATGTGATGTATACTAAAACTATAGTATGTAAAGTATTTGTGATTTCAAGTTACCAGAACTTTAGGTCGAGGGGTAACACAAAGTACTACTACTAATACATCCAATTGAAATCTGGCCATTTCATGTTGTAGCTTTCCATCGTCATTTGCAAATATGTTCTCATTTACAAAGCAAACCTTAAACATAGCCCTACAACGAAAACCAAGGCTGATATGCTCAATCCAGCAGCAGAATTACATCCGTCCGCACTGCAGGTGTAGATGCAAGTCCTGTACTCCAGCTTGTCACCTGGTTGCTGGACGTAGTTACAGTAGTTGCCCAGGTCTAGGGATGAACAGAAACGCTTTGTGCTTATCCCACCTGAAATAACAAATGAATTAGGTAGATGTTACTGGCTCTATAAAATATTAGGACTGTATTTCACTCTGCACTACCAAGTATTAAGTTAGGTGTAACTTGAGCAGATAAAGTAATAGGTAATAGTTCGTGAATTGGCCTCTCCATCATGTGCAGCCAAATTCAAGCATAGAATTGCCATTTCAAGATCCATTTTTAATCTGCGCAAGAAGTACTTAAAAAAATAAAGTTTTCTATTATTAATTAAATACTCACGTGGTACCAAAATTCCCAGGATTAATAAGCCCATGTGACGAAACCTGTGCAGAAAACTACAAAGCCAGTGTAGTAAAGTGTTGTTAATTTGAATAACATGCACATGTAATTGTAAACCATATTTAAGTGAAAGGAAAGAAGCTGATTAAATATTAAGCTGATTGACCATTAAGTACTCATTTGCAAGATAGGTGGTGGTGGCAAGAAGCAAAACTTGATGTTGTGTTTTTAGTATGTTCCCGTTGTCCCTGGTGAGGTGAGCGTGTCTCTGTCATGGAGATAACGAAACGCTTAAATCGGAGACAGCGGGAACACATGCCGTTTTTTAGTGCATTGCATGCAATCTGCCTGCATATGGAACAAGGCATAAACAATGGAAGCTTGGAAGACTGTAAATCAAACGTTACTGCAAATTTTTCGTTGTAATTTATTTAGGTGTAGTTCAATGCATAGTCCAATATCGCCAGCAAATCCACCTTCCCATTTAACGGACCAACTTGTAGGTACTGGTATTACTTACAAATACAAAAATAAAAAATATATAACTTGATCCCTTGAATGGTAAGTGGATTTTCTGGCGATAGTACCTCTCCTTTGCTCTATACATCTTTTAAAAGCCCCAAACTTGTTCCAGATCCAGGCGTAATAAATAGTTAGTAATAACGAATAACCTATTTGTTTAATGCAGAACTGGGCATTATACACGTGTTCACAAGACTGTGGTTTTAGCACCCCTCCATCGAGATTCATCAGACCATCACCACACTCCATGGTTGTTGAAGAGTTGCATTGGTAACATTCAATTGCTTTTACTGTGGGATTTTAACAAGTTATTTATAACCATGTAGCTAAATGTAGAGGAAGTGAAAGAAATGGATGGTGTGTATTCAAGAATTGTAATCAGTGGAGGGAGGGAGTCTTGTCCACCCCTCAAAAAACAAAATTCAAACCAAATAACCAAAGTTAAAGAATCAAAAATAAATCAATACAGAGTAGGTATAAAATAAACTCGCTCTGTCTGTCGTAGAATTCGATATCTCCTAAACCACACAACGGATTTTGATGCGGTTTTTTGTAATAGATAAGGTGATTTAAGAGGAAAGTTTACATTTTTTCCCATGGTAAAATGAATTGCAGTGGGTGAAACCGCTAACGGGCCGCTAGTGACATATAAAAAAATAATACCTGCTGTAGTAGAGGTACCTGACTGATAAGAAGGCATTGCATTGCCGCATAATCTTTTAAGTCGAAGAGTGACATCATTGTTTACATATGGTATTAATTTCCCTCTGCAATGTTCCAACATCAACTTCGCGGACAAAAAATGTTGACACAAATGCACGTTTTTACCGGATTTTACCAGTTAATCATTACTTATTATCTTTTTTGCTGCATGCCAAAAAATGAAGGTAAAGTGTTTTAAAGAATGTTCACTTTTGCCATTTTTGATCCTGCAAGCCAATGATATTATATGTAGGTCTACAAGCTCCCTTCCCTAATAAAGGATGTTCAGCATGATGGGCTGCTCTGCTGGATATTTTGACATTGAGGATCTGTACTACCTGATGTGGAACACCAGGAGCCAGGCTATGTAAACTGTGAGTTATGGAAATAGCTCCATAGTAAAAGGTTCTCAGTAAGATGGGTCCTTTCTGTTAGCTAGCACATAGACATCAAAGGCTTGCATTTCCGGAGGGTCTGGGATGTGGACCACCATGAGCCTAAACTGTAAGAGTTACAGACATTTGTACATGGCAAAACAACAGCATAACCGATCACGTTTTTTGGTGGTGAAACCACACATAATACTTAAAATAAATAATACTGACGCACTGTATCAGTAAGAGGACCATCTGTACATACATAGTCATTGTTTTTTCAATGTCATCATTCTTTAAGCAAACTTGGCTAGCATCAAAGAGTATAAAAGGAAGAAAAACTAAGATACTCAAACAGTGAATCCAAATTCTGAGTAGGGACCTAATTTGAAAAATTTATCACTATAGACTATTTTCAACACTAAAGATGTTCAAGTATTTGATCCTGGTTGTTCTTTTGTTTGTGACAGTTGTAAGTAAAATTTTAAATTAGGAATGATGAAAAGTCTATGAACACTCCCTGTTTTTTTGCATCAAAAAAACAAGAACATTCTTCTCTGAAAATATCTGTAGGTACTTAGATACTTATGAGTTGCACTCTCAACTTAGGGGGTACAATTTTATTATAATAATTCTGCATTATAATTCCTTCCGCCGTTTGCACTGGTGTTGTATTGCATCACCTTACACAATATGATTTGTCACATTTTGATTAGGAAGTCAAAATTCCTAGTTATTTAGTTATTCACTTATTCCATTAAAAGATGGTAAAGATATTTAGTTCTACAAAATATTTAAAATTAGGTACCTCAAATGTATATTTATTTTTACAGAGTCTGCAACAAGAGCAAGATCCAGGTAATAACCCCTTTTATTTTGAAAATGAAATATTTTACTGCCGTACTATACCTCTATGACTATTATAGTCATAAAGAAAACTTGTTGCAGTTGCGACTGTATGGTGTTCCCTGTCTCACTTGAGTTTACCTCCAAGTGCCACAAGCTATACAGCGGCCATTCGAATAGGCCTTATTTGACAGCTGTGGAACTCATACTAAAAGAAATATCAACAAAGAAAAATAGACCTTGTCATAGCATCAACATGATTTCGACTGCTGTCAAATATGGCCTATTCAAACGGCCGTACTTTAGGCACCTGTGGGATCAGAATATTGGTTTTTAATGCAGTTAAATGGTAGGTAGAGGTGCTATTGATAGTAGGCACAAAGTAAATTGGTTACTCAAGGATACTTAGAAATCACATCTAAAGGATTGTCATCCAGTGATGACAATCCAGTTCATCATAACTTAAAAATAAAGTTGTTTTATCAAGAACTAAACCCCAATTTTTTATAGTTCTATCACCATACTGGACCAATGCTTACAACTTATTGGTTAGTCTATAAAATAAATTTTTAAGTGCTATGGCCAGCCCCCTAAAGTGCACCTCAACCCTGTTTACTTGTTTTAGTTGTCTTTTGTTAGTATTTTAGCTCACCTTCGAATCTTCCTACATGTTTTACGCAAAACTGTGCGTTGTGTATCGTAGAACAATCGGTCGGAGATAAATCATTGTCCGAACCCAAAAACTCTGTACATTCGAAGGGATTTTCAGAGTCAGTCCCCGAACACTGATAGCAGCTAATCGAATCGACTAAAAACCAAAAGAAAATCAAACAAAATAAAAGAAAACATAACAAAAACAAAAGAAAATCGTTACAGGAAACGCCCTAACACATACCTGTGGTAAATGAGGCAAATAAGAGGCACAAACTTATTGCCGACTTTAAAAGATTGCAGTTATTCATTTTGCGCGATTGATTTAATTCAGGAAATATACAGAAAGTCAACAATATACAAAAAATATTAGAAAAATCAATAAAAATCGATCGGCATCGGCGTCTTGTTTGGTTTGTTTGACAAGTAGTGAATGAATGAATGAATGAAATGAAGGAATGAAAGAATGAACGACTAAATAATTTTCGGTTTAGATTCAAGGTAAATTGCCGAAGTTATAAGTTTTCAAAGCGCATACTGACAAAGCTCTACCAATGCTATGAACTGCTAGGGCGTCTGTAGGCCTGTAGCTGGCCATATCTTTCATAAAACATCTGTAGGTACCCTGTATAATTTTATTTATTTCAGTTCGCGACAGCGAAACATGTTCTTTGCCTGTGGTGGTCGGGCCTTGCCGAGCGAGCATTCCCAGTTGGCACTTCAACGCTGAGACGTCCGAATGTAACATTTTCATCTATGGTGGCTGCCAGGGCAACAGTAACCGATTCCCAACCGAAAAAGCATGTCTCCAATACTGTTTGCCCAATGCAAACGTTGCGGAACAATGTAAGTAGGGGCTAGGTATCTGGTTCACAGAAGAAAGCCGTTATAAATGGCGTCCGGACGTCATGCTTTCTCACTCGCACTAAGGCTTTTACATAAACCAGGCGTTCATGCTCTCACCCTTCCACTTATGGAACCGCCGCGCGCGCCGCCATTTTTAATCCCTTTCTTCTGTGAACCAGGTATTACCTATTATGTTTTCAAGTATAGCCACACTACACTCCTCTTTACTGTAGGTAGGTTTAAAGGATGCGCTCCAATATCAGTGCATCTAGTGTAGCTAGGTAATATGCCTAATTAAAAAGTGATACATGACGATGATTTTCTAATATGTTTCATAAAATTTTTGAACTCGCTTAACATACTTTATTATACCTATACTAGAATGCGTGGTTTGTTTGAAGGAACGTACTACTTTTCTTAACACCCTGTATACCTTACTGAAAACGACTTCTTTTTTTCAGCTCAACTACCAACTGACTGCTGACAACTTGATGGACATTTTTCAAGATAAACGAAATAATTATGAAAAAAAAATATACCTGAAGATCAAATAAAACTATGACCACTTAGCATTTTATAAGTTTTATTAAGAATCCATTTCACATTATATTTATATAAAAAATAGTTATACAATAATCCACTGTCTTTAACCGTTTACTGTTAAGTAGAATCTATATACTTAAGTATAATACACGCTATGGACGTCTCAATAATATTTAATTGATATTTCTCACAATCTCGATAAACATTTTACATAGATTCATACAATAATCGTGGTTTTACTAAAATAGTAAATTTAGATCACAATGCGCATGAGCAAAACTTATAAAACTCATGTTAATTTGTACATTTTAAACCTATTTTAAATGCATTACCTTAACAATTAAGTCTAATATATAAAAAAGAAACTTAAATGTTACTTATAGGCAGTTACGAACACCATTAATATTATTGTCATTATGAAATTATTCCTACTTAATAAAATATTGATAGTATCACACAGTAGGAATGTTAAAGTTAGAAAAGGTAGATGGTAGAAAGTCTAAGAAAATAGGTTTAGGAAGAAAGTTTTAAAGTACCTAAGTATCCCTATGATTGGCACATTACCAACATAATCAAATAATTATACTATAAAGTAAGTAGAGTATTTTTAAGTAGGTAGGTATAACTATAACAGTTTTCTCATTGATACTATAATACACTTTGATTCAGTATAAAAAATACGTTGGACTCTTTTCGATGTGATGTTTAAATACGATAAAAATGAACGATACTTATATAAAAAATGCTCATTACTTTAATAATCTCTGTAAATACTAATACAGATATAAAAATGATTTTCTACTTAACAAAATCAGAAAAATGTGAGGTCCTTTATATAAAACTATGGAAACTCAAGAAAATACGCATAAATACTGCCTGCCCTTTGCACTACTTTGTTTAGAACGTTCAGTGCTCTATTAGAGGTGCATTTAAACTCTAATAGAGCAGCAAATATGCAATAAGGCTTTATGAAACTCAATACTATAATACCTCATAATGAAACTTAGTGTAGGTATGTATAAAACGCAATAAAAATCAGTAGCTGTGTATCTCCGGTGAACAGTGAAATTTGGTAAGTTACAAAAAAACTCATTAACTTTCAGTGAAACTAAGTGACTCTTAGTGAAACTAAGTGACTCTTAGTGAAACTCAGCAACTAGTACAAAAACGCAGTGAAAATCAGTAGCTCATGGTGAAACTCAATGACTCTAGCGAATCTCCGTGACTGACACTGACACTCAGAAACTTACAGTGAAACTCAATGACTCCTAGCGCAACTCAGTTACTCCTAGTGACTCTTTACGATTCCTAGAGATACTTAGGTACTCAATTGCTCAGTTGAGGTCGTAGTGGCAACGAGCCCTCCACCCAGAAGTTGGGTCGCTGCATCATGGTCTGCCAGAGAGACACTTCTTTGCCCACGCTGTCCATCCAGTTCACGCTCGCACCCATGTATGTTCCTGGAAATTATGAGAAAAAAAAATCATTAAAGTATGGCTGGATTCTAGTATAAAAGATCCTCTGATAAATAGGTTCGAAAAACGAAGGATCTTGTGGCGAAATTTTCTTCCTCCAGTTCACGTGTAATATTGCCCTATCATTGAAGGTACCATTGTTCTATTTACTCGCCAAGGGGTATAATATGTTTATGTATGTACTACAATCATTTGAGAAGTTGGACAGAACAGAGTCGCATCGGACAACAACATCCATTTTAAATTGTAGTCTTCTCTTCAAGTCTTAAGTTTCCAAGTCTTAAAAAAAAACTATAATATGCAGAGTAGGTACCATTAATACTCTACTCACCAGTGCCTAAAGACAGTCGAATCGCCCCCATAAAGTCATTCGAAGCAAGGCGATCCCTGTCCCACAGACCGAGTTCTAAAGTCCTTGTATAGGCAGAGTATAATAAATCACTCACCAGTGCCTAAAGACAGTCGAATTGCCTCCATGAAGTCATTCGAAGCAAGCCGATCCCTGTCCCACAGACTGAGTTCCAAAGCCCTTGTATAGGCAGAGTATAGTTAACTACTCACCAGTGCCTAAAGACAGTCGAATCGCCCCCATGAAGTCATTCGAAGCAAGGCGATCCCTGTCCCACAGACTGAGTTCCAACGCCCTCGTGCTCAGTTCCTGTAACGTCAGCCCTCGGTAGGTGAAGGTGTGCTCCCAGCGAGGGTTTAGTGTCCTCCGCGTGACTGATGTCTTCCAGTGTAGGTATAGTTAAGTACTCACCAGTGCCTAAAGACAGTCGAATCGCCCCCATAAAGTCATTCGAAGCAAGGCGATCCCGGTCCCACAGACTGAGTTCCAACGCCCTTGTATAGGTAGAGTATAGTAAACTACTCACCAGTGCCTAAAGACAGACGAATAGCCCTCATGAAGTCATTCGAAGCAAGTCCATCCCTGTCCCACAGACTGAGTTCCAACGCCCTCGTTTAGGCAGAGTATAGTAAAGTACTCACCAGTGCCTAAAGACAGTCGAATCGCCCCCATAAAGTCATTCGAAGCAAGGCGATCCCGGTCCCACAGACTGAGTTCCAACGCCCTTGTATAGGTAGAGTATAGTAAACTACTCACCAGTGCCTAAAGACAGACGAATAGCCCTCATGAAGTCATTCGAAGCAAGTCCATCCCTGTCCCACAGACTGAGTTCCAACGCCCTCGTTTAGGCAGAGTATAGTAAAGTACTCACCAGTGCCTAAAGACAGCCGAATAGCCCCCATGAAGTCATTCGACGCAAGCCGATCCCTGTCCCACAGACTGAGTTCCAAAGCCCTCGTATAGGCAGAGTATAGTTAAGTACTCACCAGTGCCTAAAGACAGTCGAATAGCCCCCATGAAGTCGTTCGACGCAAGCCGATCCCTGTCCCACAGACTGAGTTCTAAAGCCCTCGTATAGTCAGAGTATAGTTAAGTACTCACCAGTGCCTAAAGAAAGTCGAATAGCCCCAATTAAGTCATTCGAAGCAAGCCGATCCCTGTCCCACAGACTGAGTTCCAAAATCCTTATATAGGCAGAGTATAGTTAAGTACTCACCAGTGCCTAAAGATAGTCGAATCGCTCCCATGAAGTCATTTGACGCTAGGCGATCCCTGTCCCACAGACTGAGTTCCAAACCCCTTGTATAAGCAGAGTATAGTTAAGTACTCACCAGTGCCTAAAGACAGCCGAATAGCCCCCATAAAGTCATTCGAAGCAAGGCGATCCCGGTCCCACAGACTGAGTTCTAACGCCCTCGTGCTCAGTTCCTGTAGCGTCAGCCCTCGGTAGGTGAAGGTGTGTTCCCAGCGAGGGTTGAGTGTCCTCCGCGCGACTGAGTTCCAAAACCCTTGTATAAGCAGAGTATAGTTAAGTACTCACCAGTGCCTAAAGACAGTCGAAAAGCCCCCATGAAGTCATTCGAAGCGAGGCGATCCCGGTCCCACAGACTGAGTTCCAAACCCCTTGTATAAGCAGAGTATAGTTAAGTACTCACCAGTGCCTAAAGACAGTCGAATAGCCCCCATGAAGTCATTCGACGCAAGGCGATCCCTGTCCCACAGACTGAGTTCTAAAGCCCTCGTATAGGCAGAGTATAGTTAAGTACTCACCAGTGCCTAAAGACAGTCGGATAGCCCCCATGAAGCCATTCGAAGCAAGCCGATCCCGGTCCCACAGACTGAGTTCCAAAGTCCTTGTATAAGCAGACTATAATTAAGTACTCACCAGTGCCTAATGACAGACGAATAGCCCTCATGAAGTCATTCGAAGCAAGGCGATCCCTGTCCCATAGACTCGAGTTCTAAAGCCCTTATTTAGGCAGAGTATAGTTAACTACTCACCAGTGCCTAAAGACAGCCGAATAGCCCCCATAAAGTCATTCGAAGCAAGGCGATCCCGGTCCCACAGACTGAGTTCTAACGCCCTCGTGCTCAGTTCCTGTAGCGTCAGCCCTCGGTAGGTGAAGGTGTGTTCCCAGCGAGGGTTGAGTGTCCTCCGCGCGACTGAGTTCCAAAACCCTTGTATAAGCAGAGTATAGTTAAGTACTCACCAGTGCCTAAAGACAGTCGAAAAGCCCCCATGAAGTCATTCGAAGCGAGGCGATCCCGGTCCCACAGACTGAGTTCCAAACCCCTTGTATAAGCAGAGTATAGTTAAGTACTCACCAGTGCCTAAAGACAGTCGAATAGCCCCCATGAAGTCATTCGACGCAAGGCGATCCCTGTCCCACAGACTGAGTTCTAAAGCCCTCGTATAGGCAGAGTATAGTTAAGTACTCACCAGTGCCTAAAGACAGTCGGATAGCCCCCATGAAGCCATTCGAAGCAAGCCGATCCCGGTCCCACAGACTGAGTTCCAAAGTCCTTGTATAAGCAGACTATAATTAAGTACTCACCAGTGCCTAATGACAGACGAATAGCCCTCATGAAGTCATTCGAAGCAAGGCGATCCCTGTCCCATAGACTCGAGTTCTAAAGCCCTTATTTAGGCAGAGTATAGTTAACTACTCACCAGTGCCTAAAGACAGTCGAATCGCCCCCATGAAGTCATTCGACGCAAGGCGATACCTGTCTTACAGACTGAGTTCCAAAGCCCTTGTATAGGCAGAGTATAATTAACTACTCACCAGTGCCTAATGACAGACGAATAGCCCCCATGAAGTCATTCGACGCGAGGCGATCCCGGTCCCATAGGCTGAGTTCCAACGCCCTCGTGCTCAGTTCCTGTAGCGTCAGCCCTCGGTAGGTGAAGGTGTGCTCCCAGCGAGGGTTGAGTGTCCTCCGCGCGACTGAGTTCCAAAGCCCTTGTATAGACAGAGTATAATAGTAAACTACTCACCAGTGCCTAAAGACAGACGAATCGCCCCCATGAAGTCATTCGAAGCAAGCCGATCCCTGTCTTACAGACTGAGTTCCAAAGCCCTCGTATAGGCAGAGTATTGTTAACTACTCACCAGTGCCTAAAGACAGTCGAATCGCCCCCATGAAGTCATTCGAAGCAAGCCGATCCCTGTCTTACAGACTGAGTTCCAAAGCCCTCGTATAGGCAGAGTATTGTTAAGTACTCACCAGTGCCTAAAGACAGTCGAATCGCCCCCATGAAGTCATTCGACGCAAGGCGATCCCTGTACCACAGACTGAGTTCTGAAGCCCTTGTATAGGCAGAGTATAGTTAAGTACTCACCAGTGCCTAAAGACAGCCGAATAGCCCCCATGAAGTCATTCGACGCAAGGCGATCCCTGTACCACAGACTGAGTTCTGAAGCCCTTGTATAGGCAGAGTATAGTTAAGTACTCACCAGTGCCTAAAGACAGTCGAATCGCCCCCATGAAGTCATTCGACGCAAGGCGATCCCTGTCCCACAGACTGAGTTCCAAAGTCCTTGTATAGGCAGAGTATAGTTAACTACTCACCAGTGCCTAAGGACAGTCGAATAGCCCCCATAAAGTCATTCGAAGCAAGGCGATCCCTGTCTTACAGACTGAGTTCCAAAGCCCTCGTAGGTATAGGCAGAGTACAGTAAACTACTCACCAGTGCCTAAAGACAGTCGAATCGCCCCCATGAAGTCATTCGAAGCAAGCCGATCCCTATCCCACAGACTGACTTCCAAAGTCCTTGTATAAGCAGAGTATAATTAAGTACTCACCAGTGCCTAAAGACAGTCGAATCGCCCCCATGAAATCATTCGACGCAAGCCGATCCCGGTCCCATAGACTGAGTTCCAAAGCCCTCGTGCTCAGTTCCTGTAGCGTCAGCCCTCGGTAGGTGAAGGTGTGCTCCCAGCGAGGGTTGAGTGTCCTCCGCGCGACTGATGTCTTCTGCTTGGCTAGCCGGCCTCGCTCGGGGAGGAGGTAGCTGGAACAAAGATTGTTTTAGATTAATATAGAGTCATTCGGGGTAAAAGTGCGCAGCGGGTAAAACTGCGCACCGTCGATATTACGGAATAGGGCGCAGGGGCAGGGACGCTGATTTGCTGGGAACACGTGTACCTGAACCACCATTTTAGGTCCAGACACTGTGTGCAGTGCGGGTCGATTTCCTACATATTATAACCAAAAACACCAAAACGTGGTTAAATTCGGACTTTATTCGGTGCAAGGAAAAGTTTGTGGGAGTGTGGATATTGATCATGAAGAGCTTGCTTCTACTTTTTAATTTTCTATACATATTGAAGTTCTTTTTCAGTAACAACATTTCAACCGTGCCTCTAAAGTGTCAAAGTTACGATGAATTGTTTTGAGTACTCATTGAATGGGGTAAAACTGCGGGGGTAATAGTGCGCATATGACGTATGTGGCTAGATGTGCGCAGTTTTACCCCACTATAGTGATATTTAAAAACGCATTTCTGTACAGAAATACCTATATTATATTAAATCATTCTTTTTTTATTGTTTTAGACAATAAAATGTCTCGTATTGATAAAATATAAACATCCGATAAGACCTTAATTATTGTGAAACCCTTGTGCGCAATTTTACCCAACACACCGCGTAGTTTTACCCGCATCACGGGGAAGAAGTGCGCACTCCGACTTAGTCACTGTTTTTTTAAATATATGAAAAACCGCAGATTACATCGCAAGTTGTTTGTTTGTATTTGAGAGTCCATTAACCAAGATATAAGACAGCACATACAATGTGTTTTAAATCGCAGTAGTTTGGGAGTTATGAAGTGAAATATCCAAAAGTGCGCAATTTTACCCCGAATGACTCTATGGGAGGAAACGGACGAACTGGATGCCCATGTCAAAAACTGGTGGAAAGTGGGCGGGTTTGGAAAGGAAAGGTCACTTCAGGCTTACAATAATAATAATGAATAATATGGGAGCAAAGTAGGTATACGCAACAGTTCTTGGTATTGGTGGATGGAATTTTTTGGTTTGTCGACGATTTTCTTCAAGCAAATTCAAAATTTTATCCGTTTCCCTTTTCTAAACTTCTTGATGACCCGATTCTCGAATAGACTATAAGCTCGTTACGTTAGATACACCTCTTGATTCTTAAAGTGCATTCTTCTACTTGCTAAGACGTCAACTAGCCCATTAGGCTTGGTAGCGAGCAGATTTTTGGTTTCCTTCACGTGGACACGCAGCGTGCCCTTGGTCTGCCCTACTGCAGTTAAAACTTGATCCTTGACTTTACTAACCTCTTGCAGAATACGTCAGCTAGTCCATTAGGCTTGGTAGCGAGCAGATTCTTGGCTTCCTTCACGAGTACATGCAGCGTGCCTTTGGTCTGCCCGCGGCCGCTGCCCTCCTGCAGTTCGAACTTGATCCCTGACTATACTAACCTCTTGCAGAAGACGTCAGCTAGTCCATTGGGTTTGGTAGCGAGCAGATTCTTGGCTTCCTTCACGAGGACATGCAGCGTGCCTTTGGTCTGCCCGCGGCCGCTGCCCTCCTGCAGTTAGAACTTGATCCTTGACCCTACTAACCTCTTGCAGAAGACGTCAGCTAGTCCATTAGGCTTGGTAGCGAGCAGATTCTTGGCTTCCTTCACAAGTACATGCAGCGTGCCCTTGGTCTGCCCGCGGCCGCTGCCCTCCTGCAGTTCGAACTTGATCCTTGACCTTACTAACCTCTTGCAGAAGACGTCAGCAAGTCCATTAGGCTTGGTAGCGAGCAGATTCTTGGCTTCCTTCACGAGTACATGCAGCGTGCCCTTGGTCTGCCCGCGGCCGCTGCCCTCCTGCAGTTCGAACTTGACCCTTGATCATACTAACCTCTTGCAGAAGACGTCAGCAAGTCCATTAGGCTTGGTAGCGAGCAGATTCTTGGCTTCCTTCACTAGGACATGCAGCGTGCCCTTGGTCTGCCCGCGGCCGCTGCCCTCCTGCAGTTCGAACTTGAGCCCGACGATCAGGTCGCCTCGAGAGCCGTGTTGCTCGTCGAATTGCTCCGTCTGGAAGAATTAGGGAAGGTATTAGATGGTTTTGTGCTTCGAGGTACGGATATCACAACGCGGAGCTTTAACGGTTCAAGTTTTCTCGAAGGTAATAGAAAATGGCTACATTGGGAATATTTGCAATACCTATTGCTGGTTTAAAAAGGTTCACCAGAAAACCCGATGAAGCTTTCGACAACACGACGTAAAGGGAAAGTATCCGATTAAGACGCTTGTATGTTACGAATCGACGTAACTCCGTGAGGGACCATCGAATTTAAGTTTTTTTTTTATAGTTTTTTGACGGAGCTTCAAAGACGACGGAGCGTCAAGGTAAGTGCCAAGTTCATTTCTGCTGCAAAATCGTTCTTTAGTTTGCTTCTAAGGTTTGTTCCTTAGTTTGCTGCTATAGATAGATACTTACTCTCTCATGCAGCTTATGCCACTGCGGCGCGGGGTCGTCGAACACGACGTCGGCGAGCGGCAACGTCACTTCTCCCAGGAAATCGTTCCTGCCAAACATGTCAGCGTGCCACACGCTCAGCCATAGCGTCCTTGAAGATAAGGAGCTCAGCGGCTGAACGAAGCTGAGGTTCTCTTCGAACACGGGGTTGAGGGTGTTCTTCTTGACTTTGGTCTTCCTCTTGCCGGCCTTGGACTTGTCTGGCAGCAAGTACACCTGAAAAAAGAATATAAGTTTTGAGGTTGCTATCTATGATGGCGGTCGTTACACAACCATGTCAGAGGCCTGCTACTTGCAGTAGGCGGTTGAGAAACTCTGACACCAGGGGTTTTCGAGTCGTTGGACGACTTGGTATCCCACTCGAAGAAGAAGAAGAAGAAGAAGAGAAAGTTTTGACGGTTCTCGTTTGTTCAACTAACTCGGTGAAGATTGCTGGTCTACCTTGAAATCGTCACGTAGTCAATGTGTGTTTTGTTGTGAATAAGATGGTTGTTTTTTAATTCTGGGATTGTGAATGCGTAGGTAGTATTAGTTTTAAGTGATTTTGGTTGTTTTGTAACATTTCCTGTTATCAGATTATCATACAAATTAATGGAACATACATGAGAGATATTTGGTACCTAAGTACCTATTAGCTATTTAGACCGTTGATAAGATCAGGTTTGAAGGTTATGCGGGTTAATTAAAAATTCAATGAGTATTTTTAGATAAAATATGGTGTCACATTCCATAAACTCGTACCTCATTTAAATTTTTATTTACTTTAAGGTGTTATTAGATCGTCAAATGGTAAACAGGTATGCAAGATCGTCAAATGGTAAACAGGTATGCGATCCAGTGATTGTGAAACTCTCACAATCACTGGATCGGTACTTCCTGATATCAACCGCTACCAAGTCCCCTTCAGGTCCATCTCCAGGGAACCAAGTCGGTAGTTGTAAAGCAATGACAACAGCCCTTCTTTGTAAGACCCTCGATACTGATTTCAAACATTTGCTCACCTTAACATAGGGATCAGATCGGTTCCTCTTGATATCAACCGCTTCAAGGTCCCTGAACCTTTTGACGCCCACCTCCAGAGCACAAAGTGAGTAGTTGTACAGCAATGAGAACTGCCCTTCCTTAACCCTCCGACTGATTCAATACAATTGCTCACCTTAACATAGGGATCAGATCGGTTCCTCTTGATATCAACCGCTGCAAGGTCCCTGCACCTCTTGACGCCCACCTCCAGGGCACCAAGTCGGTAGTTGTACAGCAACGAGAACTGAACGTCCCCTCGGACTGTCACGCTGGCTCGCGTACCCTCACCAGCTCCGGAGTACACCGATGCCATGGATTCCGAACGGGCCTGGAAGAAAAAAGACGGCAAATTAATGTAAGTTGTTGGAAATCTAGGCTGGGAAGCAAGCAGTCATCAACGTATAGCTATCAGAAACCGCTGGATAGGACTCTTTTAATTACCACCTTTTGGGCTTACTGTCTGTCTTGACTGACATGTCCCCTCGACTGCCAAACTCTGGTGAGCAAGAGTTAATAAATAGAGTCATTCGGGGTAAAACTGCGCAGCGGGTAAAACTGCGCACCGTCGATATTACGGAATAGGGCGCAGGGGCAGGGACGCTGATTTGCAGGAAACACGTGTACCTGAATCGCCATTTTAGGTCCAGACACTCTGTGGAGTGCGGGTCGATTTCCTACCAATTAGAACCGAAATTACCAAAACGTGGTTAAATTTGGACTTTATTCGGTGCAAGGAAAAGTTTGTGGGAGTGTGGATTATGATCATGAAGAGTTTGCTTCTACTTTTTTATTTTCTATACATATTGAAGTTCTTTTTCAGTAACAACATTTCAACCGTGCCTCAAAAGTGTCAAAGTTACGATGAATTGTTTTGAGTACTCATTGAATGGGGTAAAACTGCTGGGGTAATAGTTCGCACATGACGTATGTGGCTAATGTGCGTAGTTTTACCCCACTATAGTGATATTTAATAACGCATTTCTGTACAGAAATACCTATATTATATTAGATCTTTCTTTTGTTATTGTTTTAGACTATAAAATGCCTCGTAATCATAAAATATAAACATCTGATAAGACCTTAATTATTGTGAAACCCTTGTGCGCAGTTTTATCCAACACACCGCGTAGTTTTACCCGCATCACGGGGAAGAAGTGCGCACTCTGACTTAGTCACTGTTTTTTTAAATATATGAAAAACCGCAGATTACATCGCAAGTTGTTTTCTTGTATTTGAGAGTCCATTAACCAAGCTATTAGACAGCACATACAATGTGTCTTAAATCGCAGTAGTTTGGGAGTTATGAAGTGATATATCCAAAAGTGCGCACTTTTGCCCCGAATGACTCTAAGGCTGAGAATCCACCAGAGCTGTGCGTGGTAGCTAAGCGGTGTACGAGGAAAAAATCCACCAATAAAATCACTTCATTTTCCTAGCCTCGCTCAATGAAGTGATTCTATTGGTGGATTTTTTCCTCGTACACCGCTTAGCTACCTCGCACAGCTCCGGTGGATTCGCAGCCTAAACCCTTGGATGGGCAGACTATATTCTCCATGCTTTAAAAAGTAGAAACTTATTATTTAGGAGGTAACAAACTGGCGCAGATAAAGAACATATCCCGAAACGGCAACTTTATTGTTGACATCCTGCTCAAATGTCATATTTCACGATAGAGAAGCAAACAATAATGTTGCCAATTCGCGATAATGTTCTTTACCTGCACCAGTTATATTATTGAATAGTTTGATTCCGAAACTAATTTGCTAGATAAAACTATTACTAAATAGTCACTAGGTAGCTAGATAGATACCTCAGATACCTCAGTCGCACTACACCAAGTGTAAATCCGATAAGGAACCGACGACTGGATCAGCAGAAAGCACAAATAAACCAAAACCACAGCAGCACAAACTTGCAGATCAAACAGTTTCGACAATATGTCTAATGCGGCCAAATGTAGGACAACCGCCAGTGTGCTATTTTTGGAACTTTTCCCCGCGTTGCAGAAATGTGGTGTGTATTTTTGAAACTTTTCCTCACGTCGCAAGAATACTAGTGCACCTATACTGTGTACATTTTGTCGTTGCCCGGTGGATACTGAATCGTGTTACATGGTGACAACGTTGTTTTTTGTTTGCGAAGACAGGTACGATGATACTCGATGCGGTACGGTTGTGTCTGTTTTGATTTCCTGGATTCATATTTATGTGGAGCTAGGTATAGGTAATCGTAAGTACCTAAGTAAATCCACTAAAACCTATAATTTAGAATATGAGCCATGAGAGATAAGATGATCTACGGTTTAGTCCAAAGAAATTATAGAATAGCTGATACGGATGCGGATTTTTATGTACTTAACAGAATAGCCAACCCAATAGCGTTAGATACCCAATAAGAACTGGAAATGGGTTCAAGTTTTCCTACACCCAACAGGAATGCAGAGTTGTTAAGCCTATCAAGTTTTCTGTTTTGTCAAGCTGACTTCATACCTACCATAACGAGTTACCTAATGCGGAAATAACTAAATCAACCTGGTAATTGACAAACTAGCTAGAAGCTAAGTATATCTGATGTAGGATTAAATATTAATCTACTTTGACGACTTCGTTTTAAATTAAAAGACACAACAAACTAATAAAATTAGTAAGAGCGCACCCACTCAGTTTGATTAAGTATAAAATACTTGCACGATTAGGTACTATTATTGCCAGAAAATCTACCGACCCACTTAAGGGACCAACGTTTATCGGATTTTCATACAAATACAGTATAATTTAATCCCTTTTTGCTGGCGATAGTAGCCTTTTCCATACAGATTTATGTAGTTGTAGCTAGTACTTAGTACTATTTATTTTGCTCTACAACTAGGCGTGATTTACTTGATTTATATGATTTATGATAAAGCTGTCCTTGTTTTTCCTGTGATAAAAGTCAATTATTATGTGGTCTATTTCATGAGAGTAGAGCAAAGAGAAGAGTAAACATGCTAGAGTACTATTTATTACTATCCCTTGGAGATTTTATCCCATTTTACGACAGAAAAATTTATTTATTTTGTTACTTATTGTTACTTATCTAATCCTTTAAGGATTAACCTTCGGCCAAGAATAATACCTACACTACGGCTGAGAAAAATCAGAGAATGAGTACGTCTGACTATAAATCTTTAAAATGTAGCTATGGTTTAGTATTTCATGAGTTAGGGAAACGTGCTATGCTGAAATGGTCATGTTTGTCTACATTTTATCCATTTATTTTTTCATTTCTACAACAAAAAGCGTTATGTTCTTACGCTAGTCTCCCATAAATTGGATACCAAAGCCGCATGTGAAACAGGCCAGAAACAGATGGCATTGGGTAACTTATCGCGGTGCGCTGCGACTGCGAGCTGCGTATGCGCCGCAGTGCGCCTACACGACCGACGACGCCCTATATGGGATTGTGACTAAATAAATAACAAATATAGAGAATAGTTTTTAGCGTTATGTTGGCCGTTACAAGCCAAAGTTGTTTTTTTAAATTAAGATTTCGTATAATCTATACTAAACCATAGAGGCGCCCCGCGCGCCGTTTTCTTTATTTTGTCCTATTATGGTTCCATTTCTACAACTGAAATCTCTATAACGCCTGTCCTCCATAAATTGGACACCGCACCGCATGTGAAACAGGCCAGAAACAGATGGCAATGGGCAACTTATCGTGGTGCGCTGCGACTGCGAGCTGCGTATGCGCCGCAGTGCACCTACACGACCGACGCCCTATTGTCACTAAATAAATAACAAATAAACAGAATCATTTGAATCAACCGTTGAAAGCCGAAATTGCTTTTTTAAATTTAGATTTTGGCTACACTAAATTGTCAGTGACGGAGCTATATTTTATCCAATTATGTTCCCATTTTTACAATTGAAATCTCTATAACGCCTGTCCTCCATAAATTGGACACCAAAACCGCCATGTGAAACATGCCAGAAACAGATGGCATTGGGCAACTTATCGCACTGCGCTGCGCATGCGCCGCCGTGCGCCTACACGACGCTCTATATGGGCTTGTTACTAAATAAATAACAAATAAACAGAATCATAGTGTTAGGTTGGCCGTTACAAGCCAAAGTAGTTTTTTGAACCCATATATGCCCACTGGGTCAAAAACGACCCAAAATTGGTTGGTGCATTTGGAAATTAGCTAAAAAAAGTAACACAGGTTTACTCATCTACAAAATTCAGAAAAAATAGTTCTGGGCATATATGGGTAATTTGGATTTCGGATAATCTAAACCACAGATAATATAATCTAAACTAAACTATAGATTCGCCCCGCGCACCGTTTTCTTTATTTTATCCCATTATGGTTGTGTAACGAGCACCATCATAGACAGCAACCGGGACCGACGGCTTAACGTGCCCATCCGAAGCACGGAACCATCTTGCTTTTCGGACAATCAGGTGGTTCAGCCTGCAATGTCCTAACCAGACTGGGAACAAATTCACAAAGTGATAAATATCAACTTAGTGAGTGACCCCATTGGGAATTGAACCCGGAACCTTCTGCGTAGCAGGCAGTCATATTAACCACTGTGCCACATCGGCTGTCGGCTACACTAAACTGACAGTATTGGAGCTATAAGTACCTACCTATCACATTTTATGTGGAATTAGAAAGATTTAGAGACAATTACCTACCTAATGGCAAAAGTGATGATCATATGATCATCGATTAAGTAGGTATAATGGCTTATTATCCTAACTTATGTACAGACGGCTATATGAGTTATCTGACCCCCCTTACAAAATTGGTAGGTTCGTAGGTAATTTCGTTCTTACTGCTATTGTAACAAAGAATATAATGAATTGCGGGTATAAGAGTGGTTTGAATTAAGAAATAAACAGAAGAGGGCGCCACTGAACCATGAGTAATGCTTGCTTATAGCATGGACGGATAATACATCTTATGTTGTGAATATACGGGTGATATTAACCTAGCATACTTGTTTACAAATGGTAAGTCTATAAAGTATCCCTTAATTTCACAAGTTTTGAGCATGTTAATGTGGTGTAGTGGTCAGAGTGGTGGACTACTTGCGGAGAGGATAATAGTGAACTGACACCATGGTTCGATACTCACCACGATTGCTTAATTCTAGTTTTTTGTTTTAATAAGTGTTTGTGGGATGTCTACTATACCGAGCTGAAAGTTCGTGAGCTGTCAGTTGATAAAAATATTTCTATCTCATTTATGCATCCCACTCGTCCCGCAGCCGTAAAAGAGACAGTTATAGTTCGCTACCGGAAAATTTGCGTTCTGGGTTTACCAGGTTCCCCGTTCGAAATCGCCACCAAATTTGTTGATAGTGGCATTGTTTTACTGCCAATAAAATATTGTATGCCCGTATCATTTGTTTTGCTGAAATTATTGTCATGTTTAGAAGATACGAAGGCGTAAACTTGGTGATAATTTTAGAGCATTTTGCCACGGCCATATCTTTTTTTAAATACATTATTACAACCAGAAAAAGAATATGGAGCATAGATCTAGTCCAGAAGAGTTACCATGTCAAAAATTGAGTCGATCCGTTGCGATATGGCAGAGGGATACGTTGAAAGCGTTTGTATGAAAAATAATGACTATAGATCCCTCTTAAGGTGATAATATGATAAAATAAGTCTGTGCGGTTAAAGAATAGGCGTGGGAAAAAAGTGAACTATACATTTCATCATAGATTTTTGATATCTTTTATTACCTACTGAGGGACAGAAGTGCCTTACTTTGCCATAGCCATTCTTTTACCGCACACTTTTGGGGGCAATAAAATAAGCAAAACAATCAAAAGATCTTGTAAAAAACAGTTTATTACCAAAATAAACAGATACGTATAGTTAAAAAGGTAAATACCTACTTACTTCATATGCCTAATAGAAATACTATGATTAACGTTATTTTATGGTTGCGTTATAAATAGTTGACCTTTTCTAACGATACTTGATAAAATGAATCTACCTCATTAAAACCTTGTTTACATCTAATAATATTATGCAGACTGCAGTGAATTAACATGTCATATCAACATAACAATAACATCACTGCTAGCTAACATTACTTATGTTAAACAAGTTTAATAGATTTTGTGAGTAGGTATTTACATCAAACAATCAAAAACATAGAGGCTTGAGGGGAAATTCGGTAAAAGAAATATAAACCACTTTGATAAATCAAACGCCACCAGGGTGGGGTTAATATCGTAGTGATCCACCTGCTTTATCGACGATTTGCTCCAGACGACCAGGCATACCATTCACCATGTTCCAGCAGTGATCACGTCCTCTCATGAAATCCCAGGTCGATGTTACGACTGCAGCCAAATTTTCTTTATTTCTTACTTCAGTAGGGTCCCAATTAAGGTCATCAGACCCCATAAATTTTCTATGGGGTTGAGATCGGGACTTTGGATGGCCAATCTATTACATGAATGCCTTCCTGCTCCTCTAACCATTGACGAACAATGTGTGCACGATGTATAGAGCAATTATCTTGGACAAAATAAATTTCTTGAGTTGGGTAGGCGATACGCACTGATGGCAACATAACATCCCTGAGTATTTCTATATATTCACGGCTATTAAAGTGAGCACCCACCTCTATCAGCTCACCAGGTCCCATGGACGACATCCAGCCCCAATAGCCTAAAGAAATTCTCCTGCTCGTTCTACAAGGTAACATGCAAGATTCTTCATATCGTTGACCTTTCTTTCGCCATAAGATTTGTTTTCCGTCTTTGTCTGATTTAAATACCTTCTCGTCTGTGAAAATCACGACGTTATTAATCCAATCAAAATTCTGATACATTTGTGCAAATCTAACCCTTGCTTGGCGGTGTGCAGGTGATAACTTAATCTTCCGGGCTGGTTTATATGTTTTAAATCCAGCGGCATGCAAATGATGTCTAACTGTTTGCACAGAAACTCCATGGCTTACTGCAGTGGATCGTGTAGTTGCAAATGGGTGCTCCTGATGCTGTGCAACAATAGCCCGATGCCGCTCCGATTGATCAGTAAACATTATGGGTTTTGGACCAGTACGGTTTCGCTGCACACTCCCTGTTTCACCGTAACGGGTATCCAAAGCTTTACGGTATTTCTCTGTAAAAAAGGATGGACACATAAATAATGTAATCTATTACCTTACTTATAAACTTTCCCATTTTTAAATAAACGCATAAGGTAGATCACAATAGCAAACAAAGAATATGATAATGAATGATAAATAACGGTTTTCATAATTAGAAACTACTTACCGCTATATTGAGCTCACGAGCAATCTTTTTGATGGGAGTATTATCTTCATACAAAAATATAATCTTATATTTTTGATAATCGGTCAAACGCGACATGATTTAGAAGTTAAACCAATAAACAGTTAGAACAATTAGAATTTGAATCTGGGGGCACGGCAGTGCCCCCACCAAGTCGAGCTGAAAGCGGCACGGCCGTACCATCCTTTTCTCGAACCAGTTCAGGCCATTTTCGACCCCCCCATAACTCCCTTGTCGATAAGTTTAGAACCCTCATTTCAAAATATCTTATCAAGCACTACATAGACACGATACATTTCAAATTTCATCAAATTTATACTAGTAGTTTAGAAGTTATAGTAAGTCAAAGTTTCTTAATTTTCTGCCTGACTGACTGACCGATCATCAAAATTCTAAGGTACTTCTAGCAGACCGAGGAGCTTCAAACTTTGAATACAACTTGTATTTAGTGTATGAATAAAGGGAAAACTATAACATTCTGAAAATTCGGTTGCAACTGCATAATTAACTTTGTATTTCCATACAAATGTATAGGATTACAAAGTTAACTTTGCGGATGGGCTTTAAAGAAATCTGTAGCTGAGGCTCATGAAGTAGTTCCAAAAAAGAAAAAGAGGAAGACTACCTACAAAAAGAAATGAGATCCCACCAAAAACATTCACTTGTAAAAAGAACCAAGTCTCGCCTCTCAGTTCTTCAACTGTAAAAAGTTGTGAGATCCATGTGATTCCAAGTCGGTTATTGATAAATAGAATGACTTGGCAATCGCACACTATTTGCTTGTGAGATACGATGGTCTGGTGCGATGGCCGGGTCATTCTATTTATCAATAACCGACTTGGAATCACATGGATCTCACAACTTTTTACAGTTGAAGAACTGAGAGGCGAGACTTGGTTCTTTTTACAAGTGAATGTTTTTGGTGGGATAATAGGTAAGTAAATGAAAAATACAGCTCAAGTAGTCACTGTCGAAACGTAGACTGATCATTTTAGTTTATCGTTTTTAAAAGTAACTATTACACTATAGGTCCTGCATACATTGCTGGCTGGTTATCTTAACTATTCGTTAATCTGTGTCCGGAGTGAGTTTATTGTAAAGATAACCAGCAATGTATGCCGGACAGTGCACGGTATTCAGTCTGGTTTAATATCTAAAGTAGTCTTAACGCATCAAAAACTCTGAATATACCCACATCATTGAAACATTACTTGAGACGCAAAATAAGTCGGGGAAGAAGGCTATGCAAAAATTCACGACCCCATACGTCAGGTCAATTGGCCTAGCGGCCTGCTGAGCGCTCGTGACACCTGAGGACTCGAGTTCAAATCTCAGCGTAAATCAAAAAACAAGCTATTGCTTTTTTCTTTTTCATCAAGTCTGACTTGAGCATTTCTGTGTCGGAACGGATCAACAGAATCTAACTGCCAATTGAACTACTGAGAAATAAAGGCCATATTCGAATGTTTGTTTTAAATCGTTGGGGGTCAGGTAACTGCTATAAGCGTCTGTACCTACATATACCTAGCCGTACCTACTGTTAATCTTTTCGCGATAATGTTATGGCGTAGGTGTTATTTTTAAACATTTTACGACTTATTTAATTTTGAATCAGTCTACTCTACGTGCAATGTTATAAAATTTTACAGAAAGAAATAAAAAATATTTTATCGTTTCTCCGATTGTATTAAAAACTGATTTTCTATAGGTAAGCTGTGTTAGAAAATCTAACATGTGAAAATCCGCAAAATGTTGAATGAGAGATCTCTCTTGTTTTTTATTTTTTACGTTTTATTCAAACTGTTATCATCAGGAGACACAATTGGTGTGCAAACAAAATCTAAAAGGCTTTGTTTACCATTATCTGACACTTTACGTGGTGAGTCGACAATTTTATAAATAAGTAGACAAATTAATGAAGATAATTCTTATAATTCTACTCGTGGGATAAATATCCAAAATGGGCTGCAGCGTTCAGCAATCGGCCTGCTATGCGTGGTGTTTGACAGTAGGTAGGTACCCGTCAATGGGGGAGGCCCATGTCCAGCAGTGGACTATTGTGACTTTTAGGATACAGCAGTCCAAAGATTTTTGGTTGATATGATAACGCTGTACCTATGACAATCCTATTAGCAAATTCTTTCTTGAACGTCATTTATATTAATTTATACAGTTCTGTTCCTACAAATATGATCCTATTGCGGACCCGGATAATATGACGGTTCATATCTGCCACCGTATTAATGACAACCGCAATTTTAGGCAGCGGTTTGTGTCATGTCATGACATGACAAATTTGTATTTCTGTGTGGAATTACGTAAAATTTCGTAAAAATTTGGATTTGGCAAATCACCGGAAAATCGTGGGGTGTGAGAACCGTTACAGATACCTACCTATGGTGCAGTATAACAACGATCATAAATAAATAAAAATCCTGTATACTGTAGGTAGGTAGGTCCTTAAAATGGGTAGGTTCATAGGTTGACGTGCTGGTGAAAGTATCTTGTAGACAACTAAATATGTGCTCGCAATAGTCAGTACATAGGTACCTAGATATATGTAGAATCTCAAGGTATAATAAGCCAAAAGGTGGTCAAGATACTCATGAAACTGAACATTTGAACAACTTTCTCCATCATCGATCAGCTGATTGATTTACTATGGGAGGCCCAAATTTCTTTTTCATATTTCGACCCATGTTCTATGGGAAAAGATGTTCAGTTTCATGAGTACATTGACCTCCTTTCGGCTTGTAATGCCCTTTTTGTTACTGCCGCTTATATCCTTCAGCTCGCCACAAGAGCTGTTTCCTGCGCCCGGACTCCGGGCCGTGCCGGGCGGACATCCTGCAGTGGTACTTCGACGCCAAGGTGCACAGATGTTACCGCTTCTTCTGGGGCGGCTGCCAGGGCAACGGTAACCGGTTCGAGACCCGTGCGGAATGCGCCGCGCACTGCCATCTCAACGCGACCATTGCCAAAAAATGTGAGAGTAATTTGTTTGTAAAAATATGTTTGAAACAGAAGAGACGTTGCCGTCGCCGCCGACCCGTGAGACGCGCGTCTCATTGTCGGTCTGCAACGATAACTCGCGTCTCACGTGTTTAGATAGCGCCTCATACATCACTAAGCTACCTCTACACAGATGTTGCCGCTTCTACTAAGGCGGCTGCGTAGGTAAGGTAAGAGAACAGGTTCAAGACCCGTGCGGAATGCGCTGCGCACTGCCATCTCAACGCGACTATTGCCAAAAAATGTGAGATCTTACTTTGAATTCTGGATATACTGATTCTCAACACATTTTCATAAGCTGTTCATCTTTAGCGGGCGCACTAGGTATATCTGGGAGGAAAAACTGCGGCCGTCTTGCAAGCCCAATATGGCAATTCTGGCTTCGGTTACGTTTTATGCCGTGAGATATCTGAGTATTGTTTTTGTTTCAGCTAAAATACCAAACTTCTGCGATTTAGCATTCGATTACGGAACTTGTTTTGGTGATTATAAGCGTTGGGGCTATGATAAAGATTATAAGTGAGTACTTTTAACGTCTTAATTAATTTTACAAGGTCTAGAGGTGTGAGGGTAGGCGACAAACGGGATACAAAGATAACGCAGCAGCGTTTCATATGAATATCTTTCATTTTGTCAAATTAGACCATCTGCTAGTGAGCTGACGGTGGCTGCAAATTGGACAATACAAAGAGCTGATTATAATATACATGCTCTATTACCCTGCACTATATCTACTTACATGACACCTTTTCTTCTCAATAATCAGCAAAATAAGTTATTCCTATCCCGTAAATTGTCCGATCACACAATTTTGAGGTGTAGAGGGGAAACAGCTACTAACTCCCTTTATTTGTAGGGCCTGCAAGCAACGCATGTACTCAGGATGTGGTGGCAACCAGAACAATTTCGAGACGTATGAGGAATGTCTAAACACCTGCGTACATCCCCCGCTAAACACGTATGACATGACAACCTGCCTGCCCGTTGAATTGCCGGAGCAGATAGTTTGAAGACTATGAAGCCGATATTTTTAAATAAAAAAGTCAGTCCGGTTGGTTGATTAAGCGTAATTCTTATAACATTTCTTATACCACGTGTCCTGTGAATGTATTAAAATCTACATTTCTTGCAAGCCTAACGATAAATGTGTGTAGGTAGAAATACCAATTTATATGCAGCTCTCGGCCCTTTTGTTTTTAATACGGCAGTTTCATCACCCCCATTTATTTTGTCGATGTAAATACCTTCCCTTTTCTTTACTAAGTTGATCTACAAAGCTTTTGGTGTTAGGTGTTACAAAATTGGTCTATTTTTTCCTTCCATATTTGTAATACTTACCTATGTAGTTAAAAAGGATCAAGTCAATAACTGGCTGGAGGACAAAGATCGGTGGAGAAAGCTCGCTCGTTTCGCTCGCCTCAATGGCTGTGATCTATTTCGGGTCATTAAGTAAAAAAAGTAATGTAGTTAGTAAGTAGTCAATTTAAACTGGCTTACCTGAAGTCCGCTCCTGTTGATGGGGAACCGGTCTCTGTCCAGGTCTCGTTCATGAGGCAGCGGCGAGTTCGACCTTCGAGGTAGAGTAGCGTGGCCAGGGGATAGGGTTTCCGAGAACACTTCATCTGTGGACAACAACGTATTTTCATTAGACAAGTCATCGAGGTAGGTTATTGGGTTACAGATAGGTAGGTCATCGATGTAGGTGCTATTTTACACCTTAATGGTAGTTCAGATACAGGTATAACACTAAAGAGAGATTTATCGTGGATTTATCTGGCCCGCCAAATCATGCTCATTGCTTAGAAAAAAAAAAACAAACGATTCCACTTAATATGGGCATAAAGAAAATTTAATAATACTCTCACATGGATCTTAAAGGTATTGCATCACCCATCTTTCCAAACAGAGCGGTCGCCCAAAATTCAAATTCAAAAATCAAATTTAAATTACGGTATTCAGTTAATGTATCTGCTACAATTATACTTAGTACGAATAATAATGTAATTTAATGCTCGAGATGTAACTCAAACAAGAAAAAAATAAGGTCGTCATATCGACATTGATTGCAACATGATACGAGCTATTCTTCCGGAAAACCACATACATTTTCACGGTCACATACACTGTCTACACCTACATTGTAATGCATACCAGTCTTGTGCACATAACATACTACATTGACTTTGTAATGGACAAACATTATGTTTGCAAATGCATTGCGGAAGCTGGAAATGAACAATGAGAAGAAAAAAGAGTGATTTAAATTAACCTGGTTGCCATATTCAGAACTAGGTAGAGTATGATTGGAGTTTAGATAAGGTAAATGAGTGCATGATTAAAACTGTTACAGTGAAACATTACTACACACTTTGGTACTATAGTGGAAATAATTTACCATGTAAACAATTTATTTGTGACCGATTAAACTGCATTATGCGTCATGCAAAAGTTGCGTCAGTAGATTCGATATCCGTAAAGTTATTTATTGGTGTAGTGGTGCAACAACCCATAGTTTGTTTAAGTGGAAAAAGGTGCAAATCAGTGCTCTAAGAAATCTAAAATGGTCTAACATGATACCATCGTTTTTCAACTCAAGCCAGTCGTCTTGCTTGATGCGACGGCACCGTTTGCCTCTAGTCAGAGAGTTGTCGCACCACTCCAAGGATTTGATAAAAGAGTCTCTACAATTCAGTACATCGCGAAGGAAAGACATACGCTCACCAGATTTCAATGTACTATTTCTGCTTGGAGATTCTTCTTCAAGCACTGGTACAGATTTTTTCGTTTTGTACTTCGAACCTAAACTTACTGAACTTGCGATTTGCTCGCTCGATATCAACAGTTTTGAAGTTGATTTATAAAACTCATCGTCTATGTTTGTCGTTTCACTTAAATTAGGATATTCGTCTATAACTTTCGTAACAGTCACTGTCGGAAGAGGCGTTGGCGATCGAGTGTCTCTGTCCTTATGCAATGTGTAGCTTGTTCCTCTAGGCCCCACTAAAGACGACCTGGGATAGTCTATCGGAGGATCATAGTCGTATTCTGTACTAGATTTACAACAGCAACAAAAACACCGACGTAAACACTCGCGAATCATATTTCGTTTTTCTTTTACAAACGGATTATTAGTTTCAACACTTCTAACTTTATATACGTCAACGACTTTTTCTTCAGATGTTTCCGAATTCACACTTCTATTTTCAAACGTAAGATACTTTGTTTTAGTTTTTCGCCCTGGAGTAGCCATTTTGCCATAATTTGGTAGTAATACAAACACGCGCGTTCATGAGCGAATAAATACGGTGAATGATACAATCGTAAACCACATGAAATCCCATTTTATCGTATCCTGTGAGCTTTGCTTGTTTCCTGTTACCGTTAGTGCGAACAGTAGCGATAGCAACTGCGATATGGAACAATGCTAAATGCGAGCAATGTCAGTGATTAAAATAAAACTGATTTCTAATCATTGCGTGCACGATTTTGGCTGCACTCGAGTAAAATATAAATACAAATGATCCTGTATTTTCTTTATTTATTCGGTATGATAATGTCATGTCATGCAAAGTATTAAGTTATGAGGAAAAGACAAAATGAACGTACCATCGATGTCATAAGGTTTCTTGCATATTGACAAAGTGCTCCAGCGCAATTTCTTGTCATGGTGTTTCTCTAAGCTCCTGTCAACTCGTAAAGAATTGGTTGAGTACGCTGTTAGATTTTTGTCTGACATACTTGTTTTGTTCAAAACTGGCATAGAACAACTAAAGTCGCTGGAAATTAAAGTATTGGATTTAGGATTAGGAGCATTTGGTTCTGGACTCATATATAAACTTTCAGGAGGAGTAGGGTTTGTAAGGTGATTGGAAGAGCCAGTGTACCCTGAGTCTGAACCATGTGAACTGGCATTGTCTACTTTATCACTTTCAGCCCTGCTTTCTAAAGAATTATACTTAATATCCTGCCCAGATGGCTCTACAAATATTCTTTTAGGCTTCGCAGGGCTTACTATAATACTACAAGGTACTATAGTTCGATTTTGTTCTCCGTGTGTTACTGGAGACGATGAAGTCTCAATCTGGACTTTATAAAGCATGCTTAATTGTTCTGAACTCTCTGGAATATATGGCAGATCATGCTTAGCTTGTTCGGTAACCAGATGTAGATTATCATACATAATATCATTTGTAGCAGTAAAATCGATGCTTCTCTTGATTCTGTCAGTTTTCGTAGCATTAAATTCTGCATCAAAGTCTTTATGATCGATAATAATTTTCATTGTTTTAGGTGTAGTTGAAATCGGCGCATGTAATTTACTATAAACGATACTGTCGACTTCATCTGTAACTTCTAAATTATTCACGACGTCCTTCATATCACCAACTTTTTTATTGAATACAGGTGAAGACCTAGTAATCTCTTCGTCAGAACTCAGATTTTCAGGTTCTTCTGGAATTATTTCTGACTCCCGGTTGAAATAAAGTGAGGTTGTAAATTCATTTAAAGGCATCGGCGTTGATTTTCTTTCTCTTTTTACTTCATGGTGGTGTAATGGAGGTGTTTCAGCATCACAAAAATCTTCTCTTCTTTCTTCGTGATGCTGTGATGAAGATGTTTCAGCAGCACAGAAATCTTCATAAAGTTCTTGGGAAGAATAATAGGCAGAATCGAGTGAATCCTTTTTTGCAAGCTTTTCATAAGCATCATTTTGTGAGTTTTTATCTACGTCTATGATATGTAGCTTTGATGGTGAATTTGTGTCATACATTCTATCATAAATACTAGATTCTGTAGTATTATCACTTAAAATGTCAGACAGACTTACGACACACGTATTAGATGTGCGGGCTACTTTTATAGAATTCTGTAATTCCCCATCATCAATCAAAACAGCGCCGTGTAAATATCTCTCTTCGTCTTGCATATTATTTGACAAATGAAGTTCATGACCATTTCTGTCACTGTCCTGAGCAATGTGTAAATTATTTTCTGGTTTAAACTCATTGAGTTTAATATTTTTCACACTCACATTTAAAGTTGTGTTAATATTTTTAACCCAGGGCTCATTAGGATCCATATTGGGTTTAACCATATTCCGATCTATTGAGACATCAAGATCTTCACAATGAAAAAGTTCGTCAAACTTTTCATCTATACTATCTTCATGTGATCTACTTGTGACGTCTAATAGAGTTGATTTTGTCTTTGGTGACTCGATAAGCTTACTCGAATTACGCCCAAAAAGTTTCTCAAACTTCTCATCGACGCTAACTTCATTGTATGAGGCGGTATCTGGATCTACATTCGAATCAACGGAAATGACTTCGTCCGATTCAAAGATAGTTTTGGAAGTTGGATTTTTGTTGTTTTCTTTGCTTGATTTGGATTTTGAAAACATTTTGAATAGTTTGGAAGATTTCTTTATCTTTTCAGGCTTAATTTTCTTATTAACTGGACTATCGATGTTTTTAGGTATGCATTCACTGGATTGGACAATGTCAGCTTCATTCAATTCTTGTTGAAGGTTTTTAGGCAAATAAGCATCCTCTGCAATTTGTCTCTTAGCTTTAGATTTACCGAGTAATAAGGCTGCAGATTTCGATGTAATAGATCTAACCTCAGTTTTATTTTCATTGTTTATTTCTATAGTATTGTCACTATTTTTACCAGAACACTTTAGCTCCTGTGGATCTTGGCTCACTTTTTGGTTAACCACAGTTATTGAATTACGTATTACATCTGTACTTTCATTAACACTTTCTGCCAGTGATATTTGGTCAGACGAACTATCATTGAACTTACTTTGCAACGCGTTGTCTTCCTGTTTCACTGATCCTTTAACTTCATACACATTTGATACACTTGTACTATCACTCACTGAACTATAATCTACATCACGTTTTTGGATGTTATGCTCTATGTACATTGCTTTATTTTCAGTAATTACTTCCTTTGGAGCATATTTAGTAAATTTTGGATCCTTAGTAATTTTCTCGTCGATTTTCTTCCCTATAGCGTAAGGTTCACTCACTCTCTGTTTTAATGGGACCGCTCTAGGCCTTGATATTTCAGACGCCAAAAACGAGTACAGTTTTAACTTTTCTCTATGTTCTTTCCTTATTTTAGAAAGAGGGACTGGATCTGGATCAGGATCTTTCAAATCTTCAGCCGAGAAACAGTTCAGACAAATAGCATCCTCATTCTTCTTTGACACTTTTTTATCACTTTCACTTTTTCCCATCTTTAATTCACTTAGTTATCATTAATTCAAGAAAAACGTCAGTGATATTACCGTTTTTGTATACATTCCGTATCAGACTAAACACATAATTGGCCGTGACCGCCTTAAATAAGCTTGGAATCAGGTTGTTAAAACATAATGTGTTTTAAATGATATTTATATGTAAAAAAATAGACCACATATTATTACGCCACATAAAAAACGGCCAGAACAACAGTCTCGAACGATTGCATAATGTTTATCAATCAAGTTTTCGTGGCCTTAGAAACCTTTTAGATGGTTTTCTTAAAATAGCTCGTAAAAAAACTAACGCATTCCTCGAAATATCGTCTCGAGCAGACTAGTTTAATTTGTTTTCGTATTCAGTGTGAAGTAGAAATAAACACAAAACAGCTTCTACTGTATATAAAAAAAGCTAATTTGATTTTATAGAAAAACAGATTCGCATTTTATACACTAACCAAGTCACTTCATCAAGTGCACAAAATCCTCCATGAAAACAAAAGGGCTCGCCAGAGTGATGCACATCACAGTTTAGTACCAATTATCGCGGGTCATGAGATCAATGTAATTTGTGTTAGCCAATGTCATGAGTTCATTTTAGGTACGCTGTTTTTACAGCCCAGTGTCCTATATTTAGCACATTGTAAAAACGCTATATAATTAAGTAGGTATAGGTACTAGGTAGGTATTGTAGCAAATTTTATTCTTTCTTTCTTTCTTTTCGTGTGGGACACCGAGTCGTTCAACGACCCGATGAACCCTAGTGTCAGAGTTTTTCAACCGCCTACTGCAAGTAGCAGGCCTCTGACATGGTTGTGTAACGACCGCCATCATAGACAGCAACCGGGATCGACGGCTTAGCGTGCCCATCCGAAGCACGGAACCATCTTACTTGCGGACAATCAGGTGGTTCAGCCTGCAATGTCCTAACCAGACTGGGAATAAGAGTGAGTGACCCCACCGGGAATTGAACCCGGAACCTTTGCGTGGCAGGCAGGCATACTAACCACTGCGCCACATCGGCTGTCATTCCGATTTTTGGTAGAAGGTAGAATTCATCTCAATTGGCTAGGTGGCTATCAACAGAATGGGTAGGTTGTTTTGCTGGCAATAGTACCAACCATGCATCTTTTGTCATTATTATCTACCTCATATTTATGCTTAACCTGTGTTGGTTTGGTACGTACAAATAATAAGTTCATGTTGTACATAAGTAAGTACCGACACATATTTTATGACAAACGACAAAAAATCATTCATAATTTGTCCCACTTTCATTCAAGTTACCGTTTCCATCAATGAATTTGCTTTTTTGTTCACCTCGTTTTCATTTCGCTTTATTACAATAACATACGGTTCTAAATCATAAAGCACAACGGTGAGTGACATATTCACATTGTACTGAACAAAAACTTGTTGGTAAACAAATAATTTGGACAAGTACCTACTGTCGTGTGGTGCCGGCTTTTCGGCTAACCTATGCATTTTTAGGCGACATGGTGATAGGTACACAGTATTCTGAATGACTTTTTAACAGCCGCTTACGATCTGCCTACCCAGCATGAGCATATCCCATGATATAATATGTATTGTTCGTGTCGGAAAAATGAAATCGTGCTCAAATTGATGAAATTCAGATAAGACAGTTGACGGTTTTGTATTTTAGGGACGAAATATGACAAGGCGTAAAGAAAATAAATTGAATTATTAGCCCCAAACTCCACAGAGAGGACATGGAGAGGACATAGGACGTAGGGCATGACGCTTGACGTTTGACAACGCGACGTTTCCATACAAATGTCCGAAAAGGTATTGACAAAGGCACACACAAGCGTCGCCAAAGCGTCGCCAAAGCGTCGCCAAAGCGTCGCATCTATGACAGCTAGCGTCAAAACTAAGAAGAATATTTGACGATCACTTGTCTGTCAACTGTCATTCTTACGTCCTATGCCCTTCGTCTTTTTGGTGGAGTTTGCGCCTTACGTAGTGGATTTGCATTTTTGGGTTGTATGAGATATGACAACCCATGCGGGAAATCTTTGGTGTCATATTCGAACCATAGAAAATTCCGCAAAATGATCATGTCTCTTAAAGTCATAGGCCGTAGCATAGGCACAGAATATATAATAGTATTAGGGGCATAGGTGTATTCAAAATAATCACAAACGCCTGTAGCAACTTAGAACGCAAACGTTTCCGATTGCGTCATATAAAAGACATCGACGCGTTACGCTCATCTTATCTTATACAGTTTTTAGTTACCTTTTTATCTTCAACGCTATTGGGTAAGTATTACAACGATTATCTTTTAAAGATAATTTTGTAATGTTCATTAAGGAAACTCTTCGATAACCAGACAAGCTACAGTTCACTTTCAATATTACATTACATCACAAAATCGGTTTAATGTATGTGTTACAGTCAAAACCCTTAACCAGTCAATAACGTTAATGACTGGCAAAACCAGTCAATAACGTTATTGCCTAAGGTACTCAGTCAAAACCCTTATTGACTGATTTTGTCTAATAAAATCAGTCAATAACGTTATTGACTGACGTGCCTAGTCAAAACCCTTAATAGGTATGTCCTGTTGGTCTTAGATCACCATCAGGACCGTTAGATGGTCGCTGCCAGACTGGAAGTCTACTGTCTTGCTCGCCGGTTGTTATTCCATAAGGACATGCCCAAGTCGTAGACGGCTCTTCACTTATGTTGACGGCAGCAAATACGTGGCCTCCCCTCCCAGAAGTCATAGACCACCCGGTAGTTACTCGAGGACTCGGGCTTAGTGCCACCGGCGAGCGAAACAGTAGACTTTCACTCTGACTGCCTCCATCTTCTATCTTCTATAAGATGCATTTCAGTGAGCGTGCACAATCGCCCCACGACCTGATTATCCCCATTCCACCTCCGGGGATCGCGTCGCTGACTAGAATTACTCCTTTTATCAGCTGGTGAGATAGCAGACAAATGCGAGCCTATCTTATTAAAAAATATATAGATCCTGCCTGACGGTTACTATGCAGTAACCACTCCTACCCGCCGCATCGCACCGTAGCTCACCGCACCGTACTGCTACCCGCCGCATCGCATCTAAACTAACCGCACTGCACTGCTACCCAACGCATCGCTCATAATCTCACCGCAAATCAGTGCTACTCGCCGCATCGCACATCGATACTCTCCGCACCGCACTGCTTTTCGCCGCATAGCACATAAACTCACCGCAACGCCGTGCTACCCGCCGCATTGCTCATACTCTCACCTCAAGTCAGTGCTACTCGCCGCATCGCACACCGAAACTCTCCGCACCGCACTGTTTTCCGCCGCAAAGCACATAAACTCACAGCAATTCAGCGCTACCCACCGCATTATACTACTAAACTTCCCGCACCGCACTGCTTTCCGCCGCAAAGCACATAAACTCACCGCAATTCAGCGCTACCCGCCGCATCACACAACAAAACTTCCCGCACCGCACTGCTTTCCGCCGCAAAGCACATAAACTCACCGCAATTCAGTGCTACCCGCCGCAACACACAACAAAACTTCCCGCACCGCACTGCTTTCCGCCGCAAAGCACATAAACTCACCGCAATTCAGTGCTACCCGCCGCAACACACAACAAAACTTCCCGCACCGCACTGCTTTCCGCCGCAAACCACATAAACTCACCGCAATTCTGCGCTACCCGCCGCAACACACAACAAAACTTCCCGCACCGCACTGCTTTCCGCCGCAAAGCACATAAACTCACCGCAATTCTGCGCTATCCGCCGCAACACACAACAAAACTTCCGCAACCCAGTGATACCCGCCGCATCGCGCACCGAAACTCTCCGCACCGCACTGATTTCTGCCGCACTGCACATAAACTCACCGCAACGCAGTGCTACCCGCCGCATCGCACATAAACTCACCGCAACGCAATGGTTACCATCAGGACCGTTAGATGGTCGCAGCTAGAAGAAAGCCTACAGCCTCGCTCGCCAATTGAACTAGGCGGGAGCCTAACAACCACCGTTGTGAAGTCTATGACTAGGGTTTGCAATCCGGATATTCGGATATCCGTTTTATCCGGATATCCGCCACATTTTAAATCCGGATAGTTGACACTTAATTATTCGGATATCCGGATAATTCAGTTATTACTTTGGAGGAGTTATTTTAACCAAATGATGCCATAAATTAATACTGTTTCATCAAATTATTCTTACCATATTTATTTGCATCGAAAATATTGTAAATGATCTCATAAAACTAAGAGATTTACTGAAAAATATTTTATTTATGGCACTAACCAATATTCGGCTTTTCCGGAAATGTATGGATGTATTTTGCTTCCTATCCTTTCATAATAAATAGATGCAAATAATTATGATAGCTGGGAATCGCGGCTCAAAATACTGATTCCTATGTTCCAGCAAAAGTGGTTTGTAATCGTACTTCTTCTTCTTCTTCTTCTTCGTCAGCACGGTTTAGCCCACTGTTGGGCATATGACTCTCCTAATCTTCTCCATTCTGCTCGGAGTTCCGTTTTCTGCATCCACAATGTCCCGGCGCGACCCTTGATGTCGTCGGTCCATCTGGCGGGTGGTCTGCCTACGCTGCGCTTCCCAAGACGAGGTCTCCAGTCCAGAACGCATCTGCTCCATCTCAGATCTTTTCGGCGACACATATGTCCAGCCCATGCCCATTTCAGCTTGGCGACTCGGAGTCCGATATCCACTACACGAGTACGCTGCCTGATCACCTCGTTCCGGACTCTGTCACGTAGAGATATTCCGAGCATCCTGCGTTCCATGCTCCTTTGCGTGACCTGGAGCTTGTGGATCATACCTTTCGTCAAGGTCCACGTCTCGCACGCGTACGTCATCACGGGGAGGATGCATTGGTCATACACTTTTGTTTTGAGCGACTGAGGTATTTTAGACTCCAACACGTGTTTCAACTTGCCAAATGCAGCCCATCCTAGCTGGATCCGTCTCTTTATTTCCGCCCCATGAGAATCACGGCCAAGTGTAAGTTGCTGTCCAAGGTAGACGTAGTGTTGTACCTGTTCCAGCTGTCGACCCTCCAATGTGATGGGGATTTGTGATAAATCGGCTGTCGCCATCACCTTTGTCTTACCCATGTTCATTTTTAGGCCGATTTTGAGTGAGGCATGGAACAGGTCGTCAAACATTTGCTGCAGGTCCTGTGCAGATGTGGCCACAATGACTACATCGTCGGCGTACCGTAGGTGGTTTAGGTACGAACCATTAACATTGATACCCTTGCCTTCCCAGTTCATGGTCTTGAAAACGTCTTCTATCGCGTTTGTGAATAGCTTGGGTGATATCACGTCGCCTTGTCGGACACCTTTCTCGACCCGGATTGGATTGGTATTGCTTTTAAGTTGTACCGTCATCGTAGCCGCCTTGTACAAGCTCCTTAAGATTTGGATGTACCGCTCGTCTATTAGACACCTTTGGAGAGATCTATTTACAGCCCAGTGTTCCACAGAGTCGAAAGCCTTTTCGTAGTCCACAAATCCCAGATACAGTGGCAAGTTGTACTCTTCAGCCTTTTGTATGATCTGCCTCATGGTGAATATATGGTCTATGGTTTCAAACCCTTTTCTGAACCCTGCCTGTTCCCTAGGTTGGTAATCATCCAATCTGTTTGCCAGCCGTGTGGTCAAAACTCGGGAGAATACTTTGTAGACCTGGCTCAGCAGCGATATTGGTCTGTAGTTCTTCAAGTCAGCTTTGTTGCCTTTCTTGTGAAAAAGCACAACTATGCTGCTGGTCCAGTCTTTTGGGACTTCTCCTGTAAAGAGCACTTCATTGAAAAGTAGCATCAACTCTTTTCTAATAGCACTGCCTCCCGCTTTGAGCAATTCTATTGTGATCGTACTAAACAACTTTTATTATGGTTTAGCCGAGTTAATGGTTTTCCACATCGAGTACCTACCCACTATTGACCCTTGACGACTTCGTGCCAGCAGACGCAGCTCATCATACTAAACAACTATTGCTGTTCCATATCAAGTAACCAAGATCCTTCATGTATACATGCTAGCACAAGCAGCTCATCGTACTAAACAGCTTTTGTTATAAAGATATTTCCGTTTAGCTGGGCGCCTGGTGTTCCACATCAGGTATTCCAGAGCCTCAACGCTTTTTGTGCGATACGAAGCAGCCCATCACGATGAAAAGAACTGCATTCAAGTTCTTTCCTTATCTCATATACTTGAGCGGTTGTTCCACATCGAGTACTTCAGGCTCTCGATGTCTTTTCTATAAACCCGCAGAGGGAGAGGAGAGAACAACTTTTGCTATGAAAATATTTCTGCATCTTTTAAAGACCTAGGTAATTTCCTTGAGGTCTGTATATCTATCAAGAACTAATAACTCTCAAGTACTGAAAAATAAAGAACTTGTACATCTTCAATATGGTAGCAATCTCCGTGCTAAGCCTAAATCCAATAAAGATATTTTTTTCTTAAGCCGTAAAAGAGTTACTTTTTCGATTATAATATTTTATTGCGGATTTTTTACCTGCTCTTATAATTATTTGAATATTTTTTTAAAAGAAATTCAACGAATTTAACCATCTTATGTAAAATATTTGTTTTATCCGGATATTCGGATAATCCGGATATTCAAAAATAAATTATCCGAATTATCCGGATAGTAAAAATTAACGGATAATGCAAACCCTATCTATGACATCTAGGAGGTGAAGCCACGTATACGCTAATGTCAGCATTAGATAGTGAAGAGCCGTCTGCGACTTGGGCATGTCCTCAGGAATGACAACCGGCGATCGAGACAGTCAGCCAGCCAGTCTAGGTTGCTGCTACCGGGGCAGAAGTACCTATTAAGGGTTTTGACTGGGCACGTCAGTCAATATCGTTATTGACTGCTTTTAATAGATAAAACCAGTCAATAAGGGTTTTGACTGAGGCCCTTAGGCAATATCGTAATTGACTGGTTTTTTCAGTCAATAACGTTATTGACTGGTTAAGGGTTTTGCCTGTAACATATGCATTGAAGCCGTGTTTTGATATGCAAAACGCGAGATTGTTTGAGAAACAAGTTATTCAGACGTTATAAAATAGTAAGTACTGTACTGAGGAGTAAATGGTACAGGGAATACTAATCACAGTTCAAATTAACAACTACGAATCAAATACGTTTGATTGTTTTGTATTTCAAATCGAAGAAGAATTTTCCTAAATAAATTAAATGTTATAACTTGGTGATCCAAAACTTTAAAGTTAAACATGTTAAAGTCGAGAAACACCTGAGTAGGCAGAATTCAGTTGTAGAATATCAATTGCAATAGGTACTTGAATATGATTTACAGCTTGTTGTCTCAAACAAGCTTTTTAGTAGACTTATAGTATGTAAAGTACTTAATTTAAATTACTGTCGACCTGCAGATACACTAAAAGCAAAATGTGAATGTGATAGATAAACAATCAATCAACGACCATGGCCTAAAATCTTTGGCGACCTTCACTGCAATAGGTAGGTACGTTGTACATTCAACCAAAATAAACACCTCCGTTACACGAATTAGTCTTTTACTTGCACGAGTCTACTTCTTTTAGTAGTATCGCTAGCAAATCCATCTACTAATACCGGTGTTTCTCAGTATACGCATGAGAAACCAATATAAAGTGGGAACTTAAATGGTAGTAGGTGGATTTGCTTATTGGTGATGTACCTAAAGAGGCCAGAATTTGGTGTCAAAACGGTTAATAACGTGACGAACTGAATAAAGTTTGACTAAAAAACAAGCATAAGGAAATCAACAAAAGGGTTCCGAATAAAAAGTACGTATTTTTAATCCTGTCGTGATTACAATGTAGCCATCGAATTGCCCTCTGGTAGCAGCGGTGATCAATTGACATGTGGGTGAGCTAAGAAGGCTTGCCTATAGGCTTACAAGTAACTATAACATGAAATAAGTCTCAATCACAATTCAAAACAAGTGTTTTAGATTGAGAGCACGGGCGGAGGTTCTATTTTTGGTATATTTCCACTGTTGTGGTCTGCAAGCGTGGCGGTCCCGCTCTGCTGAGCGTGGCTTACTCCTTTGCCACGTTACTGTACGTACCTGGTGCTATAAAGGTCTGTGACTTGGTGTTTTAATAGATGTGAGTGCCTATTTGTCGAGAGATGGATGTGTATGTAGATATATATCTTTTCATATTTCTTGAAATGAACGATTACGTTTTAGTTACTATGTAAGAACCTTACAATACAAACGTGTCTAGTTAAACAGATGACGTTTGCTCATTATCGTCTCCATCTTTAAAACAAACTTTGACATCACAGGAGCATTGCTGCATCTCGACTTTTCCAGGATCGACATTTATACTGGTTTTTTATACAGCTATCAAGAAAAACAATTATTGTACACAACAGGTCTCAACGGATATGGACCACTAGCGGCTGCTGATAGTAGCACAGTTTCCCTAGAATTCTGTACATCCACAGTAATTCTAAACATTTTACGCCGGAACTGTCGATGTCACAACACTGTTACATTTGTGGCAGTGATAACAGTGCGATTGGCTGTCACCAGAACAATAGCGCCGATCGACTCATTAAACAACTCTTGCGCAAGCTGAAAACAATGACGCAATCACATTTCAATCAATAAGGTATGCTACAACTTGCACAGATAAAGAATACCTATCAGTAACATAAGGTCCTTTATTTTTTTTTTACTTTTTCTTAACTGGTCTACCACCATTACCATTACCATTATTATATGAGTGGAATGTCGACAATAAGCCTTTCTTTATTTGCGCGAGATAAACCTACCTATTTTTCTTTCTCGGATTTTTATAGCTCATGCCTCATACTTTGTTTTTGTATTGAAGTGGCGAAAAAGATGGACATATTTTTTATCATTATAAACAACCTACTTCCGGGCATAGTATGGGACTCCCTGTGTTGGGTGATGGGGGTTGTTTGCGAGCGCAGTGCAACTAAGTATATGCATTTCAGGATTTTATTTCATCGGGGATTTTATTTACCTACAGATAAAGTGTCAGAACGTATAACATGTTTTATGATAACTGTATTGGCTTGATGTGTAGTAAAAGTTTACTGTTGTGTTGATAATTAGTCTATTAGGTACTTGCAATTAGTACAGTCAAGTCAAGTACAGTGAAAAGGAAGGAAGCAATTAAGTAATTTACTTCTTAGACACGTAACAGTTAAGGGTAATGTTTCGTAAATTGACATTTGTACGTACAAGATTTGGTTTAATGACGTTTTGGTTTTTAATGACATGAATCATGATTATGATATGACATATCTACACGTATTTACTTGATAGGTCTGCAAGTTGGCTCGTAAAATAATGATTACAGGCTGACATGACATAGGTGTATGACATATCTATACGAGCATAATATTTTCTTTTTTTGGTATGTGTTGGTTCTGTAGATAATGGAATTCAAGAAATTGTAATTTATATATCAAAATATACTTTTTCTGCATGATATTTAAAAGTTTATCATGCAGAAGCATGATGTCTAAAAGTTCAACGACTTACATAAATGGCAGTCAGTAGGTGTGAACGAGAAAGTAATAAGTTAAAAGTAGTCTAACTAGTTAAAGGCTCATGTAATAATTATGGTAACTACATACTTATCCAATCATGGTAATGTTTATTAGCCTAAGATGTTATAAATAGACTTGTCATATGTTGGTCACCTAGTAATTAGGTAATTGGTAGCTTTCGGTGGTTTACAAGTAAAAATAGGCAGTTTAAAAAACTTTGAAATCAAGGTTCATCGGGTCATTTTTGGGTTCACATAAATTGAATTGAAAATTCTAGTCGTTTTATCCATCAGATACCTAATAATGTTATTGTACTAATGACAAAAAATTCTGCCAGGAAACGCTACTTACAATGTGTACGAGATACTATGTTTTGTATGTGAAAGAAAGTAAACCTAGATAATCACGTAAAAGACATTTTAACACGGTACTACACAATGGTCCCAATCACGCTGAATTAACATAGCATAACATTACATAGCATTCACAAGCATATACCGGGTGTAAGGGACGTTGTACCTACCGAAAATTTGCAGACATGATCAGACCATGAAATTGAACAACTTTCTCTATGGAGCCTTAGGTAAATTTGTTGGGTAGGTAAATTTCCGATTCAATGTACGACAGCTCATTAATGAAGTTCAATTTTTAAGTATACGTATTCAAATCAATATTAGAAAATATAATAGTAATGTGACAGTTTTTAAGTTACGCTAGTAAAATATAATTATCATTGGTTTTTACAGTGTAATAATAAAACCCAGTTTGAGTCGTTTTTCCCACTGAAAATTAAAGTATGTTAGCATACACCTAAAATGACACAAAATAATGAATTGGGTTCGGCTAATGGTCAAAAAACGACTTTCATATTTTTGAAACATGAAATGCTAGCCGTACCAAACTATTATATTCGGGAGCAAAAAAAACTAGTTCCCATAGAAAATCAATCAGCTCAAATCAGCTGTTCGGGAATTTTGCATGTTAAATATCTCGTTTGCCAACATAGTCCGCATTGGGAAAGTTGTTTGGTTTGATGGTCTGTTAATTCCTGTAAAGTTTTCGGTAGGTACACTGTCTCTTACACCCGGTATAGATACAAACTTCAAGCATATAACGTTCGTGTGAGTTTCATATAGAAAGCGAGTAGACGTAAGACGGAGTTTTCCCATAAGCAACACTGTAGATAGACTTGTTAGTGTTGTGCCGAACTTTCGACTTCACCTCGAGACCCGCAGTGGTAGTGCGACCGCCTGCGACACAGAAGGTCCGGGTTCGATTCTCGTTGGTTCACTTCGCAAAGTTGCTATTTATCACTTTGTGAATTTGTTCGCAGGCAAGTTAGGACATTGCAGGCTTAACCACCTGACCTGATTGTCCGAAAGCAAGATGGTTCCGTGCTTCGGAAGGCAGGTTAAGCCGTCCCGGTTGCTGTCTATGATTACTTAGACGGCGGTCGTTACCCAATCATGTCAGAGGCCCGTTACTTGTAGTAGGCGGTTGTAAAACTCTGACACCAGGGTTCATTGGATCGTTGGACGACTCGGTGACCCACTCAAAAAGAAAGAAGACCTCGAGCTCATTTCTGCGAAAGTGTTCGAGCAGAAATTTATTATTATTTTTAGCGCGTAGTGGCGAATCAAATTTTATCCACCCGGTAGGTAGCCACACGAATAGATAGGTCTTCTAGCGTGCATGTGTTGGGACACGCAGGCAGAGACATGGGTATGCTTTTTAATAATTAGATTGGATATCAAAATTTGTAGACCCTAACCGCCACATACTAAAAATTGTTTTGGAATCTTTAGCAGACTGAGTTAGCTAAGTAAGTATGTCCCCGTCATCTCCTTAATTTGTGGTATAACTTATATGGTGTAATGTGTGTCTTCTGTTTTTTTGTTTTTCCTTTCCTGCTAACATGCACTGAATATTATCCATCCGGGTGCAAATTTAATCGACCAGCATTCTCATAGTTACAGCACAGCTATAATTATAATAGTCGAAACCAGCTGGCGCACGCTAGATCGTTTAGCCGCAAAGGTTAGCCGCCCGACCACTTTCTCGATTCGCCTGTCGTCTTATACCAGAAGACAACCATTTGTGCCTTATACTTGTACCTAAAGGTGTTATGCTATGCCGTGAGGCAAAAGGTATGGGTTCTTGTTTAAAAAAGAAACCTATGCCTACAAAAAGTAAGCAATAATCAGAAGTTGAGCTGGTATTTTAACTTTTTAAATGCTTTTTTTATGTTAAGTTATACTCGTACTGGTCTTATGGTCATAACGTGTATTGGTCAGTGTGGTCTATCAAACACCTACTTTCAATGGTTTACTGAAGGCAATCCTCAGAGAATTTGCGCCATTAGGAAACACGATTTTCTTGATAATAGTTCCATTACTATCAATAAAAGTAGACTAAATCGAGTTATTTCACTCTCTTATAATTTCGCAAGTCCTTCAGCAAGTTTAATTTCCTACTTATGAGTTGATTAGCCTTCGACCAATTAGTTTCGGTCAGAACATGAATTATGAATAGATTAGAAAGGAAAAACTTCAATCAGTTACACCGGTACGTAAGTTCTTATCTCGATGATTAAGGTTTTAGATAAAACTTCGCTGTAGGTAGGTTAAACATTGCGTAAGGATAATATGATTTAATATCATAAAAAACTTGTGTGCGTACGTGCCATGTTTAATGAAAATTTTATATGTTCCACACAAATACGGTAAGGGACAGCTCTCTGAATATTGATAGGATGCATTTAGAATATAGGTACTTATGTTACGAATTTGCAATCTGAAAATACCTAACTGATTTAAATTTTGTCATAGATGTTGGATAAAAGTTGTTAAAATATTTTTGTGCATTTGCGGATACTAAAATTTTCACGATAAATTATATTACCTACCATATAATAATTATTATGATAAAATTAAACACCAAACACAGAGTAGAAGTAGACGTTCAGGTAAAACATTATGTCGACGAATACACATACTTGGGCCAGATAGCATCCTTCGAAAACAGGCAGGACAAAGAAGTCGAAAGACGAATACAAAACGCCTGGAAGAGCCATGAAAGAGCTGATGAAGGGAGACCTTCCTCTTACACTGAAGCGGAAACTAGTCGACATGTGTATCCTGCCCACCCTCACGTACGGCGCACAAACGTGGTCTTTGACTGAAGCACAAAAGTCCAAACTCAAGGTTTGCCAACGTGCCATGGAGCGCAGCATCCTTGGTGTTAAAAGGATTGACCGTATCAGGAACACAACCCTGCGCTCCCAAACTGGCATCATAGACGTCGGAAAAAAGTCCGCACGGCTGAAGTGGGACTGGGCAGGACACGTCTGTCGAATGCATCTCGACAGGTTGGCTATTCTAGCTACAAAATGGATACCACAAAATGGTCGTCGTCGTCGTGGTCGACCCCGAAGAAGATGGCGAGATGACAGAAGCTTTTGCCCCAAATTGGCATTTGGAAGCGCAAGACCGGGACGGGTGGCGCGAAAAAGGGGAGGCCTTTGCCCTGCAGTGGGACATAGAACAGGCTACATAAAATAAAAACTTTTTAGCAAAAAATATCACCGCCGAAAACTGAAAAGCATAAAATAATAACTATTGTTACAATATGTACCTACCTAAGTAATATTTTTGGAAATATTATCTACCATATTGGAACTTAGTAATTTTGAGTCGGCGTCATGCCAATGAAAAGTGAATATTTGTAAAAATTTTAGACGCCGACTCAGAATTTCTAAGTTCCGATATGGTATGTAATATTTCCGAAAATATTACTTAGGTAGGTACATATTGTAACAATAGTTATTATTTTATGCTTTTCAGTTTTCGGCGGTGATATTTTTTGCTAAAAAGTTTTTATTTTATAATTTTTAGTGGTTACTTTTCAAGTTTGTTTACATTCAAAATAGCCATCTACACGACACTTACTGTCCTAAGGAGTTTCAAGCGCATATAGAAACTTCATGAAATACTTAAACGTACATGACTAACGTAAAAGCAACCTCCTTTTTTGATAGATGTTTGGTAGACAGTCAACAACAACGTAGTGTATGTAAACATAAGTACATTTTGCTTCAAACGTGTCGCAAAATATGAAGAACTAGCAGCCCGCCCAGCGGTTTCACCCGCTGCTACTTACCTGTTTTCCCGTAGAAATTGGATCTTTGCCCGTAGTAAAAAGTCCATTACTCCGATCCAGCAGCCCGTCATGCTGAATAACTTTTACTTTGAAGCCATTACCGTATCTCTTATTGTTTATATGGGATGCTGGTGATCTACATCAGGTACTCTAGACCCTCGTGACCATGTGCCAGCAGAAGTGGCCCGTCATGCTGAATAACTTTTACTTTGAGGCTTTTACCGTATCTCTTATAGTTTATATGGGATGCTGGTGGTTTACATCAGGTACTCCAGACTCTCGTGACCATTTACCAGCAGAAGCGGCCCGTCATGCTGAATAACTCTTACTTTGAAGCCATTATCGTATCTCTTATAGTTTATATGGGATGCTGGTGGTCTACATCGGGTACTCCAGATCCTCGATGACCATGTGGCAGCAGAAACGGCCTGCCATGCTGAGTAATTTTTACTTTTAATCCATCACCGTATCTCTTATTGTTTAGATGGGATGCTGGTGATGTTCATCATGCACTCCAGATCCTCGATGACCATGTGCCAGCAGAAGCGGCCCGTCATGATGCACAACTTTTCTATGAAGCCATGGCCGTATCTCTTATAGTTTAGATGGGATGCTGGTGGTCTTCATCAGGTACTCAGATCCTCGATGACCATGTGCCAGCAGAAGCGGCCCGTCATGGTGAACAACTTTTTCTATGAAGCCATGACCGTATCTTTTATAGTTTAGATGGGATGCTGGTGGTCTTCATCAGGTACTCGTACTCCAGATCCTCGAGGGCTGACAAAAAGTAGTCCATGTCCATCTTTACTATGCTAGTAATATCAGTGCCAAATTTTACGAAGATCGGTAAAGCGGTTTGGCTTATTTGGGTAATATCCGCTGTATTTCCCGATTTTCCTGCTGCTAACCGTTTTCCCGTGGAAATGAGGAATTTTTCCGTGGTAAAAAGTAGCCTATGTTACTCAGGAATGTTGTAGCTTTCTAATGGTGAAAGAATTTTCGAAATCGGTCCAGTAGTTTCGGAGTTTATCGATTACATACATACAAAAAAACAAACAAACAAACAAAAAAACAAACAAAGTTTTCCTCTTTATTATATTAGTGTAGATTTGTTAATTTCTCAAGATCCTTCTATCAGATCCTGACCTGATGACTATGGGACCACCTGGACAGTGTACCCTTTTAAACAAAAAAAATAATTTTCAAATCGGTCCAGGCGTCTCTGAGTAATCGGTGAACATACATAAAAAATAAAAAAAATAAAAATAAAAGTTCGGGATGAATTGAGAACCTCCTCCGTTTTTTTTTTCGTCGGTTAAAAAAAGATGATAAAATTAAGAAGAAGAAGAAGATACCTAATTCAACTCATTTTTTTAAACTATATAAATAAACATTTTAATGACATGTTAAAATGTTAACTCGGCAATCAGCAAAAACTACTGTTTTTATGGTGATTCCCATTCTTTAAGAATTAATTGACGGTTGTTAAGACGAGAAAGCAAGTTCTCTCCATAGTAATTATTATTTTAGACTAGCTGCCCGTCAGCGGTTTCACCCGCTGCAACCTATTATTCCGCGGGAAAAAAGCATTATTCGCCGAGAGATGTCGCTGTTAGTTTTCGGCGAAAACGTTTAAAACGCGAATCGGCTCAGTCACGCCACCTATTTCAAAAATATTGGAAAATGCGTGATCCCGTGGGAATGAGACATTTTTCCGTGGTAAAAAGTATCCTATGTTTTATTCCAGATGCCCTTTTATATTTCTGCAAAGTTTCATGTCAATCTAATCAGCCGTTTTTGCGTGATGTCGTAACAAACACACACACAAACAATCGCCTTTATAATATTAGTAGGATTAGACGTTTACATACAATTTAGTTCTTACCTAAGTAGCGTAATAGTGCAGTTATTACTAAGCGATGATGACTAAATTTTAAATGAGAATGGAAGGAAATCTAGATGTACGTAAGTATTTTACAGAAGTGATGGACAAGAAAAGCAGCTATCCATAAGAAACATGGGTCAGAACTGATCATCATTTTTACCTATATGCAGCGTCCAATTTATTTTCGACCCCAGTTGTTTTATTTTTCACTATTACGAAAATGGGCCATGATTTACCTACAAGTTTTACGTAAAGCGTACTGCAGAGTAAAATAATTTTTTGAAGCTTCATCATTCCACACACCATTTTCTGATCCAAACAAAAGATGGCGTCGGACCACGAGGTCGTCTGCGTATTTTAGCAAACCGGATGAGCTCGTGATAGACAATAATCCCTTCTCCTAACCGTGATCGAAGTCATTTTATATAAGGTCAGCCATTGTAAAGCACTGAAGGCAAAGATGCGAGCTTTTGAGATATAGGTAGGTACGGATAAAAAGAAGTTCTAAATAACATGAAGCTTACACATTCGGAGCAAGGCAAGACAGACTTACGATGTGCTTACGACGACAATCTTACCAGGGGCACGTACCTACCTAACGTTCAAGCAGCCATATTTCGTAGCCTTTTCGTTTCTCTTTTATACTGTAACCTATGCTATGACAGTTCGTAAAACCGTGTTTTGTAGTTATTAGTAGAAAATTTCTTCAGACAGGTGTGCTAAAACGCGGTTTTATGAACTCTCATTAAAAGAAAATTCCTACTAGGAGAAAGAGCGTGAACGTTCCCCATACAGTAGGATAAAAATACATAATACACGAAGCTAATAGTAGGTACCTACCTACAAACTTGGTAAATGCTCTACCCTTCGAGGCACAATCGGTGTGGTCTTTGGTCAAAAAATATTCTTGCCAAAGACGTGACTTGATTTTTTAACCAATATAAAAATTGGCCACGGTGTCAAAGACCCCAGAAAAAACCACGCCTTAATAACGTTGATGTAATCTAGGTTGGTTTGGTAGATTAAACTTAATAATAACGCAGTAATTAAAAATCACCATTTTGAGAAACTGCTAAGTCATTTCGAACAATTTTCGGATCGTTTGTTAATTTTCTTATACCTAAGCATAAATTGAATTAAAATGAATACGAAATCGGAATAAGGTATTGAAAATGTATAAATGGAGGATTCCCGTGGGTTTTGTAAGAAGCGACTAAGGTAATTGAGTGCGATGTGTAGGTATTGCAATTTTAGGCGACAGGCTGACAACCTGTCACTATCGTTATACAAATGATACAAAGAATGACTCTCAAGCTTTTGTCAGACGTGGTGTAGGTACCTACAGGCATGGTCGTTTTTATAGCCGTTTACGCTCGCTCTGCCTACCCCGCAAGGGATATAGGTACCTGCATGTAAACCTGAAGGTGCGGCTGATACAACTCCCATCTTGCCACACAAGTCTCACTGCTTCGTTGAGACAGATAAAGCACATTGTCTGCGCATAGTGTCGCAACGCAGTGCGTATCGGAGCTACCAGGTACCAGTCACTGTTACTAAATACCACTCAGGTTGTAGTAACACCTTCTGAGAAGTCACGACTGTTTCGCACGTCTGCGAATCTTGCGCTTTTGTTTATTTTTTGACGGTCTATAAAGGCTTCGTTTGAAAGGATTGAGCTCAATGTCAAGTTGGTCTAGAGTAGGTAGATCTTGGGCATCCTAATAAAAATCGTTAGTAATTTACTCCCCAATAGGGAGAGGCCCTTGTCCAACATAAGATGTTGTGGCTATTGATGTATGACGGATGATTGACGGTAGTTTAGTAACGGGAATTCGGATTATATGAATTTGAAATAAAACTTTTTCCTTAAATGTAATCGCATTCATGTCGGGTTCGGATCGATTTGATCTAAACTGGATAAAGGTTCTTATTATCTGATAGTATCCAATGGCTTAGCTTTCATTCTGAGGGCAGAACACGCTCTAGTCTTCTTCTTCGTGTGGGACACCAGTCGCCCAACGACCCGATGAACCCTGGTGTCAGAGTTCTTTAAGCGCCTACTGCAAGTAGCAAGCCCCTGACATGGTTGTTGTACCTCCCTATTTACCTATACTGAAAGATATTCCAGCATTAGGCACATTTATGTTGATCATTTACCTATTTGATTTTGTTTGAAAATTATATTGTGGGAATAAAACGCGGAACAATACAATCCTAAACAAGGGTTTATACCTCATAGCCATAATCATAAATTCATAACATAGGTAATCGATAGTTGCGAAACATAAAAGTTCATCGCACAGTTATGGTTCACTTGGCATTTGGGAGGTTTTGAAATAACGCGTGACATGTTCCACCTTAACTGCATAAAGGTGCTCCAACACTGCATGCCAGCAACATCTACTTAGAGCATATTGATTTAGTAAGATGTTCGCACTGAGAATTTAGAATAGTTTGAATGACATCAAACATCTTTCGCGAATAGTTTTCATCATAGAAATAGCTCTTACATTGAACTTAACGCAAGTGAGTAGCTAAAGCCATTTAATTTGACATGTTATTTCTGCTAGGTCAAGACCAAGAAGATGACGATGTGCAATTGAGGTCACAATCTGCAATGAGATCTGAAAACTAATACTACCTACCTAGGCACAGAATAAATATTAGGATTAGATAAGTATTACTAACAAAAGAAAGTCAATTTAGATGCTGATGCTTCTGAGACCTCTTTGACAATGTTATCCATGAATACCAAATTTTTAAACACTTCCCGTGTTTGGTAGGTAGGTATACTATTTTTGGAAACTTGCAAAATTTTCCACCGTTGGCTTAAACCTGCGACCATCGGCGTCTGTACTGTTTTAGTAGGTGATTGAAATGTTTGACACTCATTGCTGCTTTAAATTTCAGCAACGAATTTTCGAGGTATATTTATTCTTTTTCTTATCTCATAGCTGACTTTACGAGTAGGTAATCAGTTTTGCTAAATAGGGTAAAGTACGGATAGATGCGCCGTTGGGATAGTTGCGCAGGTTTCGAAAACACTATGTTCTAGTGAATTTCAGCACTATTTTTTATTAAAACATAGTAGTCTTCCTCCTGAAAGCCCAAGTACCACGTTAATAATTGGATTAATTGCACAATTTACGTCAGTTTAAGCAAAAATCTTCGGTAGCGTGGTCAAATCGGGCGTCGAAATTATTTTGGCACATTCTGTTTTTCGGTTATTTTTTCGTACGGCTGCAGAATCGCTCACATTTTTATTTCCTCATATGCACTACAGTATAAAGTACATGTCCATTTATTAATTATTGCAAAATATCAATTAATTATTTTTTTAATAAAATGCGCAACTATCCGTACCAAAAAGGATATTTGCGCAGGTTTTTTGAACGGATAGTTGCGCTTTGGAGGATAGTTGCGCAGATTGATATTTTTGTTTATTTTAGTATGTTGCAGATGGACAAAATGCTTCTAAATTACAGTCTAGATATGGACGTTGTTCAACATAAATTTTATGCTACCTACGCGTTGATATAATTTTTTTACTGAAATTCATGACTTAGCACTCAATAACTTTAGAAATAATAATAATATTAAGGTTCGGAGGCCTATTCGATTATTAAAATAAGTATTTAATCAAATTAATTTAAAACTGGATTGATTTCAATAAAGTACCAATTTCATAGTAAGTCACCTTGGTAATCTTCAAAGCGCAAGTATCCCCCCACGTTTTTTTAGAGCTGCGCAACTATCCGTGCGGGTGCGCGACTATCCCCTTTTCAAGAGGTCTAATAAAACTGGATTTACAACAAAACTATAAAATTTTTATTCATAAATTAGGGCTTTAATGAAAGATTAAGGATCAATTCTTTAATCTGTAAAGATAATTTTGTAAATAAGTTCTTAATTATTGAGTTATAGAGCATTTTCCAAAAGGTGCGCATCTATCCGTACTTTACCCTATACCTATTTAGAGTTAGGTTCATAATGTTATTTATTACCTACCTACACATATTTCTAGAATTCTTAGTACGTAATCAGTTGTACACCATTGATTTCAGGTACTGTTATAGATGATTATGTAAGTAGCAAAATACCTCTCACATTACGAAGATACTTCCCTTCCTTTAACATTTTCTACCGAGGGTTCTACGCTACACGACCACTCCTATGTAATTTCACACTTCCTTATAAAAACACCCTTTATTTATAACAGGTGCTCGGCAGATAACAGTGCAGGTAGGCAGGTAGGTACAGTCGAGCACAGTTAGCTCTAAAGACTTAACATGGGAAAAAATATTGTAGGAATTTGATCGTGGAAAAGAACATTACGATACATCCACTCAGTTCTATCGAGTAGCTAGAACTTTCAAGAAGTGAAAAAAGGTAAGGTAAGTATCGTTTGAAAGACACTACATGCGTCGACGAAAATCACTTCATAGTTTTTGGTTGGTGCAGTTTCTCATACTTTGAGTTGTATGCAACCTTAGTTGCAACAAATCTGCTGTACGTAGGTACAGTCACACAATTTTTATACCTTGTAATTTTATTTTATTAAAACGGTAAATCTTTAAAATCGTAAGTAGATCTTCTTCTTTATCGAGTCAACGTTAACAATTTTGATGGTGTTTGATGTTGCCACAGAGATGCCTATTGAGTTTGCTTTTTGCAGGTCCAGAAGCGTTCATGAGTTTGGATAGATGATAATTCGATAGGTACAAACAAAATCTAAAATCGTGCGACTGAACTATACACAGGTTTCTTTCACACATGGATCAAAGTCAAGATTACACATTTTCTATGCAAACTAAATGAATATTACAAGACAAAATCACATAACAAGATGCAAAGCATGGCCAGCATTTATCGACTCCGTTTAACCGTAACCGCCGGTGGCATGAGAAGCACAAGTGAAAGCAACAACGTTAATAACATGTCGACAGTCGATATTATCGATAATCGGCATCGATAGACACCACAATCGGTCACATGCTATCGATAAAAAGTGTTGTGGTCGAGAACAATGCTTCCTAGTTTGGTTTCTCTTTGCTTTTGTTAGTTCGTACATGAGAATTTGGTTATCGTACCTATTAAATTATTATGGCATCATTGGCCTCTCTCTCTTCGTGTGGGACACCGAGGCGTCCAACGACCCGATGAACCCTGGCTTAAATACATCTGACGTAATTTATTAGTTGCTGCATAGTTAAAATCATATGGATGTATTTTTATGTGTAGAGATCATAGATGGGTACCTAAATATTTGCATATCTTATCCTGCATTAAAATTGAAGAAGGCGAAGTTTTTGAACATACATAGAATAGTTGTTATTGTTAACATACATAGAATAGCACAGATATAGAGGATTGGACACAGCACGCATGTTTTGTTTCGTTTAGGTATCTACCAAACATTGAATACAATATTGACACGCTCTCAATCTGCTGAATAATAATATGTGCGTAGTAAAAGTTAAAACAGCTGTGCAAACCAACAACAATGAACTGGAAAGAAAAGTACTCATAATGGGGTTTTGTTGTTACTGGTGTACAACACAATTTTTATAAAATATTTGCGCTACTTCCTCGCAATATAGGTATGTGCTAGGAAAAAGTTCTTTCTATAGATGAACGCTATTTTTCCTTACCCCTGTTTTGTCATTTACTATCTTTGATACCTACACCTAAATATAATTTTGGACTAATCAATAGCACTTTTTTCCTTTGCAACACAAAAAGAGGACTTCCACATAACGCAACAGGATATAAAACATCAACAACAAAGCAAGTAAAAAGTAACCACTGACTTTTCTTGTAAAGGTACAGTCCATGGCAATGCTCTAAGAAAACTTTGGTCGCTAAACCGCCTTTGATTGGTCTTGAGGCCGTTGCTACAGTCAGTCAGTGCATGTTCAGCAGTGGGCTGTATCTGTCCACGTGACCAGTCGCAGAGCATTAGAGCCTCTGCCTCGAATTTTGCGGGCAGCGGGGCGGCGGCGGCGGCGGCGCGGCAGCGGGGCGGGCAACGCTGACCCGTTCTCGAAACCAGCGGGCAGATCGCGCGGCAGTACAGCGGCGTAGTGTTGTGTTATTTAGTGTCGGCGGCGCGTAGTGTCGATTGTTGTTTTTATTTGTAAGGGAAAATGGCTGAACAACGAAGACAACACCTTTTTGATTCAAATTTATTTTGACACGTCACAAGGAAAGTAGGTACAACACTACGGACGCGCAGCGCGGGCGGTCACCGCTTGACTGGAGCGCACCGCTCGTTGCCCGCCCCCGCGCCGCTGTGTTCGAAAACCGGTCCATTTGAATATGTCGCAGTACGATGGCAGAATTAGGTTTTTGGCCAAAAACCTAGGTTTTTGGCCAAAAGCCGGCATATGGCAGAATCGTAGACTTCCTTCGGCCATCGTCCTGAGCTGATCCAGGTTTTTGGTCAAAAACCTAGGATTTTGGCCAAAAAACTAGGATTTTGGCCGAAATCCTAGATTTGTTTAGTATTATGGCTTTTTTGAATTTCGGGGGAACTTCTTCGTCTTCGAGTGGTACACCAAAACACCTAACGAGCCGATAGACCCTGGCCCCAATTAAATAAAGCCTGACAGGTGACATATTTGTCACTTTTCGACAAATAAGTCAAATTGTCGCGACAAGTGCCGTTAAATAAACACAACAAATATGTCCGAATGCGACAGGTAAAAACTGACATAATTGTCACCTATCAAACACGTTTAATAAAGGTGATAATTGTCAGATTTTACCTGTCGCGTCCTAAGAAAATACCCTTGACTTATTTGTCATGGTCATTGACAATATTGTCGCGTTTTGTGACATAATTGTCAAGGCACAATACCAAAGAAGAGGGAAATATTAAATTGGTCACATTTTTTCATTTGGTTAAGACCTACTTTCTTAAAACCATTTAAAAATAGATGTAAAATTAACTATTTTGGGCTTCATCTACGATCAACGTTGTGTTCGGCAAATGAAGTGCGACGTCTTCTTATTTACACCTCAAATTCATCTTCACTACTCTACTACTGCTATCCGTCAACGAAGTTAACACAATTTTCGATTTAAATTTTATTTGTACCTTTTTAAATTATGAGTAATTAAAACCTAATATCTTAACCACCAACCATCTCTGACATTGAGTATGGGTTCCTGTCGAAAATCTCCGACAATTCTACAAATATGTCGAATTGTCATTACAATTTAGTGTTTAATAAAACGAAATTGACAAGTTTTTCCGGACAAATTGTCACCTGTCGCCTGTCAAGAGAAATTGTTTATTTAACAGGAATTTGTCAAAATGTCACGACAATTCGACATATTTGTCGATTTTCCACCGTGACAAATTTGTCGATCAAATTCTTTATTAAACAAGTAATTGTCAAATTGTCGGATTGTCACCTGTCGCCTGTCACCTATCACCTATCACGTTTATTTAACTGGGGCCTGGTATCAGAGTTTTCAACCGCCTACTGCAAGTAGCAGGCCTCTAACATGGTTGTGTAACGACCGCCGTCTAAGTGATCATAGAGAGCAATCGGGACCGACCGACGGCTTACCGTACCCGTGTGGTTCGGGGGAACGAGGAGTGGAGAGGTACTTTATGCACCTCCCTCTGATCTTTTGAGGGTAGACTTGGACACCGTAAATGGACACCCTGAAGGACGGGGGGTAACATCAGACAGTCTGAACAGCAGGATTGCCTCGGATTCCCTGAAGGGCAGGGGGGAGCTTCAAACACCATAAGAGCAGGACGTACCACTGAACGCTCTAGAGAACTGGTGGTAGCGTTGGACGCCCTGGAGACCAGAAGGTAGCGTCGAACCCCCAGAAAATCCAACGCCCGTCATCTTACATCCTCCAGAGTATCCGACGCTACCCACGCCCTCCAGAGCGTCTGACGCTACCTCCCACCCTCCAGAACGTCCAATGTTACCTCCTGCCTTTCGAGGTGTATGCCCGAACTACACGGGCACGTTAAGCCGTCGGTCCTGATTGCTCTTTATGATCACTTAGACGGCGGTCGTTACACAACCTTGTCAGAGGCCTGCTCCTTGCAGTAGGCGGTTTAAAAACTCTAACACCAGGGTTCATCGGGTCGTTGGGCGACTTGGTGTACCAGTCGAAGAAGAAGAAGTTTCCCCGAAATGCAAAAGAAGCCATAATACTAAACAAATCTAGGATTTCGGCCGAAATCCTAGTTTTTTGGCCAAAATCCTAGGTTTTTGGCCAAAAACCTGGATCAGCTTAGGATGATGGCCGAAAGAAGTCTACGATTTTGCCATATGCCGGCTTTTGGCCAAAAACCTAGGTTTTAGGCCAAAAACCTGATTCTGCCATCGTACTGCGACAAATACATGCAAAACATTCTGCCGCTGCCGCGCCGCCGCCGCTGCCGCTCCGCTGCCCGCAAAATTCGAGGCAGAGGCCTTATAACTGCTCAGAGCGTGAACCGGTCCGCGGTTGCCATGCGTGCGCGCAGACGTGATATATGAGCGATAAGGCTTTGCAGGATTGTGCGCGTTTGAATGGCTTAGGAGCCTGAGAACTAAAGTAGATTATTTCTTCTGTATTTGTGATACTGAACGATGTTATAAGACTGTTTGAGATGTGTTAAGCTACCTTCGCCCTACTATGTGCTCTCCTTGTGCACGCAACCAACGCAGTAACAGCTGATGCTAAGCTAATCGCTCAGTACATTGTATACTTTAGTAGCAAGTTAAGTTAATCGTTTTTTTTCAGATTTATTTACAACAGCAGTAAGGTTTTCTTGTAACCCATTGTAGTTCAGCATAATAAAGACTCATTCTAAACGTAGTCAAAAGAATACGAAGTGTCAAACATTCCTGCCAACAATGGCATTTGTGTTTGCGCCCGCGCAGCGTGTCTTGCCGGCATTGCGCAAGCTGCGCGGCGTCTGTCACGCCCCGGCTGTCATCAGCTGTTCTGTCGACACTGGTGCATAGTAGTTTAAAACGTAGTTTGGAATCCAACTATCGGATAGGCCAATGCATATACGAACAGTCCGATGAAATCTTTTGGGCTTTTAAAACGCCTGGATGTTTCGTTACAATTACTGGCACATATAACGTACGGGTATAGTGCCCCGGCTGTCATCAGCTGTTCTGTCGACACTGGTGCATAGTAGTTTGACACATAGCGCGATATCCAGTTGATACTCAGATGATACTCAGTTGTATTATTCGTTTCAAGGTAGTGACGTCAGAACAGCCATTTCTAAGCCAGTAAAATCACAGCTATTAATATTAGGCACAAAACATCAAATAAAAATTGTCAAAGACTGTTCGGATACTATAAAAATTGATGGCGTTGAGCTTGAGCATGTTTCAACTGCACGTAATCTCGGCCTGATATTGGATGGGGAACAAAAGTTTGCAGAGCACGTTAAGAGTAAAATAAGATCTGCTTTCTTCAAACTAAAAACTCTGTACCAAATCAGACCATATTTAAAAGAGGAACTTCGGATCCTATTGACAGACTTGTTAGTACTCTCTCCATTTAACTATTGTAGTTCTGTATACGGTCCTTGCATAAATTCTAGCACAGAAAGAGCAATACAAAGAGTGCAAAATGCATGTGTCCGCTTTTGTTTTAACGTTCCCAGGAGAGAGTACATAACACCATATTTAAATAAAAAAGGTATACTCAATATGAAAGCCAAGAGAGAAATTTTATACGCATGTACTATTCAAAGGGTTATTTGGAATAAAAAACCGGACTATCTGTTTCAGAAGCTAACTTGGGTAGACAATATTAAAATAAGATGTTCACGTAGTACAGCACAGAATCTTCTGCAAATTCCAAAACATAAAACCATACGCTACTCTGGATGCTTCAAGTTTAATGCTGCAAAGATATGGAATGATCTTCCACCTCCAATGAGGAGAAAAATGTCGGTAGCGAGCTTCAAAGCCAAATACAAGAAAGCTTTATCAAAAAGGCAGCTTGCAGCAGAAAACTTGAAGCATGCATATTGGAAGTTATTACCCCTTAAAGATTATTTTGCATAATAATAAAAATAGACACACACACACACACACACACACACACACACACACACACACACACACACACACACACACACACACACACACACACACACACACACACAAACACACACACACACGCACACACACAATGGAAGAGTCTGTTAAAATTCAGGTTAAAAATAATATTGAAAATTGTTTTTTATTACCGAAGAGTTTTTATTTTGTTTTGTTTTAGAATAATATCCAAAGAGGAAAAAGTTTATGTTTGTTATTAATAATAATTTCATCGCATGTTTGTTTCTTAGATTTAATTGTCAAGCCCTCTCCTAACAACTACCCCGTGTAAGATCTCAGGGAGGAGGGACTGACTGAAAATCAGCGCCGACATGACTTGGGTCTTGTCGGCAAAAGCTGAGTCAGACCCTTTTGCCTTTTTTTTGTTGTTCTAATAACTTAGATTAAGCTAGTTTTAGTTAAACTAAAAGGCAATAAACATTATTTTTATTTTATTTTATTTATTTTATTATATCCAGCTATCGAATGGGCTAATGCATCTACGGAGAGTCCGACGATATTTTAAGGCTCCTAGATGTTTTGTTCAAACAGTTTTACCTTTACTGGCACATACTGATTTATTACGTACGGTTATAAAGTACATTTGGGGTTATATAGAGTACAACTATTAAGAGGAATGACAGCCGATGTGGCGATGTGGTTAGTACGACTGCCTGCGACGCAGAAGGTTCCGGGTTCAATTCCCGGTGGGGTCACTCACAAAGTTAATATTTCTCACTTGGTGCATTTGTTTCCAGTCTGGTTAGGACATTGCAGGCTGAACCACCTGATTGTCCGAAAAGCAAAATGGTTCCGTGCTTCGGAGGGCACGTTAAGCTGTCGGTCCCGGTTGCTGTCTATGATCATTTAGACGGCGGTCGTTACACAACCATGTCAGAGGCTTGCTAATGCTAGTAGGCAGTTAAAAAACTCTGACACCAGGGTTCATTGGACGACTTGGTGTCCCACACGAAAAAGAAGAACAGGAATGACAAAAGATAAACTCGAGAGTACCGCGCACGAAAATCTAAATGAATTGTTGGTCTCTAGTTTTAAAAATTACGAGAGTCTTCTATAAACCTCTTTATTTTGTGGCATCTCCAGTGAGGATAGGGCCACTGCTATCCGGTTGCAAGAGTCAGCCATAGGGCACTGTGACTGATGTTTCTTGTCTTTGTTCTGGCCGAAGTTTCAAAGGTAGGTAGGTATGACTGAATGGTTTAGGTTCATTTGGTAAACAGAATGCGTTCGCAAAACCATCACGACTTTGAACTCTCGAACATTCCTGCGGTAGACCGGCTTTGTAATATCAGCAGCTCTAACAATACTGGTTATTTTAGATAACTGTATAAAAACCAGTGTAAGTCGATCCCTTACCTAAATTTGTTTTACTGATAACACCCACCTCTCATCTTAAATACAAAATTTTGTGGAAACATGTACTTATTTTATAACGATCTAGGTCTAGGTAGGTAGGTATTTCTCTTCGCATTTGCTTGGCTATTTAACTTTGGACTGTACTATTCTGTATTCTGTGCTTTGGATTGTTAAAATAAAAGGTATATCAATATCATACAACATTTTCTATCAATTGTCTGAAGAATGTGAAAGAATTTATAATTGCGACACGACACAAGTCACGATTGTAGGTAAATAGGTAGATAATTGATGTTTTAAAATCGAAATTGCTTGTAATTGACGTATCGGTAAGCAATTAGAGTGCATGCATGATCAAACTGACATGCTGATTATGGAAATGACTTTATTGTTGAACAAAAAAGCTTTTGAATAATTTCTGCAAAAAATATTAAGTAGTATAGGTAGTATACGCCAGCAGTAGCTCCTCAAAATGCTGCAGCAATGGAACAGAGATAAATAAGATAAATACTAGTTTACCATTTTTTACGGAAAATCCAGTAAGTACGATAGTGTAAGTTGACCTCTTAAACTTAAAAAGCTGCTGATGGTACAAAGTCAATGGTCCATCAAATAAAGCGCATTTGATATTTTGATGCGGAAGTTTACTCAAAAGATGAACTTGAGATCAAAACATTAATGGCATGGCGCTTAGCACAATGTGTAACACAAAGCGTTTACTGACGTAATTTTATATACCATCGTTTTGTATGTTAATGGCGATGACCAATCAGGTGCGAACCTCAAGGTCCATCATTTATCAAAGCTTCTAAGGTTTGCATCAAATGTTAGTCAAGTCACGATTGGATTTACATTCTGCATGGCAGAGGCTATTAAGTGCTATAATTTTTACACGTGGATTGTCAAGAGTAGATATTTGTTTGGCTGATAGAGATGAATGGAAAAAGAAGACTAATATAATAAGCTGTACTGTACCTAACTACCCATTAGATTTCTTAAATGTTTTGTTCGCCTATGAATTCTACCTACGTTCTTATTCCTACTTGTATTTTTCGTGTTAATCCAGTACCTTCCACTGGTTCCTCAGAAAGGGACAGTACTTGTTAAAACAAATAGTGTCTCAAACAATAGAACTAACAATGGTTTATAGTACCGTTTGCAAGACAATAAGACAATTAGTATAACGCAAGACATGTCAAGAACCTTGGTAATGTTCCTACGCACAAACTTAAAAGGAAATAAATGGGTGAGCCTTTAAGTTTAAAGTTGTTGAAGTTTATAAACTGGTTGCAAATAAAAGCTTTTGCGAATAGTGCCAGGGCCAACATTGACACATCTGCTTATAATAAAGTCAACTTAGGTATAGTTGGTGCAGGGATCTATTTAAACTCTTCAAGGTTGCGCATATTTTCAATTTTGTGATACCTTCTTCGCTATGTGCGATTTATTGTATTTCAGTTTCTTCTTCATCAAATTTTAGAGCCAAAGTTGTTGGTGGTGGAGTAACTTCCAACCTACTCTGCTAGTTTCTGATAGGACACTAACTAGGTTCTTATATTGTCTTTTTTCTTTGTCGAGGTAAAGTAAATGTCTCCTTCATTCTACGTTCCCTTCCATGATGTTCTTTATGAAGTTGTCATGTCGTGGTCAATCATATTCCTTGTTATATATAGCTAATCAAAAATTATTCGGTAGGGTTAGGTATTCTTGCATCCTATTAACTGATAACTATTAAGTTCGTAAGTATAACATTTTTCTTTGATCTCTCGTGCGGCACGCAGATTAATGCCAAACAACTTTTTTCCTTTTGGAAGTGGTTTATTAGCTACTTAATGACATCATCAGAACAGGTCTTTAATATAGATTAAGTATTATTAGTAGTAGTATCCAATAGTTATAGGTAATCAAATCACACCTGTTCTGCCTTTTCCGGTAGAAAACGAGAAAGTAATTAAGTGAGCATTTCCTAATTCTACCTGTTAGTGGGCTTATTTAAAGTACCTACCATATAACGTGTTACAGTACAACAAATATAGCCGAAAGGAGGTCAAGATACTCATGAAACTAAACAACTTTCCCCATAGAACATGGGTCGAAATGTGAAAAACAATTTAGACCTCCCATAGTGAGTCAATCAGCTGATCGGTGATTTTGTATGAGAGGTTTAATTTTTTTCTATCATACAATTGAAAACTGGACGTTTCGTTGGAGTACCCAGTGTCCAAGAAAGAGGAAGAATTGAAAATTCTATGACGGAACTGTATGAAAGCCGCGCCTTATCAGTAGTAGGCATTATCAATACAACTGTATGTAACCTATAAAAATTAATTCCCTACAGATTACGTATTGAACCGGATACGGAAAAGAACAGGTTCACCTTTTGAAAGGTGCTACTTGTTATTACGTACCAACTGGGCTTACAGAGCTGTCAATACAGATGCATGGAACCCGTTGGTGGTTGGTGTCATTACGAAATTGTTTTAACTCGTTTTGTAGCGGAGAAATTGGACCTACCGACTTCCTACTTATTTGTCCTAGAATAGAAATACAAACTGACTCAATTGAATTATCTGCAATAGATTTTCACTAATAGGTAGCAATCCTCATTTTACTGGAAACCTGGGAAAGGCAGCAGAGTTAATTTACCTCGGAATATACCTAAACCCTATACCGCGCTGTGCCTGCAAGCGTAACTAGTCGTGGTGGATTTCAATTTCAGTAGGCTGTGAATAACCAGACTCCAAAAAGAAAATCTAACCCAAATTATTGCAGCAAATAGATAAAACAGCTGTGTAGCATTAAGGTCGCCCGGCCACAAGACAGTGTTTCCGCAAGAATGCAAGAAGAAGACTTGTAACAGTTAGGTCTACTTTTCCGAGTCGGTCGGCCTGGCCGGACACCGTGACGCACTTGCGTCGGCTTAATGACGCGAGGAGAACTACTTGTATCTATTAATTAGTAATTAATTAGCTAATGTGATGAATGCGTTTCGCGATCTAGTATCGTTGAATCATCCATCAATGACTAGTATTTTATATCAAACTTCGAGCAACACGGCTGCCATCCTGATGTTAAAGATGTCAAAAGTGCGTTTGAAAGCTTAGGAGAAAATCCTCGATTTTTATAAAAAAATACCTAAGTATGTTGTTCAAAATTGGATTGTTTTCTTGTAAGAAACAAATAAATCATTTTTCTCTCTTCTCTGTCAATTTTGAAGAGGTGGCTAATACCATTTGATAAAGTCGTCTAGCTGTTTTTGGTTTTCGATAACTAGGTAGGTACTAAATCCAATTTCTTCTAAAATAACCCCACAGTCGAACAACTACTTTGAAATGATTTCTCCAAAAAAGTAATAAAAATCTTCGGAACGTGTTTAGCGAAACGCAGACATCTTCATTTTGGTAAAAGTTAATCGCTCTATCGGAGCAATGAAATCGAAATTCCTTCGCCAAAATACTTCTTTTACAAACGAGTCTTGTTATGTAAACTTATGTGAGCAATAAATCAAAACTAGATTGATTGATTATTATAATATTTTGACTGACATTACCGGCTCCCCACAGTGCGTTACGAATCTTCAAAAGGCAAACGCGGTCGCGAAAAGAATCTAGGACAACACCTTTCAAAATATTTTCGTAAGTTCAAAGTTAAATTTGCATTTCAATACCGATAACAATGAATTCTCGAACGCTTTTGTTGTCAATAAGTGGGCTAAGAGAGCGTTGAACGAGACTGAACGATGCCTTGCATTGCATTGCATACCTTTTGAATTGCATGTAAGTATGTTACGTCGCAAGAATTTACTATACTTTTGGTTCGGTTATTAGGTATTATTATCGTTCGTTAACTAAGAAGTTGTAATAGCACACACTTGTTAAAAACGTATGGGAAAACGGCAATACTAGTACCAAAAGTAGGCTAAACAATTCGGTGAAGGCCTTTCCGACTGGTTTCCAATGTTTACACGTTTTGGAAAAGAATCGTTTGTATGTAACACAGCTGGTATCATCTACTTTAAAACTTTCCATACGATTTTCTCTTTCGTGAACACGCGTACTTCGTAAAAGATTTGTATTTATATGACGTGATAGGTCCTATATCAATTTACGTCATATTATAAAATATTTGATGTTATATTCATACAACTTAATGACGATAAAAATAAGTTATGAAATCTGCAACGAACAACATCTTATTTCTATCCAAATCGAATCAAAATGTTGCCATTTATATGGCCAAAGTTCTAATCACTAAACCATACATTTCATCGTCGTAAAAACACTGTACTAATTAGAGCTCTTGAACGATTCAGATTAGATTAATTGGTTGTTAGTAAGATATGCCCAGTTCCACGTCCCGGATTCACGGTAGCCGCTCAAGTAACACGGACCACAGTGTAACGATTATAAGGAAGGAGATACCGACCTCATTTGACAGTCTATTGTCAGTCCATTCGTGACTTTTTTATACTGTGGAGGCGGATTGCTTAACCATTGAAGCCTTTATGTAGTTTTTGTTTTTATTAGCCAAGGTTATCTGCAGTATTGTAATCATTATCTCGAGAATTTCGATTCCCACGTCTCTATTACGCAGTTTCTCAACGTGTTGGTTCTTTCCAAACTTTCGGCCGAGACTTGTGTGGATATGTTTTTATAATCAAGTAGCAATAAGATGTTGATATCTCGTAAAATAAAGATGATAATCACTGGTATCAAAATCGTGATCTCTTCCTACTTTCTCTACGACACACATGTCTATAACTTTGTTAGATAAGTTACCATTAATAAAATGGAGTCTTTTTTTCCACAAGTGTTGTGTGATTTTCGTTTTCGTGAAGCATAGAAAACGACGGTTTAAGTTAAAAAGTAGGTAAAAGGTGCTTATAGAACTGAAGATAATAATTTATGGGTTACGTAGCCACGATTCGGAGAAAAGTTTATATTTTTAACTAAGATCGATCGTAAATCAATCACTGGAAAAGCTAAAGAAAAGTAGTAACGTAGGTAGTAGGTACGCCGTCCACAACACGTAAAAAACGTTTAGAACGTATTGTTGACAAATCTTCTAGTGTGACTGTATAACTGGCTTGTTAGGGTGATCTAAGTTCTGTCCCAGTTGCCCAAACCTCTGCATGCTTCAGGACCTACTGGAAGCGAGCCCCAGGGGCATCTCAGTTGCCGAATATTGGTCAAAGAAAATATAATTGTTGCCATCGACTCAACGAAGAAGAAGAAGGGTGATCTATCACTTACCCTGCAGGCTGGGTGCGGAGGCGGGCGCGGCGGGCGCCGGCTGGCCGTGCGGCGTGGGCACGGGTCTCCTTCTCCTCGGCGCGTGCAGCCCAGGCGCTGACGCTGCCCTGGTCGCAGTACGGAACCCTGGCGCGCGGTATCTAGCAGACTTGACGGGTCCGGCTGGAACCGTGTTGGTGCCCGTGATTGACGGCAGGCGGGGCAGCGAGCCGGCGCGCTGCTCTTCTTCCGACTGTAAGAGAAGACAGTATGAGAAACACAAAATGGCTTTCCAGTTACTTCCAGCCTCTTTAGACACAATAGAAATGCGACACCAACCAGTGATTTAGGACATGAGGGAAAATTCTAGCAAGTACCTACAAGTATAACTAGAGTAGGTCACCAAATACTTAATCCTAGATTAGTAATAAAACTACGCGATCGGTCGCGTGGGGTCTTTGTGAACCCCAAAGTTTAGGTGCCATTGAAAAATAATAAGATTTGATAAATTATTTGTTATTTACTAATACTAAAAATTATCTGCACAGATTAACCAATAATACATATTAAAAAAAAGAAAAATAATACATATAAAAAAAAATATATCAAATATAACGGATGGTAGAAAATAAAATATTTTATCATTACAATTTAGGTAACTATACATATGGCTATCGTTACCTGTTATTATAATATAAAACAGAAATATGACACATCGGTTGTGTTTTTTTCAATCGTATTGTATAAAAATATAATATATGTAAATATTATGCTCGATATTAGATATACTCATATTTCTATAGCGTAACTAAACTACTACATAATGCTGGACATTTACTCCAAAATATATTAAATTTTAAATGTGATTTGAGATGCTGATGTAAAATGAGTCATAATCTCATAATACCTATATGTTTTTACAGAGTCCGCGCGTTCTAAGTAAGACATGGCATCGTGTTTTACTACGAGTTAGTAAAAGTTAATGTCATAATTTCTGCCCTCATTCCAATTACTAGGGGTCGGCGCAACACGTTTCGTTTGTGTTTTGTTTTTATATTATGCTATGGATTTTTGTTTTGTGTTTGTACTTGTTACTTTTTATTAAATTAGTAAAAGTTAATAGATAGGAATATTTTAATCACTTCTGTATTTTTAACAGATGATAAGTAAAGATAAGAAGGTAAACGTATCTTTGAAATGCTGATAGAATTTTATATACTTAATAGGTAGAGTAGATAATTATACCTATGGTTTCGCGCATTTTTATTGATTGAATTTTTAACTATTAAATGTGAAGGAATTGAGAAAACAACATAAATAGCAAAATCGACGGCATTAGTAGATTTCTGAGATAGCATGATAAATATTGATTGGTAGATAATACTGATAGGTACCTAAGTACTTATAAGTATGAGGTTGTTATCTCCAGTTCATGCATGCCATAATCTTTTTCTATCTATAAAATCTAGTGCTTTATCGATTTTATCCAAGTTTTATCTTATCGAAAACATCACATAGTGCAACGTGACATTGACATCTACTGTCCGAATTCCATGTACCATTGCGACACACAGGTAAACACCGTTATGTCACGCTCTCATTCTTTTTCATACATTTAGAAAAGGATAGATGCATGTTTGGTTAGTTAGGTAAACAGTTCACCGGTTGTTTACTTATCTTTGTTTGTTTATTGTTTTAATACTGTAGGTGTCAATAGATTATGGAACAATGGCACGTGTACGCAGTTTATGTGGTTCATATTGGATATTGATTATCACGTAGTTCCAATTTTTACCTTCTGGGAAGGGGAGAGTAATAACACCAAAACAAGCGCGATTTAACAATAGTGAGATCGATAGGTAGGTACTTTAAAAAGTTAATTGGACCTCGACTATTTGCATAGTATGACAGCCCATTTTGCAATTGTTAGAATAGCCTTACTGTAATACTTAAAGATGTAGAAAAAGTTAACTGGATCTTGAGTATTAGCATAGATTTGACAGCTTCATATTGCACTTGTTAGTTAGAATAGCCTAATTCTAAGTTAGATAATATGATTAAAGATATTTAAGTATATTACCTCTGCGTCGGGTGCCGAAGCTCGCCGCCTTCCTCTCCACAGCCTGTCTTCACTTCCGCTGATGGCTCCGCAACTCCTCGAGTGCGATCTTTGGGAGGCCAGCTCGACCCCAGCCGGGGACCGCCTCGCTTCACATCCACCACCAAGAGTCCCTCTTGAATCCGCTGCCAGCAGAGCAGACTCGAAACTACCCCGCCACGAAAACCGCTCACAGTCACTCGCGACACTGCCCCTACTCGCGGTAGGCTCCAACACATCATGAGATCTACTCCGCGCCAGAGCTCCAGGCTCCGACGCACTGTCATCGTCCGTTGTCGTAGACGCGCCGCCCGACACTTCATGCATCAACGCCACTAGTCTGCCACCGATATGCCGCATCACTTTCCCGAATAATGGCGGAGATCCTTCCCCGGCCCGGCCTAACGTCGCCGCCAGCCTTTGGTACGCCCCCGCCGCGTCACGCTCCAACGAACCAGCCTCACTATTCCCTTTATCGAACTCGTCTATTATCTCTCTACAGCTTTCTGAGATTTGCTTCCTTAATGCTGACCGATTAGCTGTATTGCCTTCTAGATCTGAGCCAGCGTAGTCTGACGAATCGTACGAATCGCTCCATGTGTCCTCGCTTGAAAGGTACTCGACAATTTCTCTTACTTCTTCGTCCCGAATTCCCGGTACGGTTTTCATTAGTCTTGTTAATTCGCTTTCGAAGTATAAAAGTTGGGGTGGTTTCGGTGGTCGGGAAGTCTCGGAGTTATTAGACGACGCAGCGGACGCCGGGGTCGATGTCCTTACGTTTGCAGAGTTTATCATTTGTTTGAAGAACTGCCGCATCTTTGTCATCATAAGATTAGTTTCCTCATCTGAGGACCAGTTATTAAAGCTATCTTTACGTGAAAGCGGGCTTGGCGGCGGTCGAGATGACGGAGGTCCTTCAACTCGCTCCTCTACATCAGGCCTTATTTCCTCAATAATCTCCTCTAACTCGGTTTTAGGCTCATGGTTTCTAGCATTAAATTCTGAGCTAGAGTCGCCGTTTCGTAATAAATCGTCACAGCTGCCAACGAATCCGCTATCTCGACTTGTTTGTTTTTTAGATTCGGACAATTCAGATCCAAGCGGTGGGAATTCAGGACGAGGGGAGATCCGGCCCTCCTCTCCCTCAGATACAGATCTAGTGTCATCTCGAGTTTCCTCAGCGAACTCCATTGACTGCCTCCGTTCGTCAGCTGGTGACCCACGCGTCTTTTTGTTTTGCTTTTTCCTTTTTGATTCACCTTGCGAGTCGAGCCTTTCGGACGAATCATGCCTGTCTTCTGTCTCTGTACTGGACCCATCTGATACTTCCTGCGCATCTTGTGATGGCTCTTCCCCTAATAAGTTATCTAAAGATGATGAATGTGATCGAGGTGTACCTCGAGCTCTTACTAACCGTTTTCTCCTCTGTTCAGGGCTCTGTCTGCCCTCACTGTCACTCCCAACACTTCCGGACCCGTCAGAGTCCCGCCTCTCCTGATTGAATCCCATAAATCCAGAAAGGAAGTATTTTTCCAAACGAGACGACACAAGCTCATCACTATCACCACTGCGTTTAGGTTGTTCATTGTCAACAATAGATTCACCACCCTCACTGCACACACTGGACGTTTCCGACACTGGTTCTTCATCGTCACGAATATTCCGGCCGTCACCCAATCCAAAAAAGAAATATTTTTCCAACTCGGTCGCGGATATAGGTCTCGGTTTCTTCGTCGTCGTATGCTCTGTTTCGCTTTCTTCGCAACTTTCTTCAACAATCGTGTGTAAAGTGAAGTCTAGCGAGCGGCGGCAGTAAGCGAACTCTTCCCCGCGTGTTGGTAAACAAGCCTCGTCGCCCGAGTCGGAGTCGGAGGGTGTCGTGTTCTCGTCATCGTCGTGGCTGACGTCCTCGACCCACGAGTCGTCGTCGGCGAGCCCCTCCTCTAGGCAAACGACTGCCGAGAGAGTGTCGGCATTGCTAACGACGGTCACTCCACCCGAAGGCTGTGGTGTTTCGTCGTCGGAAATTCGTTCGTTTGTTTCGTTTTCGCTTTGTGAGTTGGTGTGCTGTACGACGACGTCGGCCGGGTCGGGTCGCATGAGCCGCGTGGTGTCGGTGGTGACGACGGAGACGCGGTCGTGCGTGATCATCACGCGGCTGGTGAAGCGCGCGGTCGCGTCTGCGCGTGCGCTGCGCGAGCGACAGACTGCGCTCGCGGCGTCGACAGGTGCGCCGGCGCCCCTCTCCTCCTCGCAAACCGGCCGCACACCGTTTGTTTTCTCCTCCTCTCGGTCCTCCATTAGCTCTTTCTTCAATAATTCACTGAGTGTTCGTTCGATACCTTTAAAAAGATCAATTTTTTCTGAAGCTGATGCTAATGAATTCGAACTGTTTTCCGCGGGCTCGGGCGATGGTGCTAATTGAGGTCGAGGTACGCTCGGTGTTTCGTCATAAATTAACTCCCCGTTGTGATTTTCATTGGGCATTTCTACCGCAACTTTTACTTTCATATTACTTTCCGTAATGAAACTATTATCTAATGAATCGCACTCAATGTTTTCGGAACCGATTTGACTTTGATTACTATCATTATGTTCGGTGTTGTTATCTAAATTGCTGGTACTTGTGCTGCCTGATGCGCTGAAACTGTTGTAATTTTCGTAACATTCACTTTGTAGCATATTTTCGTCACAAAACCTGAAGAAGTTTGATCTTCTTGCTCCATCGTTTACACTAGGTGAGGCTAGGTTTTCAGCACTGCTTCCGTAAGGAATAACCGGATGTTCGTCGGAGAAATTGATGGAATCTAACAGCACAATGTCCGGGTTGTCGGCTCCATTTTGCGGAACAATGTTATTTAATTCAGCATTAGCATTTAATTCGTTTTGCTCCGCCACGTCCACTGCGATTATTTCTAAGTCGTCCGATTTCTTATCGAAGGAGTCGTCACAGTCGATGCCGCTGCTGTCCGCATTGTCTTCCAAGTCTGACGATTCTGAGTCGGCGGGGTTCACAACAAACACTCGCGAGAATCGGCCCCCTCCGCCACCGGAGTCGTCAGAGTCCTCGTCGGTGGTGGCCGGCTCCTCGGGCGCGCCGCTCGTCACATCGTAGCTTCTTCTTTCCACTTCCCCTTCAGAATCACTAGAATCTCTAGATTCATTCGAAGAGGGAAATGCGTTTTCAGCTTCCAAATGGCCCGGCATCGCGTCCGCTTGGTCCGACAGCAAGGACAAGGGTTCCTCCTCGGCAATCACCTTGATACCGTCCGACGTGTCATTATCGACTGGCGGTGGCTCGATAGTTTTATCGGGCTTATCGCTATCAGGCGCCTGTGACGATTCCGATTGTATAGCTTTATCGGTGCGTTCGACGGTCATCTCGAGTGTTTTCTGTGGGGTGTTTACAGCGGTAGCGGCGGCGGTGGCGGCGACGGCAGCGGCCGTGGTGAGCCGCGCCAGTGCCGCCGCATCGAGCGCGGGGAAGCCGGGGTACGTGCTCCAGTGCGGCGGCGGGGGCTGCGCGGGGAACGCGAGCAGCGCCGGCCAGAGGGCAGCCGGGATCGGGACGGGTACCGGCACAGGTACAGCTATTAGTCTCGGCTCAGCGCCACAGGAGCATGCTCTCGGGCAGGTCGGGGCTACGTGTTTCGGCGGGGGCGGTATGTGTGGCGGGGCGGCGCCTGGTTCGAAGTAGTCCCAGTCGCAGTCGTCGGGGGCTGGCGGGGCGGCTGACGACGCGGTCGAGGAGGAGTCCTCCGTGTCCTCGCGGCAGGAGGAGTCGGAGCTGAGGAACACGAGGCGGTAGTCCTCGGGCCGCATGCGACCGGCCTCCGGCTCGCTCGCCTCACCCGGCTCACTGCTGACACCCCACTCTGGAATAGACAAACAGTAACACATTATTATCACTTCATTTCATCAATAAACTAAACCCCACCCACGCAAACAAAACCGTAGAGTTAGTTATAGTAAGATGCCTTAGATAAACACAAGAGCAAGATAATAATGGGCGGATATTTGCTGTTGTAAATGTGCTAGGCGCTGCGCCTGCCTTTTTTCATAACAATAGTTATTACTTTAACGTTATTTGCCTGTCCATGCTCATAATAAAGGTTTGATTCTAATGAAACAATACAGTGAGTAATTTAGTGACCTAATCCACATAAACTATGCCATTAGTTCATCCATTGCTCAAGTACCTACCCACTATAATTTTAATTTTACGGTACAGAACACATTATTTAACAGAGTTTATTTAATAAGATATAAGGTACTACTATTATCTATTCTGTGATATAACACGTAATTAGCATATGAGGTAACAAATGATTTAGTACCAACCAACATAACTACCATTATGCTGAGTAGTCGTGACCTCTTGGTACTACTACTTACCTATTTCATCTTAGTTTTTGCTAATAAATTAATCCTTTGTTCTAGTTTTCGTGTAAGTAGGTACCTACTCATATAATCTTTTATAGAAGTTTTTTTAAGGTGTCATAACATCATGGAGCTACTCAAGTACCTATATCTACCTCTAGATCTATTACTAATTTTATTTACGGAGTGCCAATGTGAGTGTCAAAGATATTGTAAGTAGATAGGTACCCACTTAATTAAAGATGTTGTTATACTATTCTTAATAATACTTGCATACAATACTTTTCTAATTCCTATTTTCACTTGTGAGAATAATATCTCACTGTGTGTAAGTGCATTAAAAATCCCAAAAGATCAAATTATGTACAGATATCTAGACACTCTGTTTGCCCGGTAAGGTATATCGCCATGAGTTTACTCATGTATATTTAAGTCTAATCTACACCCAGTAGTTGTCCAACACAAAGCTAATTATCTTCCTACCAAGCCAACTGCTTGTCATGTAGGCAGTTTGATTGATTCAAACGGCCCATCCTACTCAAATACCTGAGTAAACGATATTAATTACGAATGTAAAACAGCTGTTCTATTATTAGACTGAACTTAATACCTTAGATACTAGAAGAGACTATACTCAAAACAATTGTGACTTTTATAACGAGAGTTTTTAGGCGAGTAAGTAGATCCTTCCTTTCCAATTATCCGAAGTCATTGTCAAGCGATGGAATGCTTTTACCTGTAGGTCAAGATCAAGAAGTAACCGAAAGCCGCATTTCAGTGTCCTAGCTTTTCTTAGGATCATCATCATCTTCCTGCTCTTATCTCAATTACCTACTTGGGGTCGGCGCAACACATTTTGTTTAACACAAAATCGTGTTGCAAAGGATTTGGCTCAATTTTACGACCGGCCGCCCACCAGACGTCAACCCTCCTTGGGAATGCTTTTGTGGTGGATTAACCGCCACCATATGGTTGCCCTGGCGGTTTGGGTCGGGTTTATCCCTCGGTCGCCTCTTACGATCCCCACGGGAAAAGAAGGGGTGGTGCTATTCTACTCTGCCGGCACCACACGGCAAATTCTACTCTGCCGGCACCACACGGCAAATTCCACTCTGCCGGCACCACAAGGCAACTCTGCCGGCACTACACGGTAACTCTGCCGGCACCACACGGCAAAATGTTAAAATATATGTCTATTTAAAAAATATTCTCTACGGGGCTACTTTACTTTCGAGGAGCGGGCTCTATCAATCAAGCAAGCTAAGCAGCTAGTCTATCATTAGCTGATCACAGCTGATCGAGGGATTGCAGGCCGATGCAACGATGCACTTACTATGCGCTATGCACTTATAATGCACGCAATGCGCCAGTAATTGCTTCATTGCATTTGTGAAGTTCGAACAAAACTGGCTAAATGAGCTGTGAAACACTGAAATTTACACTTTGATATAGGTATGTGAAATACCTAGCGTATTTGGTGTCATGTTTTACAAGCCCGTTTATGTACTTTTTAAAGTATTCTATTTTAGGTGTACGCTGAAATTAACATGACAGTAGGTTAGTAGGTGGTCTAACTGACTTACACTCAAGTTAATCGGGACATTTGTCTCTGTGTAACACACGCCAAGAAAGACTGAAAATCTGTTATACCTTGGTAGGTAGGTACGTATACGACTATCTCAACTGTATTAATGTAACTTTACGCATTTAACTGATAATTTAGTGCCTCAAAATATTGGCAGGCGCGTTACCTGACAACTAATTACATTTTCGTGTTCAAATTCGTCTCGCAAACAGTAAACAAATTATCATCATCACCATATCAGCCGTAGGACGTCTACTGCTGAACATAGGCCTCCCCTAAACCTTTCAACAAATTATGGGTCAACGATATTAAGCTCATCCTATTACCTGCTACCCATCTAATAACCGTCAGCAGGTGACATGTGTAAAACAATGAAGGTAACCCTAATGATTGTAACTGTATTGCTAGTGAGCAGGGCATTATATTCTCCGGCCGGAATTAGGTCCATTGTAAGACGTCGCACGCAACCAACGAGGCCCATTTAAGAGCCTAATTTATACTGGTCTTCCTTAGAAACTCTATGAAGAGCCAGTGTGTGGTAGGTCCATTGTTGAGACATCGCAACCGGCCACTTACGCTGCTCTCTCAAGCTTGACGACTGTGAAATGTCACTTGAGGTCACTTGTTACTATGCTTTGACCATTGTAAGTAGGTAGGTAGGTTCAGTACATATGTCTACTTGGTCTTGTGATGTTAACCCCGAGGTCTTGTTAGATGCGAAGAGGTAAAGCCAGTAAAGCATATTATTTGTAAGAAATCTGTGGGCTCTAGAAATTTTCAAAGACTACCTCGCTGAAAGTGGATGATGATGATGGCTATGTGTGTGGCTGCTATCCATCCGCTAAAATAGTATCATAGCCTAACCGAAAGGCCAAGTTACGCTGGTCGCCTAGTGTCAGCGTAACTTGGCCACAACACAAGCGCAGGCTGATGACGACACTAGGATAGCGGATGGACCTAACCTACCGTTGGTCTGTCTGATGCTATCAAGTTATCTGTAAAACGAAACTGCTCAAGTTCTTATCACTGTCAGTAACATTTTCATCCACCTCTGTCTCTCTACTTAGGATAAACATAGACCTGTCCCATTGACCCGTCCGGTCCGGTATAGCGGTATTTTTTCAAGCCATTCGCATTGTTTCAAAAACACCATGGTATTACGCATACAAAACACCGTACTATTGTTAATGTAGAGCTGTGTCTCTACTCTAAGCATTGTATTGTATCGTCAAACAAAAGTGAATATATTACACTATCCTTCCGACGGCCTGATTTGAAATACATTGCTGGTTGTCGATGCCGCCTTAGAATAGAATTACCCCAATTCTACCCGTAGGTTTAAAAGCGACTCCGGGATAATCATCTAGCGCTTAAAATGCCTGTCATGCATGGTGAGTATGGCAATAGAGGGAGGCCTATATCCAGCAGTGGAACGTTGTGGCTGTTATTGTATATGGGCTACATTACAACAAACTGAAGATAACCATCAATGTACCTATCTATCTATACAAAATCGGTAAGCATGGCAACAAGGTAACTTTAATATCCGTTTTAGACCTTACAAAAAGCACGTACAGTTTGTCGTAAAAAAAGTCAATTCAGAGTGTGGTTTTCCAAATCGCAACATTAGTAAACCTTTGTCTGACTCTAGGAAGAGAAAGGTGATGGTTGTAGAAAACATTGGTTTGTACGAACGAATAACAGAGGTATTGCGAAATAGTGGTCACTTACGCTTTACTATGCTTTTTTGAGTGTACCTAAAAGATGAAATGTCAATTGGGGACTCTGTTCTAGCCGGTGCTTCCACAAATTAGGGTTGGCTCAGTTGGTACCTACTAGCGACGATTTTTACGCTTACTGACTTTTACTGGAATCATAGAGGCACTCAAGGTAACTAAGAAGTCGGTTGCCACGAGCGTCATATTTCTTGCTTTGAAATCGGCTTTAGCTGTATTTCGTCCTTGTATTGGACCAGCACCCCTGGCTATGTAACAAGTGACAATCGCGAAAGTCCTAAACAGAGTCGTCTGATCCTTGGATGAGCACCCTCGATAAAGAATATCCAGAGACACGCAATTGGAAAGGTCTACCCTACCTATGTCCAACAGTGGACTAATATAGGCTGATGATGACGATAAGAATTACACACACGTCCAGTAAAGCACACCTATGATTACCTATCGCAATCTCGTGGATAACCAGTCGTGGTCTATTCTTAAACCGCTCATGCGACACCGGCCATGGCGATCGCATCACGCCATTAGCTAGAAAGTATGCATGGTAATGTGGAAGTGAACGGGAAATCGAGAGATATGTGATGGAAACAGTGTAGAGGCAGATCTGCAGAATTCACTTTGGGTACCACAGGCTAGGCTATCGAAGACACAGGCTGAATTATCCCACATAAAGTAGTGGCACGTAGTAGTACATATCTAATTAGGCTGAAATTTCACAAGTAACTAATACCGGAAACTCAGAAAGGGCTAGTTAGTGATAGATAAGGAACACCTATCCCCACGGAACATAGGATGAAATATGAGAAAATAATGTTGACCTGCCATACAATACAAATTGTTTTGGTCGGCTGGTAGATACATTTGGCGCCAATAAATATGCTGCCTTCTATTGCTGTGTAGGAATGCCAATAAATTACTCAGACAGAAATTATGATGGAGCTATCTTAAGACTAGAGTCTATTTATTTTATTTTATTTTGATAAGAAACACCAACAGTAAATACATTGAACACTCAATTAGTTCCAATACAAAATTACTAATATAGGTATATACCAATTATAGGTGTACACGACGTTCTCCAAAAACTTACAACAGTAAACTTAAGTCTATTAATATTACAAAAGAAATCTTATTGTGGTACAGACAGATACTACTCAATCATCAAACATCTCCTCAATTTCTTGCATCTAATCCCAACCACGGATGGGTGGCAGTGGCAGTACCAGCGGATCGTGAGTCGAAAGCGCTTGGCAGCACGATAGCATCTGCAGACAGCCATTATGGTAACGCTCCATGAGCGATCGATCTGTCGAGGGATTCGAGGATGTGGAGAAAGAGGTTAACGTCTTTATGGGTGTAATCGATTTGCTGACACTATTTGTAACTTGCAATGTGAGGATTTGATGGTTGGTTTGGTTTATAGCATAACTCCGTTCCTACATGTAAATGCTTAAAATGTGACTTGGGGATGAATAAGTGAAAGGAATGAGTAGCACCGAAACTTTCTCAGAGTTGATGATGGAGCGATCTTACTTAAGACTGCTTTTAGACCTATTTCAGACTAGACAGATACTATTCAGTCATCAGACATCTTACTTCCTTGAATCTAACCCCAACCACGGATGGGTGGCAGTGGCAGTACCAGCGGATCGTGAGTCGAAAGCGCCTGGCAGCACGATAGCATCTGCAGACAGCCATTATGGTAACGCCCCATGAGCGATCAGATCTGGCGAGGGATTCGAGGATGTGGAGAAAGAGGTTAACGTCTTTATGGGTGTAATCAATTTGCTGACACTATTTCTTTGCTTTCAGACCTATTCCATTCTAGAGTCACGAGAAATCTACTTGTGGTACAGATACTATTCAATCATCAAACATCTCCTCAATTCAATGCATCTAACCCCAACCACGGATGGGTGGCAGTGGCAGTACCAGCGGATCGTGAGTCGAAAGCGCCTGGCAGCACGATAGCATCTGCAGACAGACATTATGGTAACGCTCCATGAGCGATCAGATCTGTCGAGGGGTTCGAGGATGTGGAGAAAGAGGTTAACGTCTTTATGGGTGTAATCGATTTGCTGACACTATTTCTTACTTGTTATACGAGGATTTGATGATGGAGCGATCTTACGTAAGACTGCTTTTAGACCTATTTCAGACTAGACAGATACTATTTAATCATCAGACATCTCTACTAGTTGAATCTAATCCCAACCACGGATGGGTGGCAGCGGCAGTACCAGCGGATCGTGAGTCGAAAGCGCCTGGCAGCACGATAGCATCTGCAGACAGACATTATGGTAACGCTCCATGAGCGATCAGATCTGTCGAGAGTTGCGAGGATGTGGAGAAAGAGGTTAACGGCTTTATGGGTGTAATCGATTTGCTGACACTATTTCTTACTGGCTATAACAGATATCGTTCAGTCATCAAACATCTCTTCAATTCAATGCATCTAACCCCAACCACGGATGGGTGGCAGTGGCAGTACCAGCGGATCGTGAGTCGAAAGCGCCTGGCAGCACGATAGCATCTGCAGACAACCATTATGGTAACGCTCCATGAGCGATCAGATCTGTCGAGGGGTTCGAGGATGTGGAGAAAGAGGTTAAAATCTTTATGGGTGTAATCGATTTGCTGACACTATTTGTTACTTGCAATACTATGGGAATGCCAATAATTTCCTCAGACGAATTGATGATGGAGCGACCTTACTAAGAATGCTTTTAGACCTATTCCAGACAAGAGTCAAAAGAAATCTTATTGTGGAACAGATAGTATTCAATAATCAGACATCTCTATTAGTTGAATCTAATCCCAACCACGGATGGGTGGCAGTTGCAGTACCAGCGGATCGTGAGTCGAAAGCGCCTGGCAGCACGATAGCATCTGCAGACAGCCATTATGGTAACGCTCCATGAGCGATCAGATCTGGCGAGGGATTCGAGGATGTGGAGAAAGAGGTTAACGTCTATAAGGGTGTAATCGATTTGCTGACACTATTTCTTACTTGCAATACTATGGGAATGCCAATAATTTCCTCAGACAAATTGATGATGGACCTATCTTACTAAGAATGCTTTTAGACCTCTTCCAGACTAGAGTCAAGAGAAATCTTATTGTGGAACACATACGATTCAATCATCAGACATCTTAACTACTTAGTTGAATCTAATCCCAACCACGGATGGGTGGCAGTGGCAGTACTAGCGGATCGTGAGTCGAAAGCGCCTGGCAGCACGATAGCATCTGCAGACAGCCATTATGGTAACGCTCCATGAGCGATCTGATCTGTCGAGGGGTTCGAGGATGTGGAGAAAGAGGGTAACGTCTTTATGGGTGTAATCGATTTGCTGACTTACTTGCTATACGAGGATTTGAGGGCTGGTTTGGATTTATAAATAGCATCACATTTCTACTTGTGAATGCCTTAAAATGCGACTTGGGGATGAAGTGTAAGGAATGTGTAGCAGCGCAATATCTGGATAACGGGAGACTAACTTCCAGAGACTTTTTTACTGGTTGTTTATTAAGAATTATTTATTGTGTAGTAAGTATTCGCGACTACTTGTAAAATTACATACCTACTTATATTATTTCGCGAAACGTAGAGGACTCAACTCTATACCAAATAATTAACAAGTTAGTCACGAAAACCTACATAAATGGGTTCAATAATAAAAATTACTTGTCAGAAAGTGAAGAAACGTCAATGTTAAGCAAGATAGTGAACACGATTTTCTCCACACTTCCTATTACAGCGACCAAACTAACCGCAGAGTGCACCGAAAAGCACCCTTGCACAATTATCTCCCTGTGTCCAACAGTGGACTGTATTGGTTATTAGTGAAGAATTTACTTGTCAGAAAGTGAAGAAAGTCTATGTTAAGCAAGATAGTGAACACAATTTTCTCCACACTTCCTATTACAGCGACCAACCTAACCGTAGACTGCACTGTGATGCACCCTTGCATAATTATATCGCTGTGTCCAACAGTGGACTGTATTGGTTATTAGTAAAGAATTTACTTGTCAGAAAATGAAGAAACGTCTATGTTAAGCAAGATAGTGAACTCGATTTTCTCCACACTTCCTATTACAGCGACCTGCCTAACCGCAGAGTGCACCGAACAGCACCCTTGCACAATCATCTCCCTGTGTCCAACAGTGGACTGTATTGGTTATTAGTGAAGAATTTACTTATCAGAAAGTGAAGAAACGTCTATGTTAAGCAAGATAGTAACACGATTTTCTCCACACTTCCTTTTGCAGCGACCAACCCTAACCGCAGAGTGCACTGTGATGCACCCTTGCACAATCATGGGAAAATTACTGCCATTACTTACTTATTGTATCTTGGGTTATGGAGCGTGATTGTTTTCATGTTATACTTAATATATTTTACTTTATATTTGAATTAAAATCCTAATCGTGTACGTAATATAGTATTTCCTGTACAATTACCCTTCATTTTGTCCCATTATGAGGATTTTTATTACACGATAAAACTGAAATTAGTTTCACCAACGACTCAAGAAATCGCAGATGAAAATTATTTTTGCAAACTGACTGTCATGTAAATGATAAGCGTGTAGAAAGAATACACGAAAATAATCGAATGGTATTTATTTAATAAAGATTTTCGTACATACCAGCTATTTTTCATACAAGTGGTTTGTTAAGAGAACAAAGATTATGCATTATTTATGAGCTAATTTTAACTTCGTTCGCAGTAGTTCCATTGAGATTAGTTCCATGGAACTACTGCGAACGTTTTTTTCGCACTAGTTCCATTGGCTCTGACAATGGAACTATCGCGAAGCTTCGTTTACGATCATTCGCAGTAGTTCCATTGAGTAGTCATTTGGTCTGTGCATCCACCTTCTCAAATATATCTCAGTGCGCATAAAAGTTTCTTTGAAGGAGTTGTAGGTCTTGACGAGACCTACATTTAATGTGACAGCTGTCAAACTATTGGTTTCTTTGGGAAAGTTGTAGGCCTTAACGAGATCTACATGACAGGTGTCAGCTGTCAAACTTTAAACTCGTTTATCTCATTAACTATGCACGCTACACAACTAGTTTCTTTGGAAAAGTTGTAGGCCTTAACGAGATCTACATGACAGGTGTCACCTGTCATACTAAAAAGTCGTTTATATCGGAAACTATGCGTGCTAGACTATTGGTTTCTTTGGGAAAGTTGTAGTCCTTAACGAGATCTACATGACAGGTGTCAGCTGTCATACTAAATAGTCGTTTTTATCGGAAACTATGCGTGCTAGACTATTAGTTTCTTTGGGAAAGTTGTAGGCCTTAACGAGATCTACATGACAGGTGTCAGCTGTCAAACTTCAAACTCGTTTACCTCGTTAAATACGTTTTTTACACCACTAGTTTCTTTGGAAAAGTTGTAGGTCTTGCTAAGATCTACATTTTAAGTGACAGCTGTCAAACTTTAAACTCGTTTATCTCGTTAACCATGCATGCTACTCTACTAGTTTCTTTGCAAAAGTTGTAGGTCTTGCCAAGATCTACATTTTAAGTGACAGCTGTCAAACTTTAAACTCGTTTATCTCGTTAACTGTGCATGCTACACCACTAGTATCTTTGGAAAAGTTGTAGGTCTTGCCAAGATCTACATTTTATGTGACAGCTGTCAAACTTTCCCAAAGAAACCAATAGTCTAGCAATCATAGTTTCCGATATAAACGAATTTTTAGTATGACAGTTGACACCTTTCATGTAGATCTCGTTAAGGCCTACAACTTTCCCAAAGAAACCAATAGTCTAGCATGCATAGTTTCCGATATAAACGACTTTTTAGTATGACAGCTGACACCTGTCATGTTGATCTCGTTAAGGCCTACAACTTTTCCAAAGAAACTAGTTGTGTAGCGTGCATAGTTAATGAGATAAACGAGTTTAAAGTTTGACAGCTGACACCTGTCATGTAGATCTCGTTAAGGACTACAACTTTCCCAAAGAAACCAATAGTCTAGCACGCATAGTTTCCGATATAAACGACTTTTTAGTATGACAGCTGGCACCTGTCATGTAGATCTCGTTAAAGCCTACAACTTTTCCAAAGAAACTAGTTGTGTAGCGTGCATAGTTAATGAGATAAATGAGTTTAAAGTTTGACAGCTGTCACTTAAAATGTAGATTTCATCCAGACCTACTAACTTCCCAACGAAACCAGTGGTGTAAAATATGTATTTAACGAGTTAAACGAGATTGAAGTTTGACAGCTGTCACTTAAAATGTAGGTCTCGTCAAGACCTACAATTCCTTCAGAGAAACTTTTATGCGCACTGAGAAGGTGAGACAACTACTCAATGGAACTACTGCGAATGATCGTAAACGAAGGTTCGCGATAGTTCCATTGTCTGAGCCAATGGAACTAGTGCGAAAAAAAAACTTCGCAGTAGTTCCATTGGACTAATCTCAATGGAACTACTGCGAATGATTGAATTTTAAGAACCAAGGTAACCTCGAGAAAAGTCGATAGGTAATGTGAATATTGTTTAAAACATAAATGTATGAACTTAATGATATTTCAGCAGTATCTCATAGTGTGATATTAGGTAATGTATGCGTATACGAATGAACGAATACCTACCTACTTCTTCATATTTGACACCAATGATTTTCGATGCGCTTCTACATTTCATAACTATCTCAATAAACTGTTCCTATATTTTTTTTTGCTTATCAGCAAAGTTATTGTCTTATCCTTGAAAACAGTTGTACCTTACTTACTTAGCCGCAGTTAAGTCAACGAGGTCTATCTACTGAATAACAAGACTCCGACTTCCGTATGTAACTACCACGTGCGTTTGACTTGAATGCATTATACATACAGCGTGCTTAAAAATGACATTACAAAACCGTATCTTTAGTTCATTTATTCATAACTAGCGGTCAGTTAGCAGTTTCAGCCACTCTGTGAAGCTGCAATTCATTTCACGCGGGAAAAGGCACAAACCTTTTTATTGAATCATTCTATCTATTCCAAAAAACCGAACCAACATCTTCATGTGGAACATTGAGGCGACGAATAACCCGATTAACCCTGGAGTCAGAGTTCCTCAACCACTACTACTTAGTAAGTCTCTGGCATGGAGCCGGCAACCTTAGCGGGTTCTCATCGCCAACGGTGTCTCTTTAGATGGGTATACGTTTCGAACGGTAAAGCTGTGTGATGTAAGTTTTGGGAACAAAATAAGTTTTACAAGTCGGATAAATAAAAATCTGCCACGATTTCGGATGGCCACCCCATACAATGTTATTATGACCTCCTAAAAATCGTCTATCGTTATAGCATACTTTCAATCGGTGGACGTAAGACTTTGTCAATGGGAGCTTAGTCTACCTACACGGAAACATTTTTATTAGGAACAATGAAGTTGTTCAGCCTGCCATGTCATATTGAAACCAGCAAAACCGTGGAAAATTGATTTCTACCTTTCTCGAGAATCAAACCTAAGACTTTTAGATAGCCTATCTGGCTTGCTATTCAACTTTGGAATAGAATAAAATAATAGCATAAACTTATGGCCTCAAACTAAACACAATCCTTTTCTGTAGCACTTCTAAAAACAACAGCCTGTATAAGGCAGAAACACCTACTTGTGATGCTACCCACATAGTAATCAATATTCAATGCCTAGTTTAGTTTAGTGATTAAAATTGTTTACAAAACTTTTATTTGTTGCAGTCGGGTTCTTGTTTTTAGGAAAACTACTTATAAAGTGCTGCTGATAGTAACAACACAAAGTAAGTATTGGCTAGCGCAAGTAACAAGGAGATATGTTAAAAAATAAAAACCCGACTGCGGTAATTTCGATGTTGTATTTATGAATTTTTAACATAGCCAGTGTGCCACTCGCACTGCTAAGGCGAATCTAACGACGCCTCATATAGGTATGTCAAGATCCGCCCAGTTGTTTGGGATGTAGTGTAGCCCGTGAAAACGAATTCCTTGTCTACATTCACACAGATTCTTAAAAACATAACCCTCCTTCTGATACAGTCGGACAAAAAGGTACCTAGGTACGTATATAAAGGCGATAGAGCACGATCAAGCGCTTCATAGGAATCAACGAAGTGCTAGTTAAAAGCATTGCTCGTGTTACTTAAATGAGCATGTTTTTTTGTTTCATACACGTGATCGTAAATATATACAGCTTACGCTTCATCAATACGATGATCGATTCGATATTAAAGAGAGAAAAAATGCTGATTATAATTAAAGATAAATCTTTATGGGCATGTACTTCAAATTGATAAAACATTTTGATAAAAACTGGTAGCGTCTACAATCAAACTTTTTATATTTCCTTTTGTAGGTACATAAACATAACTCGCAGTTGGAAATTGGAAGAGTTAAAGACTTTAGCTGCAATAACTACTACTAAGTACGTTAAGAGTTCCTCAATAAAAATCCAGGCAAAATAAAAAATATTTTTCGGATTTAGTCAAAACTTTTTTTTGAACAATTAATTTTTGACACTGTTGTTGTTTAGAGACTGCCCATTAGTGCCCACTGCCCATACAAGTACTTTCGTCCAAAACAACTTTGAGATTGAACGAATTTCGGCTGAGATTATAGGCATTTGAATCAAATGACAGGCAAGTAAAAAAAAGGCATTCTTTATCGATACTAAACCTACCTTGAAGCTATGGCACGCATTTAAATTAACACCCTGTATATAAGCAAGCTAATAGAGTGCGCCTAAAAGTTGCAGTAGTCTGCACACAACCTCTCTAACTGTCAGTAGCAAAACTCCAGTGACTGCACTATTAAACTTCTATTAAACCTCTCATACATTTGACGTCTGTAGGTACCTATCTAGGGAGGGGGAGGGGACTCTTGGAGCAACTGCTTACGCTTTGCCAGTACGGTGTGGGGTCCCTAAGCGCACTCTATTTAGGGTGTAATTTTACTAGTGACCGATAGCGAAAACTCAGAACCGGCTAGTGATAAGGAACAACTTTTGCCAAGGAACATAGGTCAAAATACGAAAACCTCCCATAGTAAGTATGTAACTGAAACCAGCTGATTGGCAAGTTTGTACGCGAGGCTCAAAATTTTTATTCGTATTTCGACCTATGTGGGAAAGTTGTTTCTTATCACTAGCCGGTTCTGAGTTTTCGCTATCGTTCACTAGTAAAATTTCACACTATATACTCTAAGGTAAGGTTTCGAGTCGAAACTTTCGACTCTGAACCGTTTAATGTTTTGAAAAGCTACCTACCTATCCTTTCAAAAAGCAGGTCTCAACGAGTCGAGGACACTACCAAAACAGCTGGGATCGAACCTTGCTACCTCCTCGCGAAACCCACGCCTCCCAGCTTAGGCAACGAGCCTTGAGTCGCGCCGACATAGCTCTTACTTTCATTGTATCAGCTGTATGGGCTGAATAAGAGGCTCAATTAGGGATGCAACCTGTATACAATTCGATATATCAACGACCTAAATCGAACAGTACTTGTCGATTTTTCGACGACAGAAAATATCCATACTATTGGACCAAAAATATACATCGAAAAGTCAAACATACCAAAATCAAAAATTTAGATATATCTATCGAGTTAAAACGTCCATCAAATTCATAAAAGTAGGGAAAGATTACGTTACGGACAACATTTACGTTTCTGAGTACCTACTGACAACGTTGATAGTGTTGTGTACAGAAGCTTCGAAAGGATCGCTGATTGCGTGTGCTATCCCAGAGTCATGAGTTATAATTTATCATAACTTGACGATTTCTTAAAGTTATTAAAAATATCGGTAACGTATTGATATATCGGACTTCTGGGTCGATATATCGAAAGTTCGATAAGTTTTACATCACCAGCTGTATGGGCTTATTTAAAGGTTGAATAAGAAACTCAATGCTCAATACTCAATACTCAAATGTTTATTGCATACCATGTGTTACATATAGGTGGTAGAAAATACAGTTTGTAAGGCACTTATTACATGGACCCTGTTGGGCACAACAATATTGGGAGAGAGGAAGACTTTTTCATCATGCAATTAAAAAAGTAATTTAGCTTGTATCTTAATCTACCTAATATGTATAATACACCTAATCCTAATACATTTGAAGTTAATTATTTTATTCGTCATTTAAGAAATATTTATATTATTAATATTAAATTAAAAATCCATCAGTCCGTAAGTATTTATTTATTAATTAATTAATCCGTTTATTTATATAATAGTGTTTATTTGATTGCTTTATTTAGTTCATGTTTTATTATTATTTATCCATTTAATTTATAATTGTGGCTTATTTTAATTTATCTTCTAAATACTCCTCTATAGTATAATAGCATTTATTTACTAATAATGTTTTTAAATGTCCTATAAATAAATTATCTTTGGTTTCATTCTTTATGTGTACCGGTAACTTGTTGTAAACTTTTATAGCCATTACGTAGGGGCTGGTCGAGTGCAAAGTAAGCCTTGAAGTAGGTAACATCAGCCTGTTGTTACGGAACGTGTAGTTAGTTACTAGATCCGAGCGTTTAGTAAAGAACTGTGGGTGTTTTCGCACAAACTTGCATAATTCCAAAATATAAATACTAGGTAACGTTAGAATTTTATATTCCTTGAAATATGGTTTGCATGAATCGGTGGTATTTATATTTGCTAGTATTCTTATTAGCTTTTTTTGGCGGGTAAATAGGTCGGGCGCATTTGAACTAAATCCCCATAAAAGGACACCATAAGAAAACCATGCATATGCATAAGCATAATACGTAGATAATGCCGTTTCCAGATCAGTTGTTTTTTTAATCTCTCGGAGTGCGTAGGGTCAGGTAGGCTACAGTGACTCGGATTTCTTCAATCAATAAAATTTTATAGAAAACTTTGAAGTATCAAACTGAAATTCATATCTAGGATGCATTGATTATTACTCTTTCGTTTCGCATTATCATTTTTTGCAATAACACGACACCTATGTAACCAGACATTTTTTTCAAGAAAAAAAAATGTGAGTCACTGTGTACTAGTACCTGTCTACACTGACTCAACCCCTGTGGTACACAGTGACTCTAACAGTTTATATGGACTTGGCTACCCTTCGTACCAGTATAATATTTATTGAAACTATGCATTTTAATCAATTATATTTGTCAAAGTATTGTTTTAATATCATTCCTATTGCCATAAGAAATATTTTACAATTGTCTGTCAATGTTTCTAAAAATAGAGAAATGAGCCAGTACTAAATGTTAGAGTCACTGTGTACCACATAAATTTGAGCCAGTGTAGACGCCGACGCTATTTTGAAATAATTGGCCTACAAATATTACCAGACTACTCTAAGAGCTAGCAAATCTAGCTTATTACTTAGTGTATGAACATCACTTTCGATCATAATAATTACATTTCCCTAAAATTTTCAACCTTAACCGATAAAAAACACATGTAGGGTACCTTTAAAAGCAAATTTAGAGGTGCAAAACCAATCGCACATTTTTTTCAAATTCAAATTAAAGTGGATTGGACGGATGATTGGTTTGTATGTGTTTAGTTGTCAAGAGCTACCATTATGTTCAGAATACATATAGATATAGCTGTGCTATTACGAAATATAAGCGTGAGTCAATGTACCCGCCTGAGTCACCGATCCCTACCTGACCCTACGTGAATTTAGTTAATTTTGACCTTAATTTATTTATGTGCTGTTTCCAGTTTATGTGTGTGTCAATATCTAAACCTAGGAGTGTAAAACTGTTCACAGTTTGAATAGGTGTACCCTGATATACTAGATTTGGGATTAACGGTGCTTTTTGGTGAGGATAAAATGCCATTACTTTAGTTTTTTCGTAATTTACGCTTAAGTTGTGATCGTTCAACCATTCAACTGTTTTGTCCATTATTTCGTGTAACTTTTCATTGATATTAGTATCGTTTTTGCAGCTTATTAGTAGGGATATGTCGTCTGCAAATAATACACAATTTTCGTGTATTATTTTCGGGAAATCGTTAATATATGCTAAGAACAAAAGGCAGCCAGCCACACTTCCTTGAGGATGGAGGCATTTATTGTTATTGATTCACTTTGCACGTACGATATTTCTCCGGTCAACTCATTAAAGTGTTCGATCTCAACTATTTGTTCGCGATCGCGTAGGTACGATTGAAACCATTTATGAGCTATACCGCGTATTCCTATTCCGTGTAGTTTGTTTAATAAGATGTCATATTGTACTTTATCGTAAGCCTTTGTCATATCGAGTAGTAGCCCGACGGCATATTTCTTGTCGTTTAGCGTGTTTAATATTTCTTGGACATATTTAAATACAGCTAAGGTAGTGGAACGATTTTTGCGAAACCCATTTTGGCACTCGTCGAATACTTTAAATTTTTCACAAAATTTGTAAACACGGTCGCACATCGCTTTCTCGAAAATTTTTGAAGCCGTAGGTAATAATGCTATTGGGCGGTAGTTACCGGGGTCCGTTTTTTCGTTTTTCTTATGGATAGGTTTTATAACGCTTTTTTTTAGGCTATTTGGAAAAACTCCTTCTTCAAAAGATTGATTTACGAGTAAATAAAATGGCAATGTTAGTTCATCTGCGCATTTTTTCATTAGTGAAGGTGGAATCTCGTCTATACCGTGGCTGTCTTTATTTTTTAAGGATTTTAATAATTTATTTATTTCTTGCGGTTCGACGGGCGCGAGGAACATTGTGTTTTCCGTAGGATGGATCACGGGGTGACCGCGGGGCGCGCGGGGGGGTTGCTCGTTGCACCTCCCATCTCCGCAATGTTCGTCACTGTCATCTGTGAACCGGTTTACCTATTGTTGCAAAATAATGATTAAATATGTTTGATACCTGTTTCGGATCAGAGATTGGCTTATTATTCGTTATAAGTTTTATAGGCTGCTTATTTTTCCGAGGTTTCTTGTTTGACCGTTCATTAATAATGCTCCACATTGTTCTAGTTTTATTTTTTGAGTTTTTCATTTTATTTTTGCTTGCTCATTATATGCACAATGAGAATTAAGGACTGGCTGGATTTGAATATAAATCAGATTTTGAGAAGCAATGGAAATCTAGATTTAGATGAGGTATTCAAAGGACATTGAGAAAGTGCCATGATATCCTGTGGTAAGCTTGCGAGTAAATCTAATTCAAAAGATAATGCAGAGGCGTGAAACGTTTGGATGATCTATGTTGTATGTTGGAGAGAGCTACGAATTGTACACTAATCGAAAATATTAAACAATTTAGGTATTGTTGGATACAGTTTGTCAACACGCGGCGAAAGAAAACGATTGGCACACTTTAGCATACAGAACAGACAACCTCTATCCCTACTATAAAATCCATTTTTTATACGTCTTAATCTCATAAACGAATTTAAGTTGTGTATTTTTGGATCTTAAACCTATTCAACGTTTCGGACACATTCCAGTGTCCGTGGTCGCGGATGACACTCAATTTAATCGTTTTATTGTAAAACCTAGTACTTAATATGTAGTAGTGCAAACAAAAGAAAATATTCTCTTAATCTCTTCAGCTAGGTTTCGCGTGTTACAATTGATCATGAAGTAGACCATAGAAGAAAGCATAGTTGTTCAATTGCATCGAATTAAAGATACAGCATCTTGAGACATGCTATTGCATTCCTTCCACTACTTATCCGCAGCAGGTAATAGAAAGACTAATACTGGGTGTTTCTGTAAAGGAGTGAGAACCTTTTAGTTGCCAGAGGTCCTATTTCTGTCTGAAAAGGCTTTTTCACATCTTGCTTCTTCTCGCTGTTTAATTTTATTTAGTCTAGCTACTTGTCCAGTAAATTGACTTTGCAGAAGGCAGTCTAATTATTTTTTAATTCTGAATTCCGTACGTCAATGTCTAAGTCTTGCAGTACAGAAAAACTTTCGCTTATGAACTCAACGTGATGTAAATGGCCGTTTTAAAGCCGTTTACGCTCTGCCTACCCCGCAAGGGATATAAACGTGATATGTGTATGTATGTGTCTCTCATATGCGGTCGGTCGCGTCTCTACCTGTCTAGCTGTCTGACTAATCAACTTTTGGATGTTTAGACCAGAAGAAAACTTCACCAAATTTCTCAAAACGTACCTAAATGCTATAGTGAAGAACCTCTTTCAATAACACCCTGTGTGTGTCGTAAATATTGCTCAACCCATTGATCCCATTGTCTAAGTGTTGTGGTGCATAATGCGTGAATTTGGACCAGATCTTATCGATGCACGGTTTCTAATTTTATGGTTTTCCGTACGCATACTAGGACAATCTTGGATACTGCAATTTTCATTACTATCATACCTCTGAATACTTACCTAAAGCAAGCTCTCAAAGTCAATGTGTAATTTATTTATTTTCATAACTATATCTCTATACGACTACTAAGACTATATTCAAGCACCACGAAACTAGCTACTTTGGTACATCTTACACCCATCATCAATACATAGTATAAAATTAAGTCGCGTTTCTCTGTCTGTCTGTCGTGTAATTCGCAAACTCCTTCTAAACCACGTAACGGATTTTGATGTGATTTTTGTAATAGATTGAGTGATTTAAGAGAAAGGGTTATATTCCGGGAAAATGCAGCAGGTGAAACCGCTAACGAGCCGCTAGTTAAAATATGTAGAAATAAATCATTATTCTTCACAACTCTGAGAGGTTCTAGTTACCATAACTTTATTATACTTACTTGCACTTATAACGGTCCGATGGTAACGATAGTTCTAATCGAAAGGATTTTATATTATGCGGGAAACGCCATGTAATGGTTACGAAACACTTAACATAATTCACATTAAGTAGAGTATGATCAAGTACCTACACCATATTACGATAAAACACTTTAAACTTTGGAGTTACTACCGGAGAGCTGGACACTTAAAATGGTTTCCAATGTAACAAGTTGCAAAACGAAAATAAGATAGGTACCTACTTACTTACCTTTTCATAAATAAATCCTAAAAGTCTATAAGAGTATGGTGTTATTTCACAATATTTGACGACTTGTATCAAATTTTATTTTCGGAAGCGCAAGTACATCGTTATTTGACTCGGTGGCCGAATACACAAGAAGAGAGAACCAGTAAATAGTTAGTTCAAGCACCAAACTGAATTCATAGCTTTTTACTATTATGTACATATTTAGCATCTCCCCGTACTCAAATTGATCTATAAAAAGCTCAGTTATCTCGACTTGTCTTTGGGTCTTAGCTAGTTGCTTATACCTCACACATTTTGTGGTGGTTAGCTTTTCGTCTATCATATTACGTAGCACTTATATTCGAGGTGCATGTTTTTTCTTACGATTGGTAGATTCAAGTAGATTGTACCATTAAGTGGGGTAAGGTATATGTGTTCAATTCAGTGCCATTCTATTAAAGTTAGATTATATTTGGTACTTGACCGTGTCATTATTTTTGGCATTGGTCTTAAATTGATTGAGATACTTGTAACTATAATTAAGGCTTTTACTTGAGTAAATGTCGTATTATTAATAGAGTAAGCGAAGGGGTTTAATATGGACAATTGTTATAATTTGACTAGACGCATTGAATTTCTCAATGCAATCAATCAAATATTTCGTAAAGAGATTAACCGCGCGTTCATACTGAAGAGACTTTTGGGCGGCGACATATTGGAAATCCTTTTCACACGTGGAAAAGATCGAGATATCCGTGTATCAAAAAGTCACATGTGTGAACACGGTCTTACTAAAAACACAAAGTTATACAGAGACAGAGGAAAGCTATCTTAGAAACGAGCTTAGATTTGATACATAGAGCTTCAAAATGTCACGGCATAGGTCATATTCTGTCTATATCTAAAGGTAATGGAGCACAAAACCCATCTCTTACTATTACCTTGTACCCACTATTGCGTACAAGATTCAGCCATAGTAATCCAGCGTCTTGTCACGAATTGTACCTATTCACTCTGACCCGCCCCAGATAGAGTTCATTCATAGTTTAACTTGGCAAAAATATTGCAAGCAATGAGAGTCGGCGAAAGAGTTTTACAATACTTGCAAGAAAAAAAATCAAGTCTGTAATTAAGATGTTCTTTAAATACCTATCACTATCCTGTCCTTGGATTTTAGTACTATCGCTCTCTAATAATTATTAACCATCTGCCTGCCCTAATCCCAAAATTATTTGGGGTCGGCGTAACATGTCTATTGTTAGAACTGAAAATCATATACATAGGAAAATTATTTGGCAATGTTTTATGATAGGCCGTCTGTCTGATATCAACTCGTAATAAATAAGAATCAGAACGAAACAGGAATTTTAAAAATTGAGTAGGTACTTTTACATAATATTGCGTAGTATAGCAAAACCACATCATTTCACTTTTCATCAGGACAAAATTGTTGTGAGAAACCTATTTGCAAAAGAAAACCGCATGCCAATTTGCCGGTGCAGGTTTTTCTAAGAAAGACTTTGTAAGCCTTACTTTTCAACATTCTTTGTCAGAAGAATAACTATAATTATTTAATTGAATTTTCCCAGGGAAATCATTAGATTTTCCTACAATAGTATGAAAACAAAAAAAGTAGAACGTTCTATAAAGGTTCTATTAAACATTTAATAGAGATTCCTAGACCGTCATCATCTTCTTGCTCTTATCCCAAATCGGTTGAGGTCGGCGCAACATGATTTGTTAGAACACAAAATCATGTAGCAATAGGATTTGGCTACGTTTTATGACTGGCCGACCAGTCGACCCCTTTTTGGGAATAGGGATTCCCAGTTATGACAGTAAAGCACCTACAAAATGCAACACCAAAATCAAATTAAAAAAGCTCAAACACATTTTATTAGGTCATCACAAACCTGCCCAGTCTCGGACCCGGTTCGTGACGTCATGCATGGTGAATTGATTTCGTGCAACATTTTATGGAGTGAATTCATTTGTCTTGTTGCTTGGTGTAAGCTTGGGATAGCATCACCCCATTTCTAGTTATAGATGTTGTAAAACGCGCCTTGAATCAACAAATAAAGGGTTGAATGCAACTCTTTTTACTGTGCTTGCCAACCCGCCGCCATCCAACTTCGCTCGCACTGCGGCCAAAACAGTCGATTAAGGGGAGGACCATGTCAAAACTGTTAGCATTCCCTTATACAGGTTGTAAGGGATGGTGTAACGAAAACTGCGCAGACGAGCTCAGACCATGAAACTGAACAACTTTCCTCATGGAGCATAGGGTGATAAACAAAAATAAAATTCCGACCTTCCATAAAAAATTCACGATCAGCCGACTTTATATGAGATGCAAAAAAAATCTTTTTCCAACATATGTTCCTTAGGGAAAGTTGATCAGTTTCATGGTCTTTCACCCCGTATACTTGGATTAGCGGCATCAAAGTCACCTTATAATTTGATACTTCTACCACCTTATTTTAATAGGTCATCGTCACAAACCTGCCGCGCCAGGTTATATGATGTCATGCATGTTGAATTGATTTCGTGCAAAATTTCATGGAATTTGATGTAATCTACGAGGCCTATTGGGCAATGGGTCCATGGTTACTAAGGTCTATGATGGTTTTCGTCACGGTGTAAAATTTTATGCTTATCTGTGTAATTAAAACGGCCATCCTACTTTTTAAGAAGGTTGATGTGCTTGGTAAGATTGTAAGATGAGTTGCAAAGTTTTTGAACTAAGTCACTGGACTCAATAAAAACTGCGCACTAGACTAAAATATCTAGTCTACCTACTATTATTTTAAGTTCCTAGACGTAATTGTTTTTATCATTTTGGAAAGAAAAGTTTGCAAGATGTTTTCTTACTTTAACATGACAACAAGTAGGTAAAAACTACAGGAAAGTAAGCAGATGTACACAAATTCAATTTTATAGGTACCTAACACAATGACAAAGCGTCTAAAGCCATTACCCAACATAAAACCGCCTTATCCCTATTCGGTATCCAATTACAGCCAATATCCACTTACATTTTAGCAATAACGTCTGAAAAGCCTTCCTTGTACGGCTTCATTGAAGGCTCGAAGTTCACAGGTCACAAAACACTGAGAAACTGGCTGGTTATAAAATAAAACTTTTTGGTCACTAAAACACTGGCTGCCAACACGAGTAATTTAAAAACAAATCACTGGTTGAACTTTTTCTTCGATGTTTTAAAAATAGTTTTACTTTTAAATTTTGAAATTCGAATACAGTTAAAGTGCGGGCGCAAGCTCGAGTGCGCAAACGGATGTGTCGGTTCTTGGTCCGCCGGCCGGCCAACTGCCAGTACGCCTGCCAGTGTTGTACCATATTCGATTGTTTATATCGACGTTGCCATAGTGAGGGCTGCTTTGTAGAGTTGCTAGATGATAGAGCACGTGTCTGTTTTTGATATTGATATCGCTGTTTGAGTTTTGATCAAGTCAGCCAGAAAAAATCAGCTAACTTTGATGACGTTCATAAGTAGAGAAACAAAATCTCTCCTTGATGAAACAACCCTGAAACGATATATCTGTAAAAGAAATTTTAAGAGAGTTGATCCTAAGTAAAATGGAAAAAGGCTTGAAGAAAAACAATTCAGTGCTTAAAGTAGAGCTTAGCTTTTATCGGACATTAAGAGCAAGCAAATGTAGGTGCAATTTGTTGAAACTATCGATAAAAACTATCGACTTTTCAGCGAACGGAGTTCGTGACTCACTCGCGTCTCCGCCAACAACAAAAGTCGAATTCGGCTCCAAAATGGCGTATTCGCCCACAGTCGGCAAAGGCCCGCCTCCGAGGGCCAAAGTTTGTATAAAAAAGCTCTGGGGGACTGGCGTTTTGGCGGTTACGACCGTTTGAATTTGGAACGCGCGCGAACAATGAACTTGCATCGAACTAGACCAAACAGCCAGCTACAAGCGCGGTATACAAGGTGTTTTGCTGGTGGATTGACAATTTTAGGGCACTGCTACAAATAAGTAGATGCTAGGTCGCTGATTATATTCTTCTACCACTCAGGCGGTTTATTTTGGGGACAATGTTCTAGATGTTCGAGTTATTGAAATATAAAGGTTAAAATAAAGATCGAGCGTGGCGGTGTTCTATTGGGACGTCAACGTGACAGCGTGGTTCATAGTAGATATGGAGGATGCGCCGCGGCCGTCTTTCTGGCATCATCATACAAACCAGTTATTTTGACGGCGCACCACTTCGCGTCAAGCTTAGTCTTTAAGGACACCTTCAGCCATCAGAACCCGCAACAAAATGAAACACTCTGCCTGCCTTTGATCCTGTAAGGATCCTGTATACTACTAGCTGCGGTATATAGAACGTGTTGAAAGAATGGCCGCGTCGTCTTGCGTTGGAGGAACAGGGGTCCACTCGCCCACTGCTCTCGTTTTACTTGTTTCAGGACTATATAATACTAACACTCTGTATACTTATTACTTACTACTAGCTGTGGTACATAAAACGTGTTGAAAGAATGGCCGCGCCGTCTTTTACTTGTTTCAGGACTATATAATACTAACACTCTGTATATACTACTAGCTGTGGTATATAGAACGTGTTGAAAGAATGGCCGCGTCGTCTTGCGTTGGAGGAACAGGGGTCCACTCGCCCACTGCTCTCGTTTTACTTGTTTCAGGACTATATAATACTAACACTCTGTATATTACTACTAGCTGTGGTATATAGAACGTGTTGAAAGAATGGCCGCGTCGTCTTGCGTTGTTTCAGGACTATATAATACTAACACTCTGTATATTACTACTAGCTGTGGTATATAGAACGTGTTGAAAGAATGGCCGCGTCGTCTTGCGTTGGAGGAACAAGGGTCCACTCGCCCACTGCTCTCGTTTTACTTGTTTCAGGACTATATAATACTAACACTCTGTATACTTACTACTAGCTGTGGTATATAGAACGTGTTGAAAGAATGGCCGCGTCGTCTTGCGTTGGAGGAACAGGGGTCCACTCGCCCACTGCTCTCGTTTTACTTGTTTCAGGACTATATAATACTAACACTGTAAATTACTACTTCTTCTTTTCGTGTGGGACACCGAGTCGTTTCAACGACCCGATGAACCCTGGTGTCAGAGTTTTTCAACCGCCTACTGCAAGTAGCAGGCCTCTGACATGGTTGTGTAACGACCGCCATCATAGACAGCAACCGGGACCGACGGCTTAACGTGCCCATCCGAAGCACGGAACCATCTTACTTACGGACAATCAGGTGGTTCAGCCTGCAATGTCCTAATCAGACTGGGAACAAATTCACAAAGTGATAAATATCAACTTTGTGACTGACCCCACCGGGAATTGAACCCGGAACCTTTGCGTGGCAGGCAGGCATACTAACCATTGTGTATTACTACTAGCTGTGGTATATGAACGTGTTGAAAGAATGGCCGCGTCGTCTTGCGTTGGAGGAACAGGGGTCCACTCACCCACTGCTCTCGTTTTACTTGTTTCAGGACTATATAATACTAACACTCTGTATACTTACTACTAGCTGTGGTATATAGAACGTGTTGAAAGAATGGCCGCGTCGTCTTGCGTTGGAGGAACAGGGGTCCACTCGCCCACTGCTCTCGTTTTACTTGTTTCAGGACTATATAATACTAACACTGTAAATTACTACTTCTTCTTTTCGTGTGGGACACCGAGTCGTTTCAACGACCCGATGAACCCTGGTGTCAGAGTTTTTCAACCGCCTACTGCAAGTAGCAGGCCTCTGACATGGTTGTGTAACGACCGCCATCATAGACAGCAACCGGGACCGACGGCTTAACGTGCCCATCCGAAGCACGGAACCATCTTACTTACGGACAATCAGGTGGTTCAGCCTGCAATGTCCTAATCAGACTGGGAACAAATTCACAAAGTGATAAATATCAACTTTGTGACTGACCCCACCGGGAATTGAACCCGGAACCTTTGCGTGGCAGGCAGGCATACTAACCATTGTGTATTACTACTAGCTGTGGTATATGAACGTGTTGAAAGAATGGCCGCGTCGTCTTGCGTTGGAGGAACAGGGGTCCACTCACCCACTGCTCTCGTTTTACTTGTTTCAGGACTATATAATACTAACACTCTGTATATTACTACTAGCTGTGGTATATAGAACGTGTTGAAAGAATGGCCGCGTCGTCTTGCGTTGGAGGAACAGGGCTCCACTCGCCCACTGCTCTCGTTTTACTTGTTTCAGGACTATATAATACTAACACTCTGTATACTTACTACTAGCTGTGGTATATAGAACGTGTTGAAAGAATGGCCGCGTCGTCTTGCGTTGGAGGAACAGGGCTCCACTCGCCCACTGCTCTCGTTTTACTTGTTTCAGGACTATATAATACTAACACTCTGTATATTACCTACTACTAGCTGTGGTATATAAACAGGGAACAGGGCTCCACTCGCCCACTGCTCTCGTTTTACTTGTTTCAGGACTATATAATACTAGCACTCTGTATACTTACTACTAGCTGTGGTATATAGAACGTGTTGAAAGAATGGCCGCGTCGTCTTGCGTTGGAGGAACAGGGGTCCACTCGCCCACTGCTCTCGTTTTACTTGTTTCAGGACTATATAATACTAACACTCCGTATATTACTACTAGCTGTGGTATATAGAACGTGTTGAAAGAATGGCCGCGTCGTCTTGCGTTGGAGGAACAGGGGTCCACTCGCCCACTGCTCTCGTTTTACTTGTTTCAGGACTATATAATACTAACACTCTGTATACTTACTAGCTGTGGTATATAGAACGTGTTGAAAGAATGGCCGCGTCGTCTTGCATTGAGGAACAGGGGTCCACTCGCCCACTGCTCTCGTTTTAATTGTTCAGGACTAATACTACCTATAGGTACTCTATACTATCTCTAGCTGCTCAGAAAATATTCAGGTGTAGGCAAAAATTCTGGGACCGAAACCTAAGATTCCAGCCGTGTAAACGTTTCAAGATAGCTAGTCTCATTACTTAAAAAACGTAACGTAATCAATCATTAATCAGCCAAATGCATTGTCAACGATTTGTATGACGATCGAAAACTTGGAAATTGTACTTTGCCATTCAATTTGGCTTCTTTACGAGCATAGGAATACGTACAAATAAAACTAACAGAGCAAAGTACCAACTAAGTGAGTAAATAGGTAGGTACAATGTTACAAAATGTCTTAATCTGCAACTCGTATAATTTCTGTTGGAAGTTGAATGCCCTTTGTATTTCTGCTCTAATTACCAATAACAGAATCTACTAAAATACGCGTAACGTCTTCTGCATACTGTACTGTATCAGATGCACATCAAGTCATCAACCTACTCTTTAAGGGATCAACTTAAATTGGTGCCATACCCTAGGGTGAAAACGGAACCATCACTTAGACCACAAATTAGGGAAACGGCGCGCGGGGCGGTGCTTAGACCTCGTTGTCTTTCTGTCCGTCTGTCACCTTACCAGGGTGTATTTCATATTACGAAGAAAAGTTTCTAATAAAGAATTTTCAGTTTTATGAGTAAAACGCACCCTTAAAATATTTGTACGTGCCAGGGAGGTACTTGCTTATAATAAAAAAAATAACAGAATGTTAAAGTACGATCGTTTGAATAGGCCAATTTGACAGCTGTCAAATCCATACTAGAAGACAAAGAAAAATTTATCTTATGTCATACCATTAAGATGATTTTGACAGCTGTCAAATATGGCCTATTCGAACGACCGTACTATAGGTATGTTGCTAAATAGATTGAGATTGGCATTGAAAAAGTTCTTGATTGATAACTAATGCTTGCCTGTTGTAGTACCTACCTACGTACTTACACGTAGGAGGTGCGCCTACGCACTGGTATTTGAACATTTGAACACATACTGGTAACAGTTACTCACTTCACTTACCCACTGTCTCATTTTGAATCAGTTCTCGCGTTCATGGTCAAAACGGCTTTTGCACTTACAATGGTCTGTTTTGGCACTCATTGCTGTTTGGACACCTGGAGTTTTTTGCTACGATTTTCATAACCATTACCACCATGACAGCCAGAAGAGCTCACTGCTGGACACAGGCTTCCCCATATCGGAGGGTATTGCGATACTCACTACGCAGACCAAGATGTTTTCATTTACAAGGAACGCTGCTGTTCGTTCCCTGGATGACATTCAGTCACTGGATGCTGAATGCTGAGTAAGACCGAAATGAGACCACAGGACCGCGGAAGCAGTTGATGACGAAGTTCAAAATAAAAATCTAACCAAATGAGGTAGCAAACTAGCAAACTGCTGGCGTAACTTTCGGATGTGCCATTTTTCTGTGATTGGTCGAAAGTCTGTCAATGTCTAGTTCCTTCTTATTGGTGCATTTAGGCACAGTCGCACCTGCTGCGATCTGTAATAAGTCTTGAGTTATCCTTCTCATTGGTAATCATCAATGCATATTTCCTTCTCATTGGTAATCAATCATCAATCAATACACAGTATAGGAAGAAGTTGTTTTTTGTCTCTGTCTGTCGTGGAAAACGAAAAATCTTAAGCCACGCGACGAATTTCGATGCTATTTTTTTAAATAGATAGAATGATTCAAGAGTAAAGTCTAAATGTATAACACATGCCGACAAAATGCCTTTTGCCGGCGGAAAAATGAGTTGCAGCGGATGAAGCCGCTAACAGGCCGCTAGTCGTTAAATTATATGATTCTGCCGATTGTGAAAAGATCACGGTAGTGTGACGCGCTTATGTTATTATTATTTGTTACGAGCCGTGAACAGACCATCCGACAATTATAGCAAAAAAAACAAAGAGTAATTTTTATTACAGCATTTTTTTGTCTATTAAAACAAGATGTAGCCTTGGAGCAGCGGAGGTCGCAGTATTTCTGGGTAACTCGTGTTGATAGAAGTTTAACTTGTTACATCCGATTTAATATGTATAAATACATATTCAAACTGTGCTCTATTTTATCAAACTACAAGCGATGTACTTACATCGTATATAGCGTAGCCGGTTCGATAATAGTACCATACTCATATGGATAATCGGATACGCAACGTACATCGAATTACGCTTGTAGAATTGTGACCAGCTGTTTGAAAGATGATTTGAATCTAGTCATCTGAGAGTCATCTATCTAAGTATATGATCATTTTTTACTGTTTCGCCATCTGTGATATCACGAAACATTCTGTACCCCTCGATACTTTACCTACAGATCGCGCGTGTATCATACCTACATGTAACGTGTCTCATTAAAGAGTTTCGTATCACCACAAGATTGTCAACAATATGTCTTCAAAGAATACTATCTTACTTTGGACATGTTGCTCGCCGTGAAACTGATAGCTTAGAAAAGCTTATGATTACGGGCAAAGTAGAGGGAAAACGATCACGCGGGCGGTCTCCAACACGCTGGTCAGATCAAATAAAGAATCTTACGGGCCTGTCTATCAACACAGCTTTAAAACATGCCGAAGACAGAGACACATGGAGGAATATTATAAAGAACCTGAAAGAAGGGAATCTATGCAGACACGACCTTCAGTAATGAAGAAACGACTTAGAAGAGTAGAAGAACGTGTCTCAAACTCTCGACTTCCATAGTCGGCAAAGAAATGTGGCGATTCTGTTTTGACTCAGCATCATGCGATAGGTACACAAAAAATAATAATAACATGCTTATGGTACCTACTCAAAACTTCCCCACAATTTCCTGTCATATAAAAGACATCAACGCAGCTTCTCTACTTCGGAAGTGGTTTTGTTAGACCTTTTTCGGCGCTTTGTAACTGAGAAAAGACTGAGCAAACGAATAAATGAATATACATCATCATCTTCCTGCCCTTATCCCAATTACTTGGGGTCGGCGCAAAACGTTTCGTTGAACACAAAATCGTGTTGCAAAAGGATTTGGCTGAATTTTACGACCGGCCGCCTACCAGACGTCAACTCTCCTTGGGAATGCTTTTGTGGTGGATTAACTGCCACCATACGGGCTGTTTGGGTCAGGTTTGTCTCTCGGTCGCCTCTTACGACCCCCACGGGAAGAGAGGGGGTGGTGCTATTCTACTCTGCCGGCACCACACGGCATTCTCTGCCGGCACTACACGGCATACTCTGCCGGCACCACACGGCAAGTAAATGAATATACATATAAATATATAAAAAAATTTAGAGTGCTGTTCTTTACAGAAATACGTATGTGGAGGCAGCGGTGATATATTGATTCAAAAAGACGTAAGCAAACATTTGATGGCTGATAGAAATGAATGGAGAGGAAAGACATGTTGCACCGACCCTAAAATAAATTGGGATAAGAGCAGGCAGATGATGATGATCTTAAGTAAGAAATTCTACCCACCCATGTAAAAATAAGAAAGAGCTGTTGGGATCCCCTCCCCTCATTAAATGGTCCTCAATACTTACTTAGTATAAAATGAAGCCACTTTTTGCGTTTCTCTGTTTGTCGTGGGATTTGCTACTCCTCTTAAACCATGCAACGGATTTTGATGCTGAGGTTTGTAATAGATAGAATAATTCAAGAGAAAGGTTAACATGTATAACACATGCCGAAAAAATGCCCTTTTCCCGCGTGAAAATGAGTTGCAGTAGGTGAAACCGCTAACGGGCTACTGGTACGAAATAAATAGGTAAGCCCCATATCAGTTGTTTACCCAGTCGAAAAGGCATGATAGCTAACGATCAAAATCACCTGATTGACAGGTGCATGGCAGTTCGTCGCAGGCGCAGTGGCGGATGCGCTACCGGAAGTGGCCGGAGGTTGTGACTTCAAAGGAAGCGCTCGACCGTGGGACCGCGGACGGCCATGTTGATTTTAAGAGCCCATTTGACATTTTACCCAGCTGAATTTTGGAATTCGCCGACTTGATGACAGCCCGCGACCCGTCCGACCAGAACCAAATTATCTTGACCCGCTGTCGTCTGCCTCGCCGCCGTCGCGCTTTCTTGGTGGTTTATTGTGGTTTTAATGTTATGAAGTTTATGATGCAGTATGGTACCCAATCTGTATAATCTTTTTAAATAGAACAACTACTACTACTACAACCACAACAGTCCACTGCTGGACATGGGTCTCCCCTAATTGGAGGGTATTGCAAGCGGATTGGCTAGCGCAGTGCAAGATGTTCAATTTACAGTGAACGCTACTGCCCATTCCCTGGATGAATATCCCTTAGTCGCATTATACGACACCCGCGGATAGGAATGGGGTGATGCTGTTCTAAGCCGGCACCACATAGCAAGGTAAACAGCAACAGATAGAACAACTATTGTATGATTATTGCACCCTTCATAATCGTAAGTGAGCAGAAGATACTAAATATTAGATAGGTAGTTAATTTCAGGGGTACTAATTAAACAAGCATCTTTTTATTAACATTTTTGCCTCTAAAAATATAGCACAGCTACCGAATTATTAACTTGGCCACAAATAAAGTGCATCTGAATAATACTATCTTCGCCACAAGATAACATAATTATTGGGAGTAAATTTTAATCCCGCCACTCTTCTGGGCAGACAAATTTGCGAGCGCAGTGTACGTAAGGTAAGGTAACATTATCATAGAATAAGTTGCTCTTTCCTATAGCAAATAGCTAATCAAGTGTTGAATAGTGATTTAAATTGTGTGGTGAGACCAATATTAAGGTAAATAGTTAAAAGACATAGGCACTTAAATGAATTCTCAATTCATTTTTTTTTATTTTAATTCAATATATTATTATGAATCAATAAGTCGCAGAATCATGATAAAATTAGGTTTTTAATCAAAACCAGGCACTAGTTTAAGTCAAAGTTATATAAAAGTTAAAGTTTATAGTCAAATTCTTCCTAGATATTATATAAAATTGCTTTGTTTTCTGACTTTTCATGTTAATTTATAATAAGACATTTTTTTCACAAAACACGTTTTTGTCTTTTTTTCATTGTTTAATTTTAACAATTATTCTGAATGCGAAAGGTTTCAAACATCATCGCCCGAAGATGCGAGCAATGACGTTCATATTAGATCCATTGTAACTTACAGCAGACGAGCTTCTCTTGAATAGCATTATTAACCTCTAAGATTCTAACTCAGCCACAATAAACGCGCCTCTCAATAAAACTATTTTAGCTGTCATCATCATCATCATCATTGGCCTCATAAGTCTGTGGCAGACGATTTATTCAGTGTCTTAGGCAAGATTTTTCATGGCTGTATAAGCCGATACGGGAGCGGCATGACTTTCCGCACGCTCTATAAGTGAAGGTGGAATTGGAGACTGGCACATGCATATTTAGATGTCGTTTTTATGCGAGACCGGCGAACCAGGCATCATCATGAGTTTAGCTGTAGCTTTATAAATATAACTCAATCAAAAATATTTCAAATTATTTCTTAGTAATTAACTGTAATCTTCTTTTTTTGAGTGGGACACCGAGATGTTCAACGATTCGATGAACCTTAGCATAGTTCTGTAACGAGCGCCGTCTGCTAAATGCTTACTTTTTTAAGGATAGAATAAATTTTCGGGATATTGTAATACTATACCGAGTGGTGCTAAAATTACAATGGCGAAAACCACGAGTGACTTAAAACCGAAAATTTGCTGGTGACATAAATCCAAATCTGGTGACAACAAAAATAAGTGGGTGTTGGGTGAGTGACATAAATAATTACTGGAGGACTAAAATAATAGGTAGGTGTCTAAGATAATAAACGAGCATAAAAAAGGAAGTGGGTGAATAAAATACATCTAACGAACCCACGACCTGACTAACGAGACCCGACCAACCCGACTCGACCCGCCCGGACCCGACCGATGCGACTCACCCGACCAACCCGACCCAAAAGAGCCGGCCAACTTCACCAACCCCACCGAATCAAGTGACTAATAGTATCAGGCGTTACTTTGCGGAACTCCATCTTGAAGAAAGTGATAGAAATATGTTGCTTCTTCCGCACTTACGATGGCTAAGTGAACCACACGTACGACCGCAACTTAATGCAAATGTACTATGTACTAGCGATGCACTTCTACTAACTAGACTTTGTTCTGCCAGTACTTGGCGACAGCAATGGCATTATCAGTCGCCAAGTTCAGATCTTCTTTACTGTAGGTGACCGGTAACAGAGAGCAAGCCAGTAAATGTGCCAAAGTTTGAGTTGAGTTCCTGTCGGCGAAGCCAAATTTCACCATGTCTTCTCTGAATACGCAATCGGTTGAGCGATTTCCAGGTTTACCACGGTAATTTATGCCCCGCGGCAGAGTGTCGAACGGTGAAATAAACCCGGATGGAGTTGGGCAACGTGTTTTCCATAAGTGCTTCCTTGCCTCTTGCGGAACACTGTCTGTAGAAGCCGTACACCTCAAAAAGCTTCTGCGGCTTTTCAGGCGTTCAGGAGGCATTGAGTTGAGAGTAGCTGTGTAGTGAGGGCTGAGGATCAGTTTTTTGTTTGTGTATCTCTTCTGCACAGGCTAATTCTCACCGAACGTCCAGTGGACCAATAGGTACCGCTAGAGAGTACAGCATGCTAAGCGGTGTCGGTTTCAGGCAGCCTGTTATATTACGACAAGTCTCATAAGTGAAACATCGACAACACTGCAACTAACGTTTTACACTCTACACGTGTTTCGCTTAACTACTTTCGTTGTTCTAAAAAACTCGTAGCAACGGTGAAGAGGAAACATTCACCTGCTCGTTGAAGATGATTCCAGTACACCCATGTCGTATTATTTCTAATTGTTCCAACACGTTCAGTCTTCGGCCCTGTTACAAGTATGTAAAACTTTATAGGAATGGATGTCCGCTAAACTGTGCCCAGAGTCTGCGAAACACGTGCAGAGTGTAAAACGGTGATTGCAGTATTAGTAAAGTGCATCGCTAGTACATTTGCATTAAGTTGCGCTCGTTCGTGTGGTTCACTCAGCAGCATAACCTGCCATAATTAGTGCGGAAGAAGCTAAATAAATTTCTATCACTTTCACCCACCGAATCAACCCGACCATCTCAACCGGACAAACCCGAACCGACCAACCCGATCAAACCCACCTGACTAACCAGAGCAACCCGACCAACTAACTTACAAGCCCGATCAAGCAACCCGATATTTGTGCGAATAAAATATATGCCCGTTTTTAAGTAGGTATATGCCCGTTTTGAGGAGGGATGAAGAGCATGAAACAAAGATATTAATGAACATGAATGTATGGATGTACGCAGAAGAAGAGGAAGGCCTAAAAAGTATGGATGGATTGTATAAAAGACGATATGAAAAATAAAGGCGTAAGTGACGATTTGACTGCTGATAGAGATGAATGGAAGAAAAGACATGTTTCGCCGACCCTAAATAAATTGGGATAACGGCAGGCAGATGATGAACATGCAATTAATTGTCACTCAAATAATAATTTGTTCGCCCAAAAAATTATCTGTTTAATTGAGTTTAAATTAGCTGGAACCATTTTAAAAACAACTAGGCGCTGGTTATTGTAATATAGGAACAACTTTCCAAGGAACATAGGTCAAAATACGAAAAAATTTTGGACCTCCCATAGTAACTGAAATCAGCTGATCGGAAAGTTTGTATGGGAGGCCCAAAATTTTTTCGTATTTCGTCCTATGTTCCTTGGGAAAGTTGTTCCTTATCACTAGCCGGTTCTGAGTTTTTGCTATCAGTCATTAGTAAAATTTCATCCTATATTTACAATAACTAGCGCCTAGTTGTTCTCAAAATGGTTCCAGCCCTCAGTAAAAGGTCCTGTAGCAAGATCCAATTTCTAAAACCATATAATAACCACCCGTATTACGTATACTACTCGAATTTGCTTATGTCAGGGTACCCATGTGTGAATGGGTAAGTATAGTTGAACGTGTGATACAAGCACAATCATTAGCAAACTTGCGAAAATTCAATAGCAGAGCTCCAGGTTAGGAGAACTCCGCGTTTCCTTGCTCGTATATGCAATTTTGTGATAGATTTTCTTTGTAGGGTGATGTCCAGGTAAGGGTCTAGAGGTAGACAAAACTTTGATCACTCCTTTTTCTGTCCTGGTGACTCTCGCTTAGCTATGAATGTAGCTCTGGGAGCCAACTTGCAAATCGACCGGTATGTTGGACATAAGGCGCTAAATGTCTCTCTTTCGTACCTCGACAGACGCCGAGAAGTGATTGAATACAGTCCGTTTTAGCACAAATAAAATAAAATAAAATCCGTTTCAGATTTTGTGATCGTTGTTTTCAAATAGTTTAAATTTCAACGACTGAGGCAGTATTCGACAGCTAGCCACATCATCATTATCATCATCATCTTCATCAGCCCACATCCACCCATTGTATCTATACCAGCACTCTATTTCGACACTCCTCACGGTCCTGTGCTACTCTTAGCGCTTATAAATTACAGAATGATTGAAGAATTTCCCTATATTTCAAAAAATACCCAGGGGTCAACGTCACGTCAGCTGTTGTAATTTTTTCGCGTGGCGGGAAAAGCACGAGTGACATAGACCCGACCTCGACAAGCGCACAAGCGCTACTAAATCTCTGACTGTCGTTGCACCAATTATATAGGGATTTTTGAATATTTTTAGAATAATTTACAAAATAAAAATAAATAATTATTATTTTACCATTTGATTAAATACATCTTCTCACAACATATATTTATTTTCTGAAGTTATACTATGGATAGTTTTTCATACAGGAGCCATTAAAAATGCAAGATGTTCAGTCAAGATACGGCAGCGAAAACGTAATGTTAAGCTAAATTTATGAATGAAATTGAAAAACGTATATTGGTAATATTGTTTTTAAAGATATTCTCTATTTGTTTGTAAAATCAACATTTTGATACAGTATACCAAAACTTCAAAACTCGCGCTTGATTTGAGCCCTTTTTTCAGAATTTTGAGTTTGTTGTCTTAGATTTCCCTTCTTTATTCTATGTTAGCCACTGAAATGTTAATATTTTTGTTGATAATTTTTTAGATAAAGATATGTCTGACTAGATGTATAAGTAATATTTTCTTTTTACTTAACTGTTTACGAGAAACTCTCATGTTTATAAAGGCAATTTTCGGAAATTCCTTTATAGCGGTCTTAAAGAAATAAGTAAAAGTAAGATTGGTATAGTGATGATTTCTTGTCATTATCATCATCTCCTGTGTATTGCAATTTTAGGCAATAGGCTGACAACCTGTCACCGTGGTGACGCACAGTCTTCTTAATGACTCTCATACAGACGTGGTGTAAATAGCCGTTTTTTTCTGCCTACCCCGCAAGGGATATAGGCTTGATAAATATATATGTATGTATCATCATCACTTTACTGCCCTTATCTCAAATTACATAATTGGAGTTGCGCTACATGTTTTGTTGAAAAACAAAATTATGTAGCAAAAGGATTTGCCTGTGTTTTATGACCGGCTGCCAGAGCCTCTTTGGGAATGCCATTGTAAGTAGGTGTTATCACCGCCAACATGTGGTTGACCATAGTCTACAGATATTTAGCCGAGGTCAAAAATACACCGCCTTTTACAAAACACCCTGAGTGGACTAGGGGTGGGTAGGCAAATAAAACCATCCCAACAAAAGTAAGTAATTTAAAATGTCATTCGATTATAAGGATAGTTATCTCAATGTACGATATAAAAAGAAGTTCAAAAACTTAAACCCGACTACTAAGAGATCGCGCTCTAAAAAGCAAGAAACAAGAATCTTTAAAGATTAACTACACACAATTTAGTGCCTCTATGGTCTACAAAAGTGATACAAAGCTAACACCTACAATAATTATTTTTTGTGGAAATTTAATATAAATTCATAGTGGTTTTGAGGTTCTAGCTGTGTTCGTGTGCCACTTTGCCTATATTTTTTTATTACGTAAGAAGTACTGGAATACGTGGCACACGACCACAGCTATCACCTCAAAACCACGATGAATTTATATTAAATTTCACAAAAATTAATTATTGTAGGTGTTAGCTTTGTATCACTTTTGTAGACGATAGAGGCACTAAATTGTGTGTAGTTAATCTTTAAAGATTCTTGTTTCTTGCTTTTTAGAGCGCGATCTCTTAGTAGTCGGGTTTAAGTTTTTGAACTTCTTTTTATTTTAAATATTTTGGAGTTCCAAACATGCCTGTAATACCAAAGAATACTCAATATAGCTACTCTCGTAATACTGTAGCAGATGTGGAAAGTGTACATACTCCAAAACGTAAATTATAGCTGTTTCGTTATAGAAAAGCGAGAAAGTTTTGATAATGGTCCTCAGCTTTTTTCAAATCACCCTAAAAATGATTTACGCTTCTCACAAAACTCCAAAACCTCGGATTTCAAATAATTCTAGTGTTCGAAAATCGCTAAATTTTCTACCTCATAGAAGTAGAAGAGAGAGAGACAGAAGAAAAGTCTGCGAAATTAAGCAAGTGCACCTTGGCTAATAACGCAAAACTAACCTAAAACCGCCTGAAGTAAAACTATTGTCGAGAAGACCAATAGCTGCATTTATCGCCTTCTAACCTTTCTTTTCCCACTTGGTGGTAAACTCAAGTGCGAAAGGGAGCACAATACGGCTGTAAATGCAGCGATCCCCCGAGGAAATGGTTGGTGCAAGGTTTACTTTTAAAGGGGATGTTCACATTTTACTTTTCTGTGAGCAAGCCCCCCTCAACCCCCCGAGTCGATGGTTGGTGCGAGTTTCACTTCTAAAGTAGATGTTTACGTTTCTTTTTCTGTGGGCAAGCCCTCAACCCCCCGAGTCGATGGTTCGTGCAAGTTTCACTTCTAAAGGAGATGTTTACGATTATTTTTTCTGTGAGGGTCAAGCCCCTCAACCCCGAGTCGATGGTTGGTGCGAGTTTCACTTTTAATGTAGAAGTCCACGTTTCTTTTTTTTGTGAGGGGGGAAAGCCCCCCTCAACCCCCCGAGTCGATGGTTGATGCGAGTTTCACTTCTAAAGTAGATGTTTACGTTTCTTTTTCTGTAAGGGGGGCAAGCCCCTCAACCCCCCGAGTCGATGGTTCGTGCAAGTTTCACTTCTAAAGGAGATGTTTACGATTATTTTTTCTGTGAGGGGTCAAGCCCCCCTCAACCCCCCGAGTCGATGGTTGGTGCGAGTTTCACTTCTAATGTAGAAGTACACGTTTCTTTTTTGTGTAAGGGGGGAAAGCCGCCCTCAACCCCCCGAGTCGATGGTTGATGCGAGTTTCACTTCTAAAGTAGATGTTTACGATTCTATTTTCTGTGAGGGGGGCAAGCCCCCCTCAACCCCCCGAGTCGATGGGTGCGAGATTCACTTCTAAAGTAGAAGTCCCCGTTTCTTTTTTCTGTGAGGGGGGCAAGGCCCCTCAACCCCCCGAGTCGATAGTTGGTGCGAGTTTCACTTCAAATGTAGAAGTCCACGTTTCTATTTTGTGTGAGGGGGGCAAGCCTCCCTCAACCCCCCGAGTCGATGGTTGGTGCGAGTTTCACTTCTAAAGTAGAAGTCCACGTTTCTTTTTTCTGTGAGGGGGGCAAGCCCCACTCAATCCCCCGAGTCGATGGTTGGTGCGAGTATCACTTCTAAAGTAGATGTTTACGATTCTATTTTCTGTGAGGGGGGGCAAGCCCCACTCAATCCCCCGAGTCGATGGGTGCGAGTTTCACTTCTAAAGTAGAAGTCCACGTTTCTTTTTTCTGTGAGGGGGGCAAGCCCCCCTCAACCCCCCGAGTCGATGGTTGGTGCGAATTTCACTTCTTAAGGAGATGTTTACGATTCTATTTTCTGTGGATCGCACTGGGTGATTTTGAATCGAACCATTCGCAAACAACTTCGTATTAGGTAGTAACTGAGTAGCAACAGTTAGTACTATAGATACATAAAAGATCTTTTACATTAACATTTTCGTTGCGTATACGTATCTACTACCTAGTGGGCACCTTTGTTTTATACGCACATGTTTGCTATAGATATTTTATGTATCTTGTGCTTACATGTCAAATAAATTTTATCATCAACAATATGACAAGTCCGAGTCAAATGAGCTTGAATATAAAATGTTTGCCAATAGTGTTAGTGCGATACCTTATCTTTATTGCGACTTCATTAACTAAGAAAATCTACGTTTTCGAGATAAAATATGTATATTTCTGGATTGTACTAATTCAGCCCTTTCGTTTGATACCCAACTCGATACCAGTACAAGAAAATAAATATTTTCTTCGTTACTTAATACTGTATAGAGGGCGCCATATTAAATTCATTTTGACATTATATAGCCTATAACCACCAGACTGTTCAGACGCTTCTATTGATACCTCATTTGTCGAATTTGGATAAGTAGTTAGGGAGTTATGAGGGAACAGACGAAATTTATGCCACATACATACATACAAACATACATACATACAGGTCAAAATCATAACCCTCCTTTTTGCTTTGCTGTAGTCGGGTAAAAATTAAGGAGGTTTTATTTTTAGCTACACTTAGCGACACTAGCGCTATCTGCCTTAAGCAGTCCGTACTACGTTCACTGTACACTACTTGGCAATCTTGGCATCCATGAAGGCTCAGCGTAATACAACCTCTTTGGTAAGCGAAAGGAATAAACTCGCTATTCTACGATAGATGGCTCTACATGCGAGTCTAATTTTTGTTCAATGCACAGAGTAGTTTTATTCTGTTTCGGTTTATGATAGGAAATTGGTAGGTAGGTATAATGAATAGATTTAATGTAAAACCAATAAACCGAAATATTACGACGGTTCAGGTACCTATATATATCCCACCAAAAACATTTACTTGTAAAAAGAACCAAGTCTCGCCTCTCAGTTCATCTACTGTAAAAAGTTGTGAGATCCATGTGATGCCAAGTCGGTTATTGATTTATTCAAGGACTACTTCAGGGAAATTTCATCTTAAGCTATTGCGTAATTAGGTAACAGACATCATCATACAGTAACTATATCGATATTTAAAAACTTTTATATTTACAATAACTAGAATGACTTGGCAATCGCACACTATTTGCTTGTGAGATACGATGGTCTAGTGTGATGGCCGGGTCATTCTAGTTATTGTAAATATAAAAGTTTTTAAATATCGATATAGTTACTGTATGATGATGTCTGTTACCTAATTACGCAATAGCTTAAGATGAAATTTCCCTGAAGTAGTCCTTGAATAAATCAATAACCGACTTGGCATCACATGGATCTCACAACTTTTTACAGTAGATGAACTGAGAGGCGAGACTTGGTTCTTTTTACAAGTAAATGTTTTTGGTGGGATCTCATTTCTTTTTGTAAATAGTCTTCCTCTTTCTCTTATCTGGAACTACTTCTTGAGCCTCAGCTACAGATTTCCTCAAAGCCCATCCGCAAAGTTAACTTTGTAATTCTATACATTTGTATGGAAATACAAAGTTAGTTATGCGGTTGCAACCGAATTTGCAGAATGTTATAGTTTTCCCTTTATTCACACACTAAATACAAGGTGTATTCTAAGTTTCAAGCTCCTCAGTCTGCTAGAAGTACCTTAGAATTTTGATGATCGGTCAGTCAGTCAGGCAGAAAATTAAGAAATTTTGACTAACTATAACTTCTAAACTACTGGTCCAAATTAAATGAAATTTGAAATGTATCGTGTCTATGCAGTACTTAATAAGATATTTTAAAATGAGGGTTCTAAACTTATCGACAAGAGAGTTATGGAGGGGTCAAAAATGGCCTGAACTGGTTCGAGAAAAGGATGGTACGGCCGTGCCGCTTTCAGCTCGACTTGGTGGGGGCACTGCCGTGCCCCCAGATAAGGTGTAAAAAAATAAACTGCAGGGAGGTCCAATTTTTTTTCATATTTCGACCTATGTTGGTTGGGGAAATTTGTTCAGTTTCATGGGCTGGTTCACCCCTTAATATATTTGCAGTTGATTTTTTTACATCCTGTATATTTTCATAAAACAACAAGTACTATCATTATTAATATTATCGTAGAATAGCATCACACCATATCTTTCCCTTAGGTGTAGTAAGAAGCAAATAAGGGATTTGAAAGTTAGGTATTGAAATTACAGGCTACAGGCTGACAACCTGTCACTACGGTGATACACAGTCTTCTACATGATTCTGAAACTTTTGGCGTAAATGGCTGTTTTTACAGACGTTTAGGCTTTGCGTACCCCGCAAGGATTATAGGCGTGACATATATTTGTATGAAGGTGCTATTATTTACCTAAGTACTAAAAAAATATTAAAATTATCTTCGATCTTCCATTTCACACAACTAAGTAAATATTATTAACATTCATGATGTAGAGTAGGTACCTACCTACCTATGGAGTCACAGCTTATAAAACACTTGATCTAACATAGTAGCAAGATGCATGTTTATGTAAGAGGTGCTTTTACGGCGCATTTTCATGTACCGGAGATTGCATTTTATAATGTTGCACAGGTTAAGTTAGGGTCAACGAACATATAGCGACATTTAATGGGAGCCGCTTTCAGCAGCCAATGGGCTTTTTGGAACTAATTTGCATGATGGCGTACCTACGCTATTACGCTGCCACAAACTTTCCCGGACTAGTTGACGGCTAGGTATTCCAACTTAGGCTATGTCGACGAATAGCGCCATCTTTCAAAGTAGTTTCCTAAACAAAAGCCCTTTATACATAACGTGGTAGATATAGAGTCATAGCTACTGGTCATTCATTCATTACTAAAAGCGTACTTGTACCTAGACTTTAGATAGTGGAGGCAACATATCCTGGCTAGCTGTATGGATATACAGTCACATACAATCGATCGACCAGTATAGATCGAGCTGCTGCATTACCAGTAGTAGATAGGTACTATCGTCAGCATATCCACCTACCCATCTAAGTGATCAACTTATACTGACTTTTCATAGTATTGGTATGAATAGCCAGTTAAAGCTGGCGATAGTAGGTACCTACAGTCATGTCCGGCCTCCGGTTAGACCAAGGGTTAGACGCTCGAACCGCTAAAATGTGAGTCGTCGTATCGTATACGTGCAGCTAAAGTCCTAACTGTCTTTCTAACCCAACCTGAGTATGACTGCTACGTACTCAACCAGTATATATTGAGCTGCACTGTATGTACTAAGACTAGTAGCATACCCACGTATGTATAAATGGCAAACTGATTAGCACAGTATTACCAGTAAGCCACATGATTACAGGTAATCAAGGTATCATCTGCGGCTTGATGGGGCATTTCCTGTGCATCCGGGTCAAGGAAACAGAGGATCATCCATTCCCAAAGTTCAGCAAAGGTATAACTCGCGCATATAGAGGACCCCGAAAAGGCAACGGCAATTTTCACATCCTGCTCATAATGCCATATTATCTTCGTTAATATGATAGAGAGGTGACCAACAATAATATTGCCATATTAGGATCCTCAGCACAGCACAGCAATGCTGCAATAGCCAGATCAGGCCAAAGTAGGTGCCTACATAGGTTACGGAGTAGTATGAAAAAAAATTAACAACAACCAAAAAAAATGCAAGAACAGCTATGTATTTGAAGATTGAAAACTAAGAAAAATAATAATTACCTATATAACTTCGGGAACCTTTGATATTACCTAAGTATCTAAAACCTGCGCCAGCGCACAGGACGTATAAATATCTAAGCTTTTTATTACACTATCAAGTGACACCAAGTTATGTAAGTTCAAAGCGATTATCATAGTGATTTGCACAATCTCTGGTTTCAATCATTATCATGAATAGTACAATATATAAGTGTGTTTTATTTGTTTATCGAAAACCTAGGGACCTTAGCTAGGGACTTAAGCAACCCTATTGTAGGCAGTCGCCATCTTTAGATGCAGTTTAGGTACTCACCACAAATCGTGGTTTATATGTAGACGAGCTTAGGAAAGACCTGAATTCGGCTGACGAATAAAGAATCTAAATGCTCACCTGAGTTTACGGGCGTCCTTCTTCTCCGGGCCGAGGCTCTCCTCACCACCGTAGACACTAGCGAGTCCATCTCACTCCCAGAGTCCCATCTGGGCCTGATTCCAGCCTGACCGATCTCACTCCCCGAATCCCACCTTGGCCGGACCGCCTGCGGTCTGATCACCCTCGCATCATCCTCCGTATCCCTGTCACTAGACGTTGGCGGTAAATTCGACTCGTCGCTTTCTAGAAGACGGTTTTCTGGAGGCGAATCAGGCGGCTTGATGTTCTTGTTGAAGACCCCGATCATAGTCACATCGTGGATTTCGTCACCGCACGTGAAAGGGTGGGTAAGGGTTCGTTTGATGTTGCTCTTTCTGTGTTTCACTTTCACCGAGCCTTCAGACAGAGACCGCTTGCTGAGTTTGAGGTCTGTTTTGTCTCGGCATTTCAGGTCTGAGGGGGAGAGGGACTTCTTTCTGGAGTTCCGTCGTTTGTTGCAGCGCTTCTGCCTGGTGGCTGTGGACTCGCGAGCGGCTTGCATTGTGGCAGCATTGGGCACGTCTGGAAATAAAGAAAGAGATGGTTTCATAAAACAATTCAAAAAATATTCGTACATCGGCACAGTGCGTCGAAGGTTATGCACTCGAATTTTGCTTGTGAAAAATAACTAGCTACAATTTTTTGTGTAATTAAGTTTTAACAGTTGAGCAAACAGACAGATGGTTTTTCTGTTGTAGCATCTCTCAAGTAATTAATTAGGATGTCACTTCCATAAGAAAAACAACTGTGCAAAAACCAAGATCTAAAATTTTACCTTATGCCTGAGTTACCTATTAAGGTCAAGGGTAGAGGAGATAAAATAAAACAAACAGGTAAACACGTTAGATAATCTCCTGTGATAATTTTGCCTTATGATCTGCATATTTTTTTATATAACTCAACAATATACCTAACTTCAATTTCCTAATACGTTTTTTAGGGTTTCGTAGTCTACTAGTAACCCTTATAGTTTCGTCAAGTCTGTCTGTCTGTCTGTCTGTCTGTCTGTCTGTATGCCGCGCCCTTATAACTCCGTCAGTTTTAGAGCTATCGACATCAAATTTGGTGTGAAGATAGATCGTCTTGACCCAAATTTAGAAACGTTGAGAAAAAATTATTTTAATTATTTTTTGGACCCCCTCCCATACAAGTGAAAGGGGGGCAAAAAAAAAATATTTTCTTCTGTAATATTGAGTAGGGTATCGTTGAATAGGTCTTTTAAAACTAAGGGGAGGTTTCTTTGAAACAAAGTCACCGAAATGTTTCTGTCTCGAGATATTTGCTTTTAAAAGGGGCGTTTTTGAGCCATAATTTGTTCCAGCTGTAACTCCTAAAGTATAAACGCTAATAATTTGAATAAAATATGGAATATACTTCTCAATCTGAAGTTACCATGAAAACTATAACGGATACTGT